>CM059556.1:37774806-38090941 GCA_030386875.1 Morinoia aosen
TTCAAGGCCTTAGTTTTTGAAAATTTTACGTCTTTCAAGGCCTTACTTTTTGAAAATTTTACGTCTTTCAAGGCCTAACTTTTTGAAAATTTTACGTCTTTCAAGGCCTTACTTTTTGAAAAATTTACGTCTTTCAAGGCCTTACTTTTTGAAAATTGTACGTCTTTCAAGGCCTTACTTTTTAAAATTTTACGTCTTTCAAGGCCTTACTTTTTGAAAATTTTACGTCTTTCAAGGCCTTACTTTTTGAAAATTTTACGTCTTTCAAGGCCTTACTTTTTGAAAATTTTACGTCTTTCAAGGCCTAACTTTTTTAAAATTTTACGTCTTTCAAGGCCTTACTTTTTGAAAATTTTACGTCTTTCAAGGCCTTACTTTTTGAAAATTTTACGTCTTTCAAGGCCTTACTTTTTGAAAATTTTACGTCTTTCAAGGCCTTACTTTTTGAAAATTTTACGTCTTTCAAGGCCTTACTTTTTGAAAATTTTACGTCTTTCAAGGCCTAACTTTTTGAAAATTTTACGTCTTTCAAGGCCTTACTTTTGAAAATTTTACGTCTTTCAAGGCCTTACTTTTTGAAAATTTTACGTCTTTCAAGGCCTTACTTTTGAAAATTTTACGTCTTTCAAGGCCTTACTTTTTGAAAATTTTACGTCTTTCAAGGCCTTACTTTTTGAAAATTTTACGTCTTTCAAGGCCTTACTTTTTAAAATGTTACGTCTTTCAAGGCCTTACTTTTTGAAAATTGTACGTCTTTCAAGGCCTAACTTTTTGAAAATTTTACGTCTTTCAAGGCCTTACTTTTTGAAAGTTTTACGTCTTTCAAGGCCTAACTTTTTGAAAATTTTACGTCTTTCAAGGCCTTACTTTTTGAAAATTTTACGTCTTTCAAGGCCTTACTTTTTGAAAATTTTACGTCTTTCAAGGCCTTACTTTTTGAAAATTTTACGTCTTTCAAGGCCTAACTTTTTGAAAATTTTACGTCTTTTAAGGCCTTACTTTTTGAAAATTTTACGTCTTTCAAGGCCTTACTTTTTGAAAATTTTACGTCTTTCAAGGCCTTACTTTTTGAAAATTTTTACGTCTTTCAAGGCCTTACTTTTTGAAAATTTTACGTCTTTCAAGGCCTTACTTTTTGAAAATTTTACGTCTTTCAAGGCCTAACTTTTTGAAAATTTTACGTCTTTCAAGGCCTTACTTTTGAAAATTTTACGTCTTTCAAGGCCTTACTTTTTGAAAATTTTACGTCTTTCAAGGCCTTACTTTTGAAAATTTTACGTCTTTCAAGGCCTTACTTTTTGAAAATTTTACGTCTTTCAAGGCCTTACTTTTTGAAAATTGTACGTCTTTCAAGGCCTTACTTTTTGAAAATTTTACGTCTTTCAAGGCCTTACTTTTTGAAAATTTTACGTCTTTCAAGGCCTTACTTTTTAAAATGTTACGTCTTTCAAGGCCTTACTTTTTGAAAATTGTACGTCTTTCAAGGCCTAACTTTTTGAAAATTTTACGTCTTTCAAGGCCTTACTTTTTGAAAGTTTTACGTCTTTCAAGGCCTAACTTTTTGAAAATTTTACGTCTTTCAAGGCCTTACTTTTTGAAAATTTTACGTCTTTCAAGGCCTTACTTTTTGAAAATTTTACGTCTTTCAAGGCCTTAATTTTTAAAATTTACGTGACTTTTCACCGTATTTCTGACGAACCATAAAGTATCTCTCTGGAGAATATATTACTTCTCTCTGTTACTTGAAGATCATAGCATAGGGATATGAATATCCAGTCAGTTAGTAACAGACATCGTACATGGTCTAAGGCAGTGGTTCTTGACATCAGATCGATCGAACCCCATGGGTTGGGTGAGTTGAACCCCTGGGTTTGGCATGGTACAGTTTGCGTATTAATACAGTATATATCAACATACATAGGTTTTGAATATGAAGAAAAAAGCACATTTTATTTTTCCAACTACGAAGGGTTCGATGAATGCATGATATTGAACTGAGGAGGTCAGTACCCGCCAACCACTAATCTAAGGGTACAGGTTATAGGCTCACGTTTGGCATTACAGTCGCTCCTGTGAACTGCCACCAACAAAAACTGACTTTCGCATCTCTCACGACACACTCGAGGCGCTTTTAGAGTAATTTTGGAGGTAACAACCGCTTACTTTCTAAAAAGTTGATGCATGAAATGCAATACAACCAAATTGGGTTTTAAATATTTCTAAACGCAAAGGTTCGTTACAATTCGTTACGACTTTATCTCGTGCACACTGAGTCAACCTCTCATTCAGAATTGTAACAAGCGAGAGGAAATAAGTTTTTGCAGTCGTATTTTTTATCTATTTTCCACTCAAAAATCCCACTGAGTCGTTCAGAAGTGGTATTTCAAATTTTCAATTCAAGATTCGATTATAAGTTACTTTAAATGTTCCCTAACTACAACAAGTGTACTCTAAAGAAAGGAAGGAGAAAGGCACCATTTACCATTGTGTTAAGGGACTGCGGAACCTATACAGAAGGTGGGTTCCCTCGCAAGATATCTTGCGCATAGAAACAATAAGTTAATAAGGAATGTTCTGAAACAAAGTAAATCTTGGAGAAGAAAGTCAGAGGTATTGAAATACAGGACAGCAGCGAACCGAAGGTAATGCTCCGTAACGAAACAAAACCATAGTCAATTTCAACAAAATAAGTGCCGACAAAGCTCTCGGCAGGGGACCTCACAATTTTGCCTTGGGAGCCCTAATTCCCATAGATACAATAGTTCTATCTCCCTGAGGGGCATTTCAATAATTTCACTGGAACCAAAAAACTTGTGAACTGAAGTTAACTCAACAGGCTGAGGCTCGGAGTATATGACACTGAAAGTCTCTCCAATGTGTTGTAACTTTCTTAAATTCTCAACGAATAAAAGACAACGTGCGACAAATTAATGCTAATGTGCTATGTACAGAGGTTTGAATATTTACCAGGGTGAATATTTATAAATTTACTGATGGATATTACTTACATATTGGTAGCTTGTATTGATAACATTCAAAGAATGGGTGCAATGATGTTACCTACAGTTAATTCATTTTTTCACGTAGAGTGAGCTGGATTTGTGCAGTTAGTAAATGCCATACAGGATGTGATACCAAACATCTGGTTAACGGATGAAGGTAAACGAGGCAAACTGCACCTATTATCGTGATGAAGGCAAACTGCACCCATTAACGTGATGAAGGCAAACTGCACCCATTAACGTGATGAAGGCAAACTGCACCCATTAACGTGATGAAGGCAAACTGCACCCATTAACGTGATGAAGGCAAACTGCACCCATTAACGTGATGAAGGCAAACTGCACCCATTAACGTGATGAAGGCAAACTGCACCCATTAACGTGATGAAGGCAAACTGCACCCATTAACGTGATGAAGGCAAACTGCACCCATTAACGAGATGAAGGCAAACTGCACCCATTAACGAGATGAAGGCAAACTGCACCCATTAACGAGATGAAGGCAAACTGCACCCATTAACGTGATGAAGGCAAACTGCACCCATTAACGTGATGAAGGCAAACTGCACCCATTAACGTGATGAAGGCAAACTGCACCCATTAACGTGATGAAGGCAAACTGCACCCATTAACGTGATGAAGGCAAACTGCACCCATTAACGTGATGAAGGCAAACTGCACCCATTAACGAGATGAAGGCAAACTGCACCCATTAACGAGATGAAGGCAAACTGCACCCATTAACGAGATGAAGGCAAACTGCACCCATTAACGTGATGAAGGCAAACTGCACCCATTAACGTGATGAAGGCAAACTGCACCCATTAACGTGATGAAGGCAAACTGCACCCATTAACGAGATGAAGGCAAACTGCACCCATTAACGTGATGAAGGCAAACTGCACCCATTAACGTGATGAACGCAAACTGCACCCATTAACGTGATGAAGGCAAACTGCATCCATTAACGTGATGAAGGCAAACTGCACCCATTAACGTGATGAAGGCAAACTGCACCCATTAACGTGATGAAGGCAAACTGCACCCATTAACGTGATGAAGGCAAACTGCACCCATTAACGTGATGAAGGCAAACTGCACCCATTAACGGAATGAAGGCAAACTGCACCCATTAACGGGATGAAGGCAAACTGCACCCATTAACGTGATGAAGGCAAACTGCACCCATTAACGTGATGAAGGCAAACTGCACCCATTAACGGAATGAAGGCAAACTGCACCCATTAACGGAATGAAGGCAAACTGCACCCATTAACGGAATGAAGGCAAACTGCACCCATTAACGGGATGAAGGCAAACTGCACCCATTAACGGAATGAAGGCAAACTGCACCCATTAACGGGATGAAGGCAAACTGCACCCATTAACGGAATGAAGGCAAACTGCACCCATTAACGGAATGAAGGCAAACTGCACCCATTAACGGGATGAAGGCAAACTGCACCCATTAACGGAATGAAGGCAAACTGCACCCATTAACGGAATGAAGGCAAACTGCACCCATTAACGGGATGAAGGCAAACTGCACCCATTAACGGGATGAAAGCCAACTGCATCCAGTTGACGTAATAGAAGTAGCGAGTATTCAGTAAATCTACGTAATTCCAGTAAGGGAGCACGCGTTCACGTATCATGGAACAAGCAAATCAGGGACCGATCCTTCAAATTAGCGGTCCATGAACGCAGGCTATCACTTTCCAGCCTTACTGGGAGCAGTTGGAGAGATTTGTAAGGACATTTAGATACACCAAATTAATTGTGTAAACCCAGCAAGAGATGCCGACACATTCGAGCAATGTGTGTTTGTACAGCGTTCTTTGAATTTACCGATGTGATCTGCTCCGGTGATAGATGCTCATTTAGACGCGTGTTTATCTATATTGGCGACTCCAGCACATAAATCTTGCTTCCTCGATTCTATAGAAACTAAAGACAGACAGTAATTGCTTGGTGAACACCAGAAGCTGCTTTAGAGAGAGTTGAATTTTTTGCATTTTTTGCACTTTCCAATGCAACGCCAAGCGAGTCTACAGATTTGTCGAAACTTATACAAATGCATCGGTTCCAGTTAGGTTTTGTCCTTTGCTAAAAAAAACTGCTAGACGTTGCTGAGCAGAGACCGTGAGGAACATACGACCATTCGGAATATACGGTTTCCGTAGGGGATCGAATACGTCGTATTTCATTATGAAATGCGCTCGTATGCACAGTGTTTACGCATTGAAATCCAATATAAAATATACGCTTGCATAATATGATAGCCAACACAGACGCTTACACAGCAATTCTTGAGACAAATACAAATGAACATGATACGTGACGCACTGAAAAATGCGTCTTCTCATCCACCCACAACAAGAGAAGGTCGCAGGAGAGTACCTACATATGAGCAAAGTAAACAAAAAAAGGCCACAAGCTTTGCTGAGAAGCACAGCGTCCGGAGACAACATTTAACACCTTAGGAAAGGCGTAAAAATATTTCACTTCTCAGAAAACACGTGAAGTCTTTGTGGGAACTGTCTACATAGCACGTACCTGATCACTGTCAGATAGTAGACCTTCGTTTCTCACCGTGCCCTTCATTCATACTTCTAGAGGAGGATCTACGGCGCGAGCTGACAGGCGTTTTCTAGGGCTGCAGATTCCTAGGCTTTACAACCTGTACAAGGAATGCTGCGTCTCGGTTCACCTTGACGGAGTGGGTGCAAAAACTCGAGTTACACCTCGAGTGTCTGCAGGACTGTGGCCTGCACACGTCTCAGGTGTCCTGGTGTGTCCTACAGCTGCAGCCTGCCCACGTCTCTTGTGTCCTGGTGTGTCCCTACAGCTGCGGCCTGCCCACGTCTCGTGTGTCCTGGTGTGTCCTACAGCTGCAGCCTGCACACGTCTCGTGTGTCCTGGTGTGTCCTACAGCTGCAGCCTGCCCACGTCTCGTGTGTCCTGGTGTGTCCCTACAGCTGCAGCCTGCCCACGTCTCGTGTGTCCTGGTGTGTCCTACAGCTGCAGCCTGCCCACGTCTCGTGTGTCCTGGTGTGTCCTACAGCTGCAGCCTGCCCACGTCTCGTGTGTCCTGGTGTGTCCTACAGCTGCAGCCTGCCCACGTCTCGTGTGTCCTGGTGTGTCCTACAGCTGCAGCCTGCCCACGTCTCGTGTGTCCTGGTGTGTCCTACAGCTGCAGCCTGCCCACGTCTCGTGTGTCCTGGTGTGTCCCTACAGCTGCAGCCTGCCCACGTCTCGTGTGTCCTGGTGTGTCCTACAGCTGCAGCCTGCCCACGTCTCGTGTGTCCTGGTGTGTCCTACAGCTGCAGCCTGCCCACGTCTCGTGTGTCCTGGTGTGTCCTACAGCTGCAGCCTGCCCACGTCTCGTGTGTCCTGGTGTGTCCTACAGCTGCAGCCTGCCCACGTCTCGTGTGTCCTGGTGTGTCCTACAGCTGCAGCCTGCCCACGTCTCGTGTGTCCTGGTGTGTCCTACAGCTGCGGCCTGCCCACGTCTCGTGTGTCCTGGTGTGTCCCACAGCTGCAGCCTGCCCACGTCTCGTGTGTCCTGGTGTGTCCTACAGCTGCAGCCTGCCCACGTCTCGTGTGTTCTGGTGTGTCCCTATAGCTGCAGCCTGCCCACGTCTCGTGTGTCCTGGTGTGTCCTACAGCTGCAGCCTGCCCACGTCTCGTGTGTCCTGGTGTGTCCTACAGCTGCAGCCTGCCCACGTCTCGTGTGTCCTGGTGTGTCCTACAGCTGCAGCCTGCCCACGTCTCGTGTGTCCTGGTGTGTCCCTACAGCTGCGGCCTGCACACGTCTCAGGTGTCTTGGTGTGTCCTACAGCTATGGCCTGCCCACGTCTCAGGTGTCCTGGTGTGTCCATACAGCTGCGGCCTGCATACGTCTCAGGTGTCCTGGTGTGTCCCTACAGCTGCAGCCTTCACACGTCTTTTGTCCTTCAGCTGCGGCCTGCACACGTCTCAGGTGTCCTGGTGTGTCCTACAGCTGTGGCCTGCACAAGTCTTTTGTCCTACAGCTGCGGCCTGCACACGTCTCAGGTGTCCTGGTGTGTCCTACAGCTGCGGCCTGCACACGTCTCAGGTGTCCTGGTGTGTCCTACAGCTGTGGCCTGCACACGTTTTTTGTCCTACAGCTGCGGCCTGCACACTTCTTGTGTCCTGGTGTGTCCTACAGCTGCGGCCAGTGTCCTAAAACCTTGATGCAGACCTTACGGTCAATTTTCGTCGTCCGGAAGATCGATTCCTGAAAATCTCGAGGCAGAACATATTGACAGCCGTGAATTGTCGTGCGTGCTGCATGCGGGCTGCAAAATAGAGTACCGCATTGAGAGAAGTGCTGGCACTTACTTAAAAATTATATTTCCGCCGTTAAGGTGCTTCTTTGGTCGAGGGCAACTGCAGAGGTTCCTTCATACTAATGGAGCGTTGAGATAGTAATACCTCGTTGAGATACTAATATCATTGAAATATAAATATCGTTGAGATACTAAAATCGTTGAGATACTAATATCATTGAAATATAAATATCGTTGAGATACTAAAATCGTTGAGATACTAATATAATTGAGATGCTAATATCGTCGAGATACCAATACTGCGTTGAGAGAAGTGTTTGTACTTACTAAAAAATCAAATTTCCACCAGCTATGGTTTTCGTTGTAACGTTTACCCTCTGAAGGTTCGTTGAAACGTTTACCCTCTGAAGGTTCGTTGTAACGTTTACTCTCTGAAGGTTCGTTGTAACGTTTACCCTCTGAAGGTTCGTTGTAACGTTTACCCTCTGAAGGTTCGTTGAAACGTTTACCCTCTGAAGGTTCGTTGTAACGTTTACTCTCTGAAGGTTCGTTGTAACGTTTACCCTCTGAAGGTTCGTTGTAACGTTTACTCTCTGAAGGTTCGTTGTAACGTTTACTCTCTGAAGGTTCGTTGTAACGTTTACCCTCTGAAGGTTCGTTGTAACGTTTACCCTCTGAAGGTTCGTTGTAACGTTTACCCTCTGAAGGTTCGTTGTAACGTTTACTCTCTGAAGGTTCGTTGTAACGTTTACTCTCTGAAGGTTCGTTGTAACGTTTACTCTCTGAAGGTTCGTTGTAACGTTTACCCTCTGAAGGTTCGTTGTAACGTTTACTCTCTGAAGGTTCGTTGTAACGTTTACTCTCTGAAGGTTCGTTGTAACGTTTACCCTCTGAAGGTTCGTTGTAACGTTTACTCTCTGAAGGTTCGTTGTAACGTTTACCCTCTGAAGGTTCGTTGTAACGTTTACTCTCTGAAGGTTCGTTGTAACGTTTACTCTCTGAAGGTTCGTTGTAACGTTTACTCTCTGAAGGTTCGTTGTAACGTTTACCCTCTGAAGGTTCGTTGTAACGTTTACTCTCTGAAGGTTCGTTGTAACGTTTACCCTCTGAAGGTTCGTTGTAACGTTTACTCTCTGAAGGTTCGTTGTAATGTTTACTCTCTGAAGGTTCGTTGTAACGTTTACTCTCTGAAGGTTCGTTGTAACGTTTACTCTCTGAAGGTTCGTTGTAACGTTTACCCTCTGAAGGTTCGTTGTAACGTTTACTCTCTGAAGGTTCGTTGTAACGTTTACTCTCTGAAGGTTCGTTGTAACGTTTACCCTCTGAAGGTTCGTTGTAACGTTTACTCTCTGAAGGTTCGTTGTAACGTTTACTCTCTGAAGGTTCGTTGTAACGTTTACCCTCTGAAGGTTCGTTGTAACGTTTACTCTCTGAAGGTTCGTTGTAACGTTTACCCTCTGAAGGTTCGTTGTAACGTTTACTCTCTGAAGGTTCGTTGTAACGTTTACTCTCTGAAGGTTCGTTGTAACGTTTACTCTCTGAAGGTTCGTTGTAACGTTTACTCTCTGAAGGTTCGTTGTAACGTTTACTCTCTGAAGGTTCGTTGTAACGTTTACTCTCTGAAGGTTCGTTGTAACGTTTACCCTCTGAAGGTTCGTTGTAACGTTTACTCTCTGAAGGTTCGTTGTAACGTTTACTCTCTGAAGGTTCGTTGTAACGTTTACCCTCTGAAGGTTCGTTGTAACGTTTACTCTCTGAAGGTTCGTTGTAACGTTTACCCTCTGAAGGTTCGTTGTAACGTTTACCCTCTGAAGGTTCGTTGTAACGTTTACCCTCTGAAGGTTCGTTGTAACGTTTACTCTCTGAAGGTTCGTTGTAACGTTTACCCTCTGAAGGTTCGTTGTAACGTTTACTCTCTGAAGGTTCGTTGTAACGTTTACCCTCTGAAGGTTCGTTGTAACGTTTACCCTCTGAAGGTTCGTTGTAACGTTTACTCTCTGAAGGTTCGTTGTAACGTTTACCCTCTGAAGGTTCGTTGTAACGTTTACTCTCTGAAGGTTCGTTGTAACGTTTACCCTCTGAAGGTTCGTTGTAACGTTTACCCTCTGAAGGTTCGTTGTAACGTTTACCCTCTGAAGGTTCGTTGTAACGTTTACTCTCTAAAGGTTCGTTGTAACGTTTACCCTCTGAAGGTTCGTTGTAACGTTTACCCTCTGAAGGTTCGTTGTAACGTTTACCCTCTGAAGGTTCGTTGTAACGTTTACCCTCTGAAGGTTCGTTGTAACGTTTACCCTCTGAAGGTTCGTTGTAACGTTTACCCTCTGAAGGTTCGTTGTAACGTTTACCCTCTGAAGGTTCGTTGTAACGTTTACTCTCTGAAGGTTCGTTGTAACGTTTACTCTCTGAAGGTTCGTTGTAACGTTTACCCTCTGAAGGTTCGTTGTAACGTTTACTCTCTGAAGGTTCGTTGTAACGTTTACTCTCTGAAGGTTCGTTGTAACGTTTACCCTCTGAAGGTTCGTTGTAACGTTTACTCTCTGAAGGTTCGTTGTAACGTTTACCCTCTGAAGGTTCGTTGTAACGTTTACCCTCTGAAGGTTCGTTGTAACGTTTACCTTCTGAAGGTTCGTTGTAACGTTTACCCTCTGAAGGTTCGTTGTAACGTTTACCCTCTGAAGGTTCGTTGTAACGTTTACTCTCTGAAGGTTCGTTGTAACGTTTACTCTCTGAAGGTTCGTTGTAACGTTTACCCTCTGAAGGTTCGTTGTAACGTTTACCCTCTGAAGGTTCGTTGTAACGTTTACCCTCTGAAGGTTCGTTGTAACGTTTACTCTCTGAAGGTTCGTTGTAACGTTTACCCTCTGAAGGTTCGTTGTAACGTTTACCCTCTGAAGGTTCGTTGTAACGTTTACCCTCTGAAGGTTCGTTGTAACGTTTACTCTCTGAAGGTTCGTTGTAACGTTTACTCTCTGAAGGTTCGTTGTAACGTTTACCCTCTGAAGGTTCGTTGTAACGTTTACCCTCTGAAGGTTCGTTGTAACGTTTACTCTCTGAAGGTTCGTTGTAACGTTTACTCTCTGAAGGTTCGTTGTAACGTTTACCCTCTGAAGGTTCGTTGTAACGTTTACTCTCTGAAGGTTCGTTGTAACGTTTACCCTCTGAAGGTTCGTTGTAACGTTTACTCTCTGAAGGTTCGTTGTAACGTTTACCCTCTGAAGGTTCGTTGTAACGTTTACCCTCTGAAGGTTCGTTGTAACGTTTACTCTCTGAAGGTTCGTTGTAACGTTTACCCTCTGAAGGTTCGTTGTAACGTTTACTCTCTGAAGGTTCGTTGTAACGTTTACTCTCTGAAGGTTCGTTGTAACGTTTACCCTCTGAAGGTTCGTTGTAACGTTTACCCTCTGAAGGTTCGTTGTAACGTTTACCCTCTAAAGGTTCGTTGTAACGTTTACCCTCTGAAGGTTCGTTGTAACGTTTACTCTCTGAAGGTTCGTTGTAACGTTTACCCTCTGAAGGTTCGTTGCAACGTTTACCCTCTGAAGGTTCGTTGTAACGTTTACTCTCTGAAGGTTCGTTGTAACGTTTACTCTCTGAAGGTTCGTTGTAACGTTTACTCTCTGAAGGTTCGTTGTAACGTTTACTCTCTGAAGGTTCGTTGTAACGTTTACCCTCTGAAGGTTCGTTGCAACGTTTACCCTCTGAAGGTTCGTTGTAACGTTTACCCTCTGAAGGTTCGTTGTAACGTTTACTCTCTGAAGGTTCGTTGTAACGTTTACTCTCTGAAGGTTCGTTGTAACGTTTACTCTCTGAAGGTTCGTTGTAACGTTTACCCTCTGAAGGTTCGTTGTAACGTTTACTCTCTGAAGGTTCGTTGTAACGTTTACTCTCTGAAGGTTCGTTGTAACGTTTACCCTCTGAAGGTTCGTTGTAACGTTTACTCTCTGAAGGTCAACATAGAAAAAACTGATACTCATTGAATTGAATTTGTAATTTATTTCATTTATTTGTTAAGAGAACACTGCGACGTCATAGAACAGTCAAGAGCCTTCACGCAATTTGCTGAACAAAACGTGTACACCACATGCCCTTAGGAAGTGAAATGCTACCCACGCATTGAGAAAATAATCGAAACGCGAATAATGCCTCTTCAATTCTGTGGGAATTCTTGCTACCTGCAAAAATGATGCGATTTGCAGGCATCGGTGGTTCAAAAACAAAAATATTCAAAAAGCAATTGCAGCCCTTCGAAGTGAAGTAATTCCTTAGCAACGGAAATTCCAAAACACAAAGGCAGTCCATAAAAGCAAAGTAATTTCAAAGCCTGAAACATTCCAGAAGAGGCTTTGAGCTCCTCCACAGCGCGCGTTTTGTCTGCGCGTTTTTCTGTCTCAACTTTAGCTGTTCAAAAAAACTTGCCCTCTGCCTGAGTTGCAGGGACAAGAAATTAACGCGCGGAGGAGGATAATAAACAAGAAATAATATCAACTTTTTTGCAGTTATCTAGAGAAATCACAATTTTTACCCAAGGTCAAAATTTCCTGATGAAGCAACCGTTAATTTTTCATATATGGGCGAAGGCTCCGAGCTTGCAATTTGACACTAAATAACGAGAATTTTAGGCAATTATTATTCCTGAGGGTTTTATAGGCATCGTCTGACTCTGCGGCTGAAAAACTAGTCTTAAAAACTAGTCTATTCCAAGGTGAGCCATGCGTGCCAAGTTAAAGGGTATTCTCTCGCCCTTACGTGCATGTTGTTGCGCAACATACATAGGATTTAGGAGTATTCCTTCGTCCTTACGTGCGCATTGCGCAACGTAGAATTAAGGAGCGCTCTCTCGTCCATACGTGCATGCTGCGCAGTAAATACTTCGAGAGTTTTTACATATAATATAAGAGAAGGCAGCACATATTATAACATTAGGCCGCACACAACATGGATTTCTCGGATAGCTTTCAAAATTTGTTTTAAGATTAAAAGAGGGTAATTTTTTTTTTGAGATAGAGATTAAAAATTCAATAATTGAACGGCTGATTTTTTTATATATTTCAAATTGATATTCCATTACTTCAGTTTTGAACGCTCTTTCACAAACAGGCACTGTTTTGTGTACGCAGAAGAAAAGTGTAATAAAAACTAGAATTTTTTTCGCGTGATAGGCGCGTATCATAGATACACAAGCTGTGCCTGTCCTGTTTCACCCGTTTTACTCAATGATTTTATTATTATGCATAGGAATATACGTTATATTCATGAATAAAAGTTCGCCAGACTTCTATGCAGGCTCTTTTCTTAGCTGAATCATTGAATTTATTTTGTAATGAAAATTTTCGTCTCCTCTGTGACGAGTAAGACCTGAGTATCGGGCAACCGACATCTCACATCATTGTCGTTAAGTTACTTCTAATTTTCGTCTCTCATGTACAAATTGTTTTGGAAGGTGTGAGGAAACTCTTCAGCCACTTCACTCAATACAAGACCCCAGAAGTTAATGCCGTGATCAAGTCGTATCCATGCAAATTACCTAGTCCAACTTTTTATCATCAATGATTTTAGCTCTCCAAGTACAGCTTTCGCATGAGGCGGCTAAAATTATAGATGCAACAGCAAAAATGTTAAACTTGGTAGCTTGGATGGACGCGACTCGATCTACATACGCACACGGTGGGTGACAGCGGCATTAATTTCTGGAAGTTTTATCGACTTCTGACGCAATTAGCCAACACTGCGAGAATGTGGTCCAGGAAGGTTCCTGAAAACTGGCCTGGTAAAATATTCCCTTCTGTTGCGTCATGTGTTTTTTGCAGCGATTTTTGGAGTGAAGGAGCTGTGTTCCTAAAGCGCACGCACCCATCACGTGCTTGGGAGTGGCGACGGTGTCAAAATCCAGCATTTATGCTTCCGTTTTTTTCATAATCCCAGATTTACGCTTCACAATCCAGTTCTTATGCTTCAATTTCTTCATAATGTAGTATTTATGCTTCAGTTTTTTTATAATCCAGAATTTACGCTTCAAATTCAACGATTTATGCTTCAGTTTCTTCATAATCCATGCTTCATGCTTCAAACTCCAGGATTTATGCTACAGTTTCTTCATAATCCATGCTTCATGCTTCAAACTCCAGGATTTATGCTACAGTTTCTTCATAATCCATGCTTCATGCTTCAAACTCCAGGATTTATGCTACAGTTTCTTCATAATCCATGCTTCATGCTTCAAACTCCAGGATTTATGCTACAGTTTCTTCTTAATCTAGGCTTTATGCTTCATAATCCAGGCTTTATGCTTCATTATCCAGCTTCATACTTCAAACTCTAGGATTTATGCTACAGTTTCTTCATAATCCTGGCCTTATGCTTCAAAATGTAAGATTTATGATACAGTTTCTTCATAATCCAGGCTTTATGCTTTAAAATGTAAGATTTATGATACAGTTTCTTCATAATCCAGGCTTTATGCTTTAAAATGTAAGATTTATGCTAGATTTTCTTCAAAATCCAGGCTTTATGCTTTAAAATGTAAGATTTATGCTACAGTTTCTTCATAATCCAGGCTTTATGCTTTAAAATGTAAGATTTATGCTAGAGTTTCTTCATAATCTAGGCTTTATGCTTTAAAATGTAAGATTTATGCTACAGTTTCTTCATAATCCAGGCTTTATGCTTTAAAATGCAAGATTTATGCTACAGTTTCTTCATAATCCAGGTTTTATGCTTCATAATCCAGGCTTTATGCTTCAAAATGCAAGATTTATGCCACAGTTTTTTATAATTAGTTCAATTAATTGCATCAACCTGGCCAAATAGAGCTCAGCATGTACTCGAAATTAAATATTTGCACTGTGCTAATTGAGTATATTTTTGGGGTAAAAATAATGAGTAAATATCTTTGTGACGTAATTTTTTGAAAAACAAACGTAAAGCCAGGATTTATGTAACCGCAGAAAACTAGTATACGCATCTGATCATAAGTTTAAAACAGGGTGAAACATGACGAAATGGAATTTTAGACTTTTGGAAATAGATTTTTAAAGTTTTTTGATTGAATTATAGATAAAGATAGAGGAAGAAAAAGACTGTTTGTTGTCCAACCAATTGAATCAGATATCCCATTTACGTCACTAAACCGAATGCCTCCAAACTTCCCTCTAATTTGAACGTGGTCAGGTCGTTGAGCTTCATAAGCAAGGTTTGTCACAGCGTGCAATCGCAGCTGAGGTTAACCAGTAAAACAGTAGCGGGCAACTTCACTAAAAGAGTCATCTATTTAAAAGTGAAATCTGGAGGTAGGCGAAAAAAAAACATCAGTATTGAGTAAGAGGGACGTTTTTTATCATGGTATTCTTAGCTACGTTGGTTTTCCTCTTCTATCCTAAAATTTGGGTTCGCTAGAAGTCGGTCAATTTCATTTAGATGAATACACTCACAGATCGCGGTTAGTATTCAAAACTGTTAGGTAAAACTTGAGGCAAAAAGCTTTGTAAAAAAGGCGGTTTACCGTTCACAATTCATTAAGGAGCACCAAACATGGACCTTGAGGAGTGATAATTAATTTTGTTTTCTGATGAGAAAAGAAAATTTAACCATGGTGCCATGGTGCTGCAAATGGCTTCTAACGCAATGTAGTTGCACGAAAAAGGGCTCCTTGAAACGTTTTCTACGCGGCTTTGCAGCGGAGGTTCCGTCATGGTGTGGGGTACTTGTACTCCAGAGGCGCAGTGGAACTCCAAGTTGCGCTGGGATGTCGAACGATAGCTGATGGTGTGTACGTGTGGCAGAGAGCATCGAAGGCGCCTCGGTTGTGTGGGGACAGATGATTCTTCCAACAGGACACTCAGCGATAAACAATGCCCATCTGTCCAAATCGTTCTTTTAGGAAAATGATGTCTCTCTTTTCCGTCATCCAGCTCTTTCTCCTGATTTAAATCTGATGAAATATATTTAGTAGGGGTAGTAAGGGATGTTTACAGAAATTAACAAGTGATAATGCATATGATCATCGTAATAAAGAGATGAAAGCACGTGATAACCTCATTTCAAGGCAGGTTTGAGGAGGTTATCAACTGGAATATGGTCAATACTGATAATTAACCCCTTATTTTGTTGACTTCAATTTTATTCTAGAATTTTCCTTGATTTTTGACCAAATGGTCTTAAATTTTTGGTAAAATGCCCTAGAGCTGTTACTTAAAATGGGATTTTATAATTAAATTGACTTAACAGACATTATTTATCATCTTCATCCTCTATCTTCATCATTAAGTAAACTTTAGTTCGAAAACTTGCTTATCCATACAAAATGGTACCTGACTAGTCTGACTAGTCAACTGATCAGAAGTGTGTGAGAACCTTAACTCAGCGAATAATCTCAGCCAATTCTGCATACCACCAATCTTATGATTGTAATTTTATAGCTTAATATTTTTCATATTCTTTTTGGTTTCATAAAACCATTCCAATTTCTGTTAATTTTTACAATTTACATTAGTATTAAGTAAATCGCGTAGTTTTTGCTGGAGGAGGACTACACTATTTTGTGAAGGCAATCAGTGAGTCGTTCATCATCTTCCGTGCACCTCAGCTTGTACAATTAAAAACCAGTCTAAGTTTTTAAAGTAATGCGATGCTTGACTCAAGGTATAAACATCTGAGAAAAACTGGAAGTAATTTGTATTCATATTGGGTAGGGTATGGTTCGCGTGAGATGATATCGCATAACTCGAGGTCCGACTTAAGTTGTGCTGCATTAGCGTTGGACGGACATGAAAATGCTGTGTGTGTGCGAGTGTTCGCGTGCGTGTTTGTGTGTCACAGTATTCAATGAATGTCATCGTATGTAGTGTATATGTGTGAACGTTTAGTAGCAGAATGAGCCAGACATAGATGAAAAAAAATAAAAAGTTTATTTCCATTATAGAGATGAGAACAAATTCCCTATTTTCCATTTACAGGAAGTACCTTAGGAAGAGTATTTACTTGCATTGAAATTGGTCTGCCAATTCGAGAGATCTTAGTTTCCCTACCTTTTGTAAAAATTTTTTAGCTTTTCTCACCTTTTCTCCATGAAAAACTCATAGTTTTCTCTCCTGAAATTCTTGACGAAAAGAACTGAATTTATCTAGGCCAAGTTATCGTGCGGGTGCTAGTGTGAGTGAGTAATCTTTTTCAGTGAGTAATCACTAAATTTAAAAGTGTAATTTAGTGAGTAATTATCATAGGTGACTACTTAACGAGTTTGACGTTTTTAGCATGTAAAAATTACTCATCACGAGGAAAGATGATAGCGTTTCTAAGTATTTGTGATGTTCATTTTGGCCAAACCCTCATTATTTGTATACGCATGCGGGTGTGGGTAGAATTTAAGTACATCGGACTGATAGTAGGGCATGAGAATAACCTCCATCAAAGACTCTATCTCTTCTAAGACAAAATAATTAAACTCAAGCTGAGTTTTATCATCTTCAAATTTCCCAAATTGAAGGACAAATCCACCGTAAATACATAGCAAGAGATGAATATTGCGTTAGATGAATGCCGCCGAACGTAAAATTTTTTAAATCGAGCGACCGATAACATAAAACCTTGCAAGCTGCAAGAAAATCCGGTTTTCCCCTGAGCTCACCAGGATTTACGTAACTGGTAAGTAAAACCGGGAAGTTTCAGTCGACGTCCATAAAAACGAAGAGAAATAAAACGAGTTAAAAAACTCAAGGATTTAAAAAACCCACGGACAGGTTTTATATGAATTTAAAAAAGCGAGCAGCCAACACACCCAATGAAGAAAGAACAAATAGCCAGCAAACTTGATGATCGTGGTCGTTGAGTAATCGTTATAGTCAGCCAATTTGTTGAGTAACCTTAACGTAACGTCGCAGTGTGTAAGGGATTTCTTTTAACAAATATCCTGTAAAAGTCCTTCTGCTTCCGGGACCGAGCGCTTGAATAGAGGTATGTAGCGCTTGAATATAGGTATGTAGCGCTTGAATAGAGGTGTGTAGCGCTTGAATGAAGGTATGTAGCACTTGAATAGAGGTGTGTAGCACTTGAATGAAGGTATGTAGCGTTTGAATAAAGGTATGTAGCGCTTTAATGAAGGTGTGTAGCGCTTGAATGAAGGTATGTAGCGTTTGAATAAAGGTATGTAGCGCTTTAATAGAGGTATGTAGCGCTTGAATGAAGGTATGTAGCGTTTGAATAAAGGTATGTAGCGCTTGAATGAAGGTATGTAGCGCTTGAATGAAGGTATGTAGCGTTTGAATAAAGGTATGTAGCGCTTGAATGAAGGTATGTAGCGCTTGAATGGAGGTATGTAGCGCTTGAATGAAGGTATGTAGCGTTTGAATGAAGGTATGTAGCGCTTGAATGAAGGTGTGTAGCGCTTGAATGAAGGTATGTAGCGCTTGAATGAAGGTATGTAGCGTTTGAATAAAGGTATGTGGCGCTTGAATGAAGGTATGTAGCGCTTGAATGGAGGTATGTAGCGCTTGAATGAAGGTATGTAGCGTTTGAATAAAGGTATGTAGCGCTTGAATGAAGGTATGTAGCGCTTGAATGAAGGTATGTAGCGCTTGAATAAAGGTATGTAGCACTTGAATGAAGGTATGTAGTGCTGTAATAGAGGTATGTAGCGCTTGAATGGATGGTGTGTAACGCATGAATACTGCACTACATACCTTAAATAGCACTTGAATAAAAGGTATGTAGTAGACTTGAACGTAAAGATTTCGGTGGTATTGAGTGAGGAACACTTGAGTTAGTACTCAAATCATTCAAGATGAGGGACAAGCAGCAAAAATATGAAAAACACATCATAGTTATATATCAAATTTGCGGTGTTGAATTCATGACGGCTTTTTATCTTCACAAACAGCGTCTGAGTTTTTACTGACAGGGAACTCGAGCAACGTTTAGAGAACTGAGGGAATGTCGCGTGTCCAGTACGTGTATGGCTACATCGCGTGCTCAGTACGTGTATGGCAACATCGCGTGTCCAGTACGTGTATGGCAACATCGCGTGCCCAGTACGTGTATGGCAACATCGCGTGCCCAGTACGTGTATGGCTACATCGCGTGTCCAGTACGTGTATGGCAACATCGCGTGCCCAGTACGTGTATGGCTACATCGCGTGTCCAGTACGTGTATGGCTACATCGCGTGCTCAGTACGTGTATGGCAACATCGCGTGTCCAGTACGTGTATGGCAACATCGCGTGCCCAGTACGTGTATGGCAACATCGCGTGCCCAGTACGTGTATGGCAACGTCACGTTTCCAGTACGTGTATGGCAACATCGCGTGCCCAGTACGTGTATGGCAACATCGCGTGCCCAGTACGTGTATGGCTACATCGCGTGTCCAGTACGTGTATGGCAACATCGCGTGCCCAGTACGTGTATGGCAACATCGCGTGCCCAGTACGTGTATGGCTACATCGCGTGCCCAGTACGTGTATGGCTACATCGCGTGTCCAGTACGTGTATGGCAACATCGCGTGCCCAGTACGTGTATGGCTACATCGCGTGTCCAGTACGTGTATGGCTACATCGCGTGCTCAGTACGTGTATGGCAACATCGCGTGTCCAGTACGTGTATGGCAACATCGCGTGCCCAGTACGTATATGGCAACATCGCGTGCCCAGTACGTGTATGGCAACATCGCGTTTCCAGTACGTGTATGGCAACATCGCGTGCCCAGTACGTGTATGGCTACATCGCGTGCTCAGTACGTGTATGGCAACATCGCGTGTCCAGTACGTGTATGGCAACATCGCGTGCCCAGTACGTGTATGGCAACATCGCGTTTCCAGTACGTGTATGGCAACATCGCGTGCCCAGTACGTGTATGGCAACATCGCGTGCCCAGTACGTGTATGGCAACATCGCGTGTCCAGTACGTGTATGGCAACATCGCGTGCCCAGTACGTGTATGGCTACATCGCGTGCTCAGTACGTGTATGGCAACATCGCGTGTCCAGTACGTGTATGGCAACATCGCGTGCCCAGTACGTGTATGGCAACATCGCGTTTCCAGTACGTGTATGGCAACATCGCGTGCCCAGTACGTGTATGGCAACATCGCGTGCCCAGTACGTGTATGGCAACATCGCGTGTCCAGTACGTGTATGGCAACATCGCGTGCCCAGTACGTGTATGGCAACATCGCATGCCCAGTACGTGTATGGCAACATCGCGTGCTCAGTTGTTACCCAACTGAGCACGCGATGTTGCCATACACGTAATATGCAAGGTTTGTGGCGCAGACAACAAGGTTTATGGCACAGACAACAAGGTTTACGGCGCAGACAACAAGGTTTACGGCGCAGACAACAAGGTTTACGGCGCACACTACAAGGTTTACGGCGCAGACAACAAGGTTTACGGCGCAGACAACAAGGTTTATGGCGCAGACAACAAGGTTTATGGCGCAGACAACAAGGTTTGTGGCGCAGACAACAAGGTTTGTGGCGCAGACAACAAGGTTTACGGCGCAGACAACAAGGTTTACGGCGCTGACAACAAGATTTATGGCGCAGACAACAAGGTTTACGGCGCAGACAACAAGGTTTACGGCGCAGACAACAAGGTTTATGGCGCAGATCACAAGGTTTACGGCGCAGACAACATGGTTTACGGCGCAGACAACAAGGTTTATGGCGCAGACAACAAGGTTTATGGCGCAGACAACAAGGTTTACGGCGCAGACAACAAGGTTTATGGCGCAAATGACCTTCCGACTGAAGGTTGCACAACCTGCCCGGCACCAGCAGCGTGTGCCCGCTGGGAGCTGCAGAGAACCTGCCTCCGAGTCCATGCTACGTCACCTCCATAGGAGCTTGTATCTGATTTTATATCTCTTCCTAAATCAAGCTGTCTGCGCGATTCCTGCCTCGGTCGGGCTAGGTGAACGGAAAACACGGGGGTCACAAAAAGAACTTATGATCCGGTTGGATTTTGGGTTCTTGCTCTGCATCGCAGGTTGGTCAAAACAAAACGGAGTTCTCAAGGAGAGTTTTTGCTTCAGTGACTTTTTGATTCTATGCTCTGTATTGCATAGTGATCAAAACAAAACGGAGATCTCAAGGAGATAAATTCATAATTCTGTAGGATTTTGAGTCTTGCTTTGCATGGCAGGTTGATGAAAATAAAACGGAGATCTCAAGCAGATAAACTTATAATCCAGTACGATGTAAAGTCCTTCTCTGCATCTCAGGTTGATGAAAATAAAACGGAGACCACAAGTAGATAAACTCATAATCCAGTCCGATTTTGAGCCATGCTTTGCTTAGCATGGTGATCAATACAAAACGGAGATCATTCGGGGAAATAATTTTATATTCAGTAGAATTTAGAGTCACACCGAGAGTCTCATCATGAAGCAAACCAAAATACTGACACAATAAAGTGAAGAACTGATGCCTCGGACACAAAGTCAACTTACGTCTGGCAAGTCATTGTAATGCAGTATCTAGGACAGCCGTGCTAACTCCTGAGATGGCACTGCTGCTGCACCGCTGATAGGTGAGAAATCGGAAACATTTGAAAGATTTAGTTACCACAAGCACGCGCGTTGTTGTGAGTGAGACAGCCAATGGTGTACACTATGTTAACGGTATTAGCATAGTGGGTCATATATGCTTGGAGGCAGCTGTGGTAACTTATCAAGAGAATAACGAATTCTGGAATAAAATACGGTCAACAATATAGGGGGATTTTAATCATTTTTTAGATTGTTTGAAATGCTTTTCCCTACTGTTACATAACTGCGTCAAAACAGCTCACTCATGGAAACTATGCCACCCAGTTTTTCAATTACTGTGGTCCACATGTTTGTTTTGATTCTGGTTTTGACTCGAACTCCTGATAAGATTCTGCCTCAAATTCTTGTTATGATTCTAATTCGGTCTCAAATTCTTATGATTTTGATTCTGTTTCAAATTCTTGAAATAATCCTAATACAGTCTCAAATTTTCTTTATGATTCTGTTTCAAATTCTTGTTATAATTCTAATACTGTCTCAAATTTTGCTATGATTCTGTAAATTCAAATTCTTGTTATGATCCTGATTCTGTTTGGTATTTAATTAGTTCCTGTAGATCATGTCAAGATTTTTTGTTTCTATTCTGGTACCCATTTTCTACTTCAGGTTCAGGTCCGATTTCCAAAACAAGGCGTAATTTGACCCTTGCAATGTTTGATTCAGATTTGACCCCTCAGACCGCCGATCAGTTCGCTGGGTCACTCTTCTCTCTCACATAGCTTGAATTGTGTCTATGTAAATGGATGGAATGAACAGTCAAAAGTTGAATCATAGAAAAATGCTTAGGATTTATTGCGGAGACGTAAAATTTTTCTGACAATTCTACGCTGTAAACTTTCGCTCGATATGTATTCTCATTACTCAAAATTTGATGACGTATTACGTAGAAGTTTCTTGCTGAATTTATACGATTTGCTTTCGCTCTCGATTTGCTTTCGCTCTATCTGTGTTCTACTCAGTTCTGTTGATGCATTTTTAAAATCAATTAAATTTCTCTAAACTTCAAAGAGCGGGTGCACAAGCAATGTTTGCGGCCGATTGAGTCATGGACTGCGCTTAGCGAGAGAGACAATCTGGTTTGCGGACGTCTGTTATCACGATACCGATCATAAAATGCCTTTATCGCTAGCTAATCGGTCGCGATAATCCCGATTTAGACCGAAATATTTGCTGCTGATAACTGTACGTTCTAATTTTCTTGTTTTAACTTTTAGGTTTCAGAATCAAGACATCACTGGAGCTGCGAACGTGGGGCTTCTCTGCAGGCGTTTAAATTTAGGAGACTGTTTTTTTTTATGTTTTAAATGCGGGTTTGACTGGCGAGGCTAGTAAAAGCCTCCATTCGATGCCTCATCCTCGAAAACATACTAGCCAACAAATGTTCTAAGAGATGCAATCATCGTCGAAAATACTGTGAGTCTTACGTGTACTCACACATCACTCGCGTAAAACATACAGTTAATCTTACGTGTACTCACACACCAAACGCCTAAAAAATACAGTAAATCTTACGTGTACTCACACACCACACGCGTAAAAATACAGTAAATCTTACGTGTACTCACACACCACACGCGTAAAACATTCGACGTGTACTCAACTTTCGAAGAGCAACACACACACAGGCTACTTACAGCGTTTTAGAGATAAAGTCTTTAGGTGTTTGATTTCTGTGAATCCACAATGCACACTTAAAATGAGATGCACTCATCATCACTCACCAAAACCCGATGTTGAGTTTTGAATAGTGCGCTCGTGTGGAAGAAACAAAGAGAGGAATTTTGCGAGAACTTTTCTGAATGCATCACGAGCTTGAGATCGAAACGAAAGATTCGAAGTTCATCGGTCACCCTCAACTGCATAGCGTCGCCGACACGTTTTTCCGACTCGTTAACACTTTGACCGCAACGTGCGCCACCGGTGGCCACGGAGGGAATTTTCATATTGCTACTGACCGACCAGTAGTCACACACTCAATTTTCCTAAATACTTAATTAAAGCTAAATGATGACATGATCCAGTTAATGTTTGCTATTTTCAAAATTGCTTGTTAGGATTGACTTGGAAATTAATTTGAATATTGAACTTCAGTTTAACCCATCGCGGTCAAAGTGTTAAGGGGGAAATGACACACTTTTTTGCCCCATTGCCCTCTGACTCGCGAGCTGGACGGGAGATGAGATTTCTTGCTTCGTGTGTCAGCGCTTGGTTGCGGCAATGTCATTGGATAAATTACTTGGATTTTGTGAACATGCAAGAAATGGGCAGCGTCAACTTGCTGTGCGAGCGTTATGCGCGTTTTGGGATTGTAGCTTCTCGATTTTATGCGTATATTTAATGTTATGCGTGTATACAAATGGTTATCTGGACAAGAACACAGGTACTTATTTTCCATATTGCACATAAATATATTCGCCAAAGTAGGGGCTAGAGGGCCGCATCTGCACGCAGACAACGCGTGCAGATGCTTACATCTAAATATTTAGGAATTTAATAAATATATAAATATATCTAAGTGCAATTTGACGTACATATATATATGATCAGTGTTTGACGTTCATACATACATATATTTATTCACTCGCGAGCAAAAGTTTGGAATCACTTTTGGAATCATATATTATATATATACATATATAAATTTTATATATAATATATGTATATATATATATATAACGTGTATGTATTTATTAATATATACCCAAGCACGGCGACGTGAATGCTAGATACCACGACCAGCTGCATCTCGCTCATCATGGCGCAGGTGGGGGCAGTCCTAATTAGAAGGCATCAATGTACGCTACAAATGTGTGGCGAGAATTAGAACGTAACACTTTATGCTCCGTAACGGCCTGCAGCGCCACAATTGTATCCGCATCTGAAAAATTTGAAGATAAAGTGCCTTGGTAACTCAATTCTGCCGAGTCATGCTCGCATTTGATCACTAGAGATACCCGCCTCAGAGATAGATAGATAATGCTTTTTTCTGAGAAGTGCGCAGGATCATCGATGGTATCATTCCAAGATCCACTCTGATAAGCAGCGTTCGTTATGCATAACATAGAATTTACATGCGTGCAGATGTTCGCAGGGAGCGGCAGTTGTAAGAGAGTGACGTTTTTGAATTTTTGACATTTGCATTACCACATAATTATCCCGTCGCCAGACTTTTGAATTTAGAAAGAACGACATATTTACAGAGACGAGAAGTTATTCTTTGAGATACATTGAAGCTGTTTTTAATACAGTACATGTGCACAGTACTGTATTAGAGTACAGTGCATACAGTGCACACTACTCGACGTAAGAGTTTCACTTTTCCGATTTAGGTCGAAATGCGAAGAAAAATAAACCTTCTCATCGATTTCACATGCTTTGTGGCGCTTCTCTTATTCCCTTTGACAGCAATTAATATAAATGTTAATTTATGATTAGCATGTTTCTGCAAGAATTATATCCTATTTTCTATGCATTTATTCTACAACAATGATTTCACGTTCAACACATTTCATTATCAGCTTCTAGATGCCATTTGGCAATATTGGCAGAAAATTAACTGCGCTACTCAGAACAAGCATCAGTATTTAAAATATATCAGTGTTCCCAATAACATAGCAAGTATTTACTCAAAGCTCACTGAATACTGTCTTAGTTAATTTACTCAAAACAGAATAAATGCCTGTTGTTAATTCAGTTTTGCCACAACTGCTTTTTAATTTCACTAGTCCACCCGCCTTTATTTGAAATAAGAAAGAAGGCAAAACGAAAGAAAGGCCGTAGAATAGAAAAATTCAATCTCTCGAGAGTTGATGAGGCCGAGTGCACACGGCCCGTATCACAGATACGCTCATCACGCACTTTCGGCTGGCTTCGGACAGACAGAGAGACGGACGGACACGGCTCTTATTATAGTATAGATTTTGCCTGTTTTTATTTGATATCCTCAAACTTTTCGATCCTATTTTTTTTAGTTTGTGACGACATTTGTGATCCTGACGAAATTCCATGCTTTAGTGAGCACTTTTCATGAGCAGGGAAGCTGCACAGAAAATAGGATCATATTAACTGAACAATTAATGTAACTTGCTGGTGGTGGCGATTTTCTCGGTTGGGTATAGGAGAAAAATTCCAAGCACAATACCCCACTCTACCCAGGTGTCTGAAATGGGTACCGGTCTTGACCGGGGGAAAGCGTCATGGCGTCCTGGCGTTAGTTATAAGGCATTTGAAAATCCAATGTACAAGGGGATATGTATCAGGCTTTATTGGAAATAAAGCATCCGTAGATGCCTTCATTATTTATTTATTTATTTGAAGTGTGGCAGCGCTGACGTCACGGCAACGAACCAATCAGTATTCATATTGCATCTGGCATCACTGCTAGCCCAAAATCTGACACCACTATTGGCCTTACGACATGTCGCAATGGTGACGTCATATGGTTTGTTTGAAATAAAGCCGTTCTATTGGGTAGCCGAACAAGAGGAGGTGTATTTTCCCCAAAGAAATGACCCAACCGTGCACATGGCTGGTCACAGGGAAGGTCCAGCGTGCGAGGGTTGCGGGCCATCCTTTACAGCTACACTTCTTACTATCATTGGCACTCATTGCCTAGTTATTTAACATGATCTTAAACGGCTTCTTTTCATATTTCTATCACATCTTAAGCGTTCACTCAAAAAGTTTTTTTTTTCATCGGCACTCGACACTTCTTTAACATTTGTCTGAAAAGCTCATTTTTATCGGCATTACACACTTCTTAAACATGAGCATAAAAGGCTCATTTTTTATTGGCATTCGACACTTTTTAAACATTATCATAAAAAGTAAATTCAATTTATTCGTAAAATGCATTGCTAGTCAATCAACAGTTGACATAAGTTCACACGGGACCAGGAAGACAAGTAACGCAGATTTTGGTTGAAACTTACGCTGAGGGTCGATTGAAATGTTTCGAAAGAATAGGCTGATTGGGGTGAGATAATGATAAACCAGAGTATCGATAAAACAGTTATCATTATCTCTTCTTGATCTACACACAATCGTTATTTAAATTATTCAGCTATTAAATTGATACGTTTATTAACATTTTCGAGAATTTCTATTTTAGATCTGCGATTCTAGTGAAATATGCTCAATAATTTCCAGCCATAATTTTTTTCCGAAATTTAATAGAAGATGGGTCGTGACTCGTAACGTTCTGTTTGGAAAACACAATTTTAAAATTCTGTAAATCATTCCCTTTGCACTACATTATTTTATTGAAAATAATTAATTACGGGTGAGTTAATTGTTGTCTTGAATATGGCTGGTATAACTGGCAACGCTTGTAACGGAGATGCATATAATGAAGTTAATTATTATGTAATTCATGATTTTTTAAATTTTAGTATGAATATATTCCGCTTGAGCTCTCAATTGCCCTGTGCACACCACATTAGCTACAGCACTTATCTATATTGGAGTGACTGAAGGAAAGCATTCAATTATTTAGAGCTTCAAGCATCGATTTTTGTTGAGTGATACTGCATATCTGTGTTTTGTTTCATCATAGTAATAATTATATTCAGAGATAATTTTTCCTCATCTTCCCTCTCTCTACAGCAAAATCAGGTGATAGAGTAAAATTTTTCACATATATCCAATTAATGTTCAACAAGATTAAATAGAATTATAAATTACTATTTTCCATAACTTTGAACACAAGCTTTGGACCTTAAAATCTGTGAACACGTTTGTAAAGATACCAAATGCGCCCTCACATACAGCCCAGTTAATGTGTAGGATGAGAAAATGAGGAAAAACTAGTCCACCCCCTTTATTTGAAATGAGAAAGAAGGCGACATGAAAGAAAGGCCGTAAGAAATGAAAAAAACTCAATCTCTCTGGAGTTGACGAGGCCGAGCTTGTATCACAGATACGCTCATCACACACTGCAGGCTGGCTTCGGACAGACCGACAGACAGACAGACGAACGCGGCTCGTATTATAGCATAGATTACGTTTCCCCGTCGTCCATGGCAACGGCGATGCATTACAGAAACTTTCGTTTCATTTCAATCTGAGCGCGGTATCACAAAAATAGGATAATGTGTAGGATGGGAATTACGAATCAAGAAATGAGAAAAAATAACGCTGCCCAAATACTGTTTAACGCAATGCATTAGGGAAACTTTGGTTGCATTTTAATCTGTGCGTGGTATCAGAAAAACGATTGCTTCATCCATTTAAACAATTTAAACAATTTATTTACCACAGGTGATACAGAGATAAAATGTTTCTTAAGTCTTGTACAATGGTCAAATTTGAGTATAGCTACCTGTGGGCCCGAATAAGTTTAGTGACTTCTAGGGCATCCTACCATCAAGGTTAGTCTTAGGAGTACAATAATGTTTAACCTAATTCACTTAAACTAGAGACGCATTAGACTGATCAATGAGATAAGTAACTCGAAATTAGATACTTCATTTCACAATATAGTTCATATGGACTAGATTTAACGGTATATTCGACAAACGATTCAAGAATAGACTGAAGATCGGCGAAATTAATCAAGGCAAATTACATTATTAGGACCAGTTATGTAGGGGACAAGGTTTGACTCTGTGATCTTACACGACTAGTAATCTGATAGGAAGTGAGACTCAAGACTTTTTTTGAATACCTTATAAGAATTACTTTCACGGATCTCCGCAGGTATTGAGTTCCAAGTTTTAGTTCCAACGAAGAGGATACTGTGTTGTGACCGAGCCTTTGAGTAATAAGGAAGCATGAATTTACTTCTATTTCGGGTTAAATGGTCGTGATGACCAGTTTGCGTAGTTAATAGTTGTTTTAGGCTATTGTCGCCATCATTTGTTAATGTTTCGTAAATGAAATTGTAAATGGAGATTTTGTAGAGATCCGAGAGCTTAAGTATTCGTAAATTTTTGAATGAGTCATTTGTGTGAGCATTATATTCTAGATTCTTTACCGCTCTTATGGCTCTTTTTTGCAGGGTAAAAATTTTGTTGGTTTTATTTTTATCAGTTCCGTGCCATGCTTCTATTCCGTATTGCAAGTATGGTGAAATGAGCGTTCGGTAGAGCATTTGTAAGGCTGTTTCAGGCAGGAAATTCTTAACTTTATTTAGGATTCCGATAGATTTTGATAATTTAGAACTAATATGAGCGATGTGCTCTTTAAAGGTTAGATGTTTGTCTATTATGATGCCGAGGAATTTACTTGAGTTGGTTTCTTCGATTTCACCTTCGCCAATTTGAATGCGTGGGAGAGATATATTTTTCTTGTATGAGAATGTAATATATTTTGTTTTATCGATATTAAGGCTTATTTTATTAGCTTTAAGCCACAATGAAACCTTATGAAGTTCATTATTTATACGATCCGCCATCCTAGCGGGATTTTGGTCTGGAAGGACCGCAGAAAGGGTAGTGTCATCGGCAAAAATTATGAATTTGAAGAATGATGTAGATTTAATGATATCATTGATAAAAATTAGAAATAGGAGAGGCCCAAGGACAGATCCTTGTGGAACCCCATGGCTAATTGTCTGTGGGTCTGATTTTGCGTCGTCAATGACAACGTATTGTTTCCGATTTGCTAAGTATGATCTAAACCAATCATGGGCAGCCCCTCGAATGCCATAACAATGTAGTTTCGAGAGTAATACGTTATGGTCCACACAATCGAATGCTTTTCGAAAGTCAAGAAATACGGAGAAAACAAGCTTTCCTTCATCTATATTAGAATAAAGGTATTGCAATTGATTTAATACAGCTTGTGTCGTAGATTTCTTAGAACGAAAACCCTATTGTTTGTCGTAGAGGAAAGATTTTTGTTCAAAATACGAATACATTTTTTTATACACAATTTTCTCGAATATTTTGCTAATAATTGGTAGTACAGAGATAGGTCTATAATTGTTAATGCAGTTTTTATCACCATTTTTAAAAATAGGGGTGACTCTCGCAATTTTGAAAGAGTTGGGGAAGATACCTTGAGAAAGGGATTGGTTGATAATATAAGATATGCACGGTGCTATTATATCAGCTATAGCCTTAAGAACTTTAGCCGAAAATTTTTTCAATCCACTTGATTGATTTTTCAAGTTGTTTATGCACGTAATTACATCGGAGGGATTAGTTGGCGTGAAAAAGAAAGAGTTAGGTTCACGGACATGGTCCATGTATTGCAAGTGGTCTCTGGGTTCACTGAAGACACTATCGGCTATATTTTTTCCTATGTTTACAAAAAAGTTGTTAAACACAGTTGCAATATCTTTTTTCTCGTGGTATTTTACATTTTCGTGAACGACGGACTCAATTGTTTTCGTAGAATTATTATTCGGTTTATAGCATGAATTAAGCAGGCGCCAAGTTTTTTTAATATCAGTTTTGTATTCAGTAAATTTGCGCGTGAAGTAGTCATGAGTTGTCCCAGGAACCTTGCAGTATACCACAGATATTTCACCAAATTCTTGCTAAATGAATGTCTGCTCTACCCCAAATTTTCGCGAAGTAAATGTCGGGTCTGAAACTACCCATTTAGACCATGAGTCGGTCTCACACACACAGGTGTTGTGTCTACCCTGCGCAGTTCAGGTATTCAGTTCACAACACAGGAAATGCAAGCAGCCTGTAAATATTCTCAGATGCTCTTGCGCACTCTCACGCAAATTTCTGGCCCTTTTTTACATATGCGAACACCAGTTAACAAAAGTCGTGTTAGCGCACGCAGATGAGTGTCGTTAAAACGAAGCGTGTTAATTTACGACTTCAGCGATGTATGCTGACGTGTGTAAGGTGCTAATGCGCTAATTTAACCTCACAAGTATTTTTGCATTAACAAGCGAGCTGAGAATGAACTATAACACATTTGGGACCTGTTTTAAACCGACCAGACTTCACGCGTAATGAAATGGCGCAAAAATTTATTTCTGCATGGCTGACTTCGCTAAAGAGTGATTTTATCGTGACAACACTGAAGCATTTCCGATAGTCGTAATGTTCTTCACACCTTATTAGTTAGTGTCTGAAGCAACAATTGTTATGCCCTCTACACCATGTGTGAAGCAACAATTAATATGCCCTCTACACCATGTGTGAAGCAACAATTGTTATGCTCTCTACACCGTGTGTGAAGCAACAATTGTTATGCCCTCTACACCGTGTGTGAAGCAACAATTGTTATGCTCTCTACACCGTGTTTGAAGCAACAAATAGGTATTTTTACAGCGCGGTTAAATCCCCTCGAGTTGCGCTCAGCTCTCGCAGGCCGTTCGTCAGGTCGACGACGTGTTTGCGACGCGTTCACTCTTGTTTGGACAAGCGTCGACCTACTCCACCACGTGACCCAAATCCGGCGCTCGTAAAAACACCGACTGCCTGCCGTCAAAATAAGAGCGATTATATTGGATTATTTTGAGCTTCGACGGGTATGTAGGTCGATGAAAAACTTTGATCAAGGTTCCGCGTGCGCTGCATTCGTGAACTTGTTCAATTATAGAATACGTGCTGTTAGGTTAGCTTTAAAAACATGGTCACTTTGGATGTCGAGTAACATTTTTCGCCCATCCGAGGCTTGTAGAGACTCTATTTGTCACATTCTCTCACGCTGCACACTTGTGATAGCACCATCCCTCCCTCACGGAATATAGGCTGCAAAATGGGTGTTGTTACTCCAATTTGTTGGCGTGTTTTATAATACAACCACCGAAACCGTCAACAAACCTTGACTGTACACGCTCAATATGTCAGACAATATAGCTTTTAGTTTGGATACTAAATCTATATTATAAAGAGCCGCGTCCGTCCGTCCGTGTGTCACATCCACCAGCCTGCAGTGTGAGATGAGCGTATCTGTGATACGCTCATCAACTTCATCAACTCCACAATTTTCGGTGCCTTAACCCAGCAGATTGGGAGTCGCAATGAATATCACGTGTATTGGTAGGTTAGATTAGGTTGAATAGAACATCACGTGTATTGGTAGGTTAGATTAGGTTGTATAGAATATCAGCGGCTGAGACTTGGGAAAGTATTGAAAATCCATAGAATAGCATGGGAAATCATGGGAAAGCCATGTTGAAGCTCAGTTCATCCTATATCTAATCCTGTCATTTTTTTGACGGGCCGTATGCACTCGTCAATACTATAATAAGAGCCCCGCCTGTCTGTCCGAAGCCAGCCTGCAGTGTGTGACGAGCGTATCTGTGATGCAAGCTCGGCCTCATCAACTCTCGAGAGATTTAATTTTTTCATTTCTTACGGCCTTTCTTTCATTTCGCCGTCTTTCTTATTTCAAATAAAGGGGGTTGGACTACACGTTCATGTCGCCTTTCATGTAGTAAATTTGAAAGTATTACATTGCCTGGCTTAGCTTACGCCAAGACGTGAAGCAAATTTCAAAGTACTGCAGATGTCCAAATATTGCCTTAACAGTAAGTATTGTTACCTGAGATTTAAATACAGACTAGTCCACCCCCCTTTATTTGAAATAAAAAAGGGCGAAATGAGAGAAAAGCCGTAAGAAATTAAAAAATACATTCTCTCGAGAGTTGATGAGGCCTCGTGAACACGGCCCGTCAAAATATATAGGGCTGGAGCTTGTATCACAGATACGCTCATCACACACTGCAGGCTGGCTTCGGACAGACCGACGGACGGACGCGGTTCATATTATAGTATAGATTTTTGCTACCTGGTGCTTGAAGTAGAAATAATTCAGTGCACGATCGAAGCGCAGCTTAAGAATCTTGTACAGATATAGTTTCGGTGCAGAACTATGCTACTGAGTTAATGGCCAGTTGAAGCTTGAGTCACTATATTAGAGTGTTTGTAATATGTGACGAGTGGTGACGAGAAAGTAACAGGCAGACACAAGACTGTATACACATATGACCGCATATCAGGGATAAAGTAAACGTTATTTAATATTCTAATTCGGAGTTTTGTAACCCAACCTATAAATTCATACAGGGCCTACCTACCCTTTAAATATACCCTGTAAATATACTGGGTGGGCCGCCAGAACCTGAACTCTTGTATTAAATAGCATTCACTGTATCATTGATACACTCTTTATTCCTGTGGTAGAGAGCGCCCTAAAAATTATTGCATTCATTATCGAGGTATTGCCGCTCGTTATCATAGTATGGGTTTAGAAGTCCAGTTCGTACGAGGAGTCAACGAAAAATGTATCCACTGATTTTACAACTAAACAATATTATACTTGTCTCAATATTACTATGTGTCACTTTAATTCAGACATAGGTATGCATCCATGATACTATGTGTCATTTAAATTCCGACATAGGCATGCATCCATGGTACAGAGTGTCACTTTAATTCCGATATAAAAATATATCTATGACACCAAGTGTCACTTTAATTCCGACGTGGGTTCTCAGATTTTAGTCCGTAAAAATGTAGGTCGATAAGTATGGTAGAATGAGTTGCCTAAGATATTTAAATATCTTTCCAGTGAAGACCTTTCTGTAGTGACCTTGTATCAGCAAAAATCGCAGCACTTGAGCCAGTTTTCCAGAGGTGAACAAGTTGAGGCAGAGAGTAATAACAAGACTTCGAGGACCGGGGGGCTGAAAAGCATTTAATTTTGCACGTCTTAAAATTGGGCAAAAGGCTAACCTACCATGCAGGTAGAGGAAATGTTCTAGCTTACTGCACGAAACAAATCTGCTTGAAATTTATTTCATTTTTTGAAATTTTGAAAGTCATTTTCCCGTCAATTTTAGACAAACTATACGGTAATCAAATTTACAAAACTGTCAATTTCGAGATTAAAATTCTGCTTGATACAAGAAAATAGTGAACCATGAGCAATTGTTTTGAGCTTCTTAGTCCATTAAAATTTATTTCTTGAAGTTATGGGTTATATAATATTACAAGTCAGTTTCAGCCTCCCTACCCATAGCAAAGATGTTCACAGAGAAAAGGATGCTGGCGCTATTTAGTATGGAGTTCAGGGAACCTGGAATCTACGCATATGGTGTGCCTCCTCGCAAGATCCCGCGAGCATAGAAGCAGTTCGTTGAGAAGAAAGTTTATGAAACAAGTTAAAAGTTGAAAAAGAAGTTAATAGGAGCAAGTGCTAAAAACGGTAACAGTGAACCGAAAAATATAGTCCTTAAGCAAAACGAAAACTTTATATATTTCAACAAAAGAAGGCTCAGCTCGTGACCTAACATTTTCCCCGGGTACTGCTAATTCCCACAGATACAATAATTGTGTAGCACTGAGGAAGAAGCAGTGGGTTTTGTGTTCACGTTCATTAGATATGATGGTTCTACGTCACGACCCTATACATCTACACGTCTTTCGTGATCTACAGTACACACCTATACGACCAAATACATTTTGATCGTACGTCAAAATTTTTCCTTTCCATCTTCGGGATTGTATTCTCTGACAGCTGCTCTGGTACAAGGAAGTTCGTGGCGCGGGAACTGCGACGGCTCTTTTGATCCGAGAGCTTAATTTCTTATACTCACTAGTCCTCCCCCTTTATTCGAAAGAAGAAAGAAGGCGAAATGAAAGAAAGGCCGTAAGAAATGAAAAAATTAAATCTCTCGAGAATTGATGAGGCCGCGTGCACGCGGCCCGTCAAAAATGTATAATAACGTTCGACCAATCACATGACGCACGTTCCTATTTCCTAAGAATTCACGTGATATTCATTCCTACTCGAATCTGATGGATTAATGAACTAAAAATTGTGGAGTTGATTAAGCTTGTATCACAGATACGCTCATCAGGCTGGCTTCGGACAGACGGCACTCTGATTACAGTATAGATTTGAGGTATTAGGGTAGGACTGTCGACTTCAGTTGGTTCCAGATTCTTGAGTTGATTCCAGTACAATACTGTATCTTGAGTACATATTTTCAGTAAGTTGCTTAATGAGTTTAATTACAGCTGGCAGATAGGCTATAAATACAAGCTCTTTCTCTCCCTGTTATAAAATTAGTTGGATGATCGAAAAATACATGATCTTTATTACCTTAGAATGAAAGCAGTTAAATGAGCAATAAATGCGTGTCTTTTCTCTCAAAATGAAGATTACTGTAAAGCCTTGTAGAAAAGAATTTATTCATTGTTTCAAGCATTGGATACCATTCATTACAATAAACAGCTTATGGAAGTACATTTCCTGTACGCAGCAATAACCTTCACTGGGGCATGTGCTCTACATAACTGAAGTAATGAAGTCAGGCCAAACCTCACGCTGAGATTCATCTTGTTGACACAACGTCAAAGCTTTCCTAGAAAGCAGTGCCAAACTTTGTGAGCAGCAGATCATGGCGGTCACAACTTTTGGCTGAAGCCGCAAAATTTAGCAGTCACTGCTGTTGGCGGCAGCCCACAGAATTTGGCAAGTTGGCGGCAGTCGCAAAATTTGGCAAATTGGTGGCAGTCGCAAAATTTGGCAAGTCGCAATTTCTGGTGGGAACAGCAGTCTGCTACTCATTGATTGCGACAAAGACGTGCGTCAGATGACGCATCTGCTAACAGAGCGCCGGTCTTCTGCTGACATTACAGCTCCGACCTTTGTGGTAGCTTTAGCTTACTTAACTCCACATGAGCATATTCTGTCTCCTTAAATTTCTTTCTCAATTTACATATATACACCTTTTACATGACGGAATTATCATTTTTTGTGTGATTTTTGTAGGTTTACCCCATACTGTATGACACACTCAATAAAAATACACACATTTTATTTTTTCTTATAAAATTTGTGCCGTTATGTGTTGCGTGAAGTTGTGCCGTGATGTGTTGCGTGAAGTTGTGCCGTGATGTGTTGCGTGAAGTTGACTGGCGAGTGGCAGTTCCTTCCTCGCTGTGATGGTGACAACCTGATGGCGGTGCCTGTCTGATGGTGGGGGTTGTGGTGACGGTGGTTGTAGTGGCGGTGGTTGTAATGGCGGTGGTTGTGATGACGGTGGTTTGAATGGCCGTAAAATAAGTAAATTATTTTGCCAGTTGAAGATTATTTCGACTAAAATTACTTACAACTGAAAACTTAAAGATGACTGTAGCTGTAAAACTACCAAAAATAAATTTGTTTCAGAACGTTTGTTAGCAAAAATTTTAAAGCAATACGTGCTTTTCCCTTCTAAATGCAACTTAAAGCGCCATTCTACTGATAGTAGACGTAGAACAATTTCTGTCTTTTTTCAATTTCAAGAGAACGTCAATTAAGTGCTGGAGTTTTTAGCTTTTCATGCAGTAGTGTTTTTTTTTCAACGGTCGCTTGAGTTATTTCTGAAATAATCTATTCCGCTAAATACCGCGCTTGCTGCCCTTCTTCCTCTAACCCCAAAATTATCGCTAGAATCTTCGACTTCAACATGTAAAGAATGATGAAATAAATTCAACTTCTCAACTTGAATAAAACTTTATTTATTCCAATTTGTTTTGGAAATCCGCTTTTGGATATAACGGATTTTAAAACCATAATCGGCATGAAATGTTCAGGAAACGTTTATTCTCTTCAAAAAATTTCTTTAGAAAGCATTTTAATTGCTTTGCACTTAGAGTTCATTTCCTACAGAGGAGCGAAAGCGTATGTGCGTAGCTGCGAGCCCTTGTACAGGGTGGGCCAGAAGTGCGGTAGAGGAAACAAGGTAGGGTCATTTCTATGGGAGAAAATACACTTCCTCTAGTTTAGCCGGCCAATAGAAAAGCTTTATTTCAAACAGACTTTCTGACCCCCTCAGGGGGATACAAGTATTGTATCTATGGAAATTAGCGCTCCCAGGGGGACTATGTGAGGGCCTGAGCTAAAGCTTAGGTAGGCTTCCTTTTTGTTGAAATAGAATAGGTTTCTGTTTTGTTACGGACCATCTTTTTTCGGTTCACTGCTGTCCTGTTTTCAGCACCTACTACTTTCTTCTTCAACTTTTTCTTGTTTCATGAACTTCTTTCTTAGCTTCCTGTTTCTGTGCATCTTGTGCATAGATTCCGCGTTCCCTCAACCCCATACTAAATGGTGCCTTCCTCCTTCCTCTCTTAGAACATTATCGTCGTGCAGTTAAGGGAGGCTAAAACTTTCTTATATAATAATAATAATAATAATAATAATAATAATAATAATAATAATAATAATAATAATAACAGACTTTCTGACGTCACCAAAACGTCGTTTTGTTAGGCCAATACTTGAAATGACGTCAGCAAAACCACACCGTCAACGAAAAAAAGACTGGTTTGAACATACCTTGTTTCCTCTACAGTGATTCTCGTACAGGATGGGCCAGAAGAAACTGACCCTTTAAATTTGCTAGCTGAGTTAATAGAATGCCGAAACAAACCATAAAAATGCTATTCTTTGAAATAAAACAAAGTTTTCCTTTTTTTAGCAAATTAAAATGGTCAGTTACTTCTGGCCCATCCTGTGCGAGAATCACGGTAGAAGAAACAAGGTAGGTTCAAACCATTTTTTTTTTCGTTGACGGTGTGGTTTTGCTGACGTCACGGCAACGAACCAATAGCAGCGTTCGAATTGCATCTGGTAGCACTGCTACCCCCAAATCTGGCTCCACTATTGGCCTAACGACATGGCGTTTTGGTGACGGCATAAAGTTTGTTTGAAATAAATCCGTCCTGTTGGTTAGCCGAACAAGAGGAGGTGTATTTTCCCCCATAGAAATGACCCTACCTTGTTTCCTTTGCCGTGACGAGAGTCCCTCATACGCAGCATACACACACCAGGATCCCAATGGAGTAAATCTTTCTCTTCCTCGCACTTTGAGTGCGACGTGACCCACTGGTGGTCCCTGATGGAATTATTATGATGCTGCTGCTGACCGACCAGCAGTCACAAACTCAATTTTCTTTAATACTTAAAGCTAAATGTAGGCACGATTTAAACAATTCAAACAATTTATTTACCACAGGTGATACAGAGGTAGAATCTATATCTATATGATGTTCGTTATTTTCAAAATTAATCTCTAAAATCACCTCTAATTTGAGTGGAATATTGAATTTCAGTTTAACCCGCCGCAGACAACGTGTTAATTAACGGATCAAATATGATGCACTTCAGATAAACACGTTAGAGTAAAAAACTTTGACGCGCTGAACGTTTGGTGTTTTATATTTACTACATTTAACGCATATGCTTTTACTCTGTATCTCATGTCCACTACTTTATACATCGCAATTTGAACATTGTGTCACCTATCAGGTTAGAGCAGAAAGGAATGGCTGAATAAAGCTTGAAAATGTCATTGATTTGGTTGCCTCGTCAAACCTAGATACAAACCTAGATACAAACCTAGATACAAACCTAGAGACAAACCTAGATACAAACCTAGACACAAACCTAGATCCAAACCAGATACAAACCTAGAGACAAACCTAGATACACTTTTCAAAAATAACTAAAATAGATACAAACCTAAATACAAACCTCGTCAAATCTAGTCTTAACCGTTTTTATTGCTTACGTCCAGACGCTTTTTTGATGAACAGCGCAACACATTGCGCAACGTTATGACCTACACAACTCGAGAAGTAAAGTGGTCTGTCCAAGGTCAGTTTTTCGCGCTCTCATCGAACTGCTGCTCCTTATCAGAACTTGCTAAGGTTTGCCTTCTTTTACGAGCGTCGTGAAGGACATCGGTGGGCTGACATCCTTTAGCGCTAAGTCTATTTCTTTGTCCAGAAGCTCAGCTATAGGCTTTTTTGTTCATTTAATTGGTGGGTTCCTACATTGTAAATGCCTTCCAATCTGTGAGATAACGTCCTTTTGCGTAAAGTGTGTTTTTTTTGTTCAGAAATTCACATGAAATCTTTTTTGTTTACTGATTTGGGGCATACCTACTATGCAAATACCTTCCAATATGTGAACTAACGTCCTTCAGCTTTAAGTCTACTTCTCTGTTCAGAAATTCCACAGTAGGCTTTTTGTTAACTTAATTGGTGCGTGCATACTTCGTAAATTCCTTTCAATTACTTAAGGTACAAAATCTGCCTAAATATTGGAACTATTCCTACACTCTACGCGCTAATAAGAACTATTTTCTACATTCACAGACGTGAGTAAATTCACGCAAGCGCGTTTTATAGCAAAAAATAAATATCTGTTTCTTTGTTTCCTTTGAATTTTGTGACGTTAGACCACGAGTAACTTTAAAAACAACATATATAGGTCGTTTAATATACAAATTCAAATTTGGAAACGGTATCAATAACTGTAAACAATGCGAAGTATTAGGATAATAAACCAATTCAAAGAAAATTTGTTCGGTTACGAAGGTTCGAGAAGGAATTGCTCATCCGCGTATACTTGAGTTGACTTCATGACAGCCTATCTGCTCACTCGAGAAGTTAGAACTTACTTGTGTTGGTCTTTCGAGAACGAATTGAAATAATTAAAATAGAGCATCCTTGTCAAATCCAAATGATAAAATTGAATACACTAATCAAATTTAAGTAATTAAAATAGAGCATGCTAATAAAATGAAAATAATTAAAATAGAGCATGCTAATAAAATCAAAATAATTAAAATCAAGCATCCTAATCAAATTGGCAACCAAAATTTATCTCCACGTTTCTGGAATTTTGCAGCGGTTCATTTTGTTAAAACCTGAGACGACTATACGGTCTTTTTTGAAAAGTCAATAGGATGTTTTTCTTGTTGAATTTGTGCCCTGTTGTGTTAATCAAAGTTACTACCAAGTGGCAGTCTGATCCTTCAGTGTGGTTTTGGTGAAAACCTGATGTCAAGACCAACCTCTACTCGTATGAGTCGGTGCTTGTATTAACAAGATTATAAATAAAATTATTAAGTGAAGAGTTATTTGATATTAACGCATAAACGTTCTTTCAACAGTCCCAGAGCCCACTTGTCTGCTGAATGAAGCCTTCGGGCTATCATGCAAACTATCAGCTCGACATAGACATACGAGACCTGGACACGAGATAAGGTCAACGCAGGGGTGTGGGCATCTCTTATCAGGCTTGACGAAGTGCTCGCAGGAGGACAGTTGAGCAACAAGCCAAGGAAGGTGCTACGGTATATATTGGAAGAGGAAACAAGGTAGGGTCATTTCTATGCGGGAAAATGCACCTCCTCTTGTTCGGCTAACCAATAGAACGGCTTTATTTCAAACAAACTTTATGACTTCACCATTGCCACATGTCGTTGTGCCAATAGGGGTGCCAGATTTGGGGCTAGCAGTGTTGCCAGATGCAGCATGAGCATTGCTATTGGTTCGTTGCCATGACATCAGTATGGCCTCACGGTCAACAAAAAAAAACGGGTTTCACCCTACATTGTTTCTTCTACCGTGGTATATATAAAGTGGTAAAGGCTCAGCTGTCGCATGCTTTCGGTTTACCGATATGTTTCGGGCACAGGGAACAAATTTACTTAGCTCTGGAGTGCTACTAAATGCTTCAATACAGTTTACACAGGAAAGAAATTTTCAGGCCACTGGAATGAATTCCTCACCTTCCTTGATAGGAAAGGTACATTAATAAGCAAAAATATTTCATTTCCTCAGAAGTTCTACAAACAATTAGCTGTGTTTTGCATTCTCTATATAACTATTAAAAAAGGAGATCAGCAGTACTTTCCCCACGCAAGTACGATTATAAAAAAAAACGTTGTAATCTAGAAGGAGGCAATTTCCTACTGACCGTTGGATTAAAGGAAATTTTACTGACCGTTGCCATCAGTGGATCTAGGCCTTTTTTATGGATTAGAGGAAATTTAAATGATTTTTACCCTCAGTGGATCTGGGATTTTGTATGGATTAGAGGAAATTTAACTGACCGCTACCATCAGGAAATCTGGGACTTTGTATCCACTGGAGGAAATTTAACTGATCTTTGCCACCCACCGCTTGACTGAAATTGAGTGAATCCAATTGAATAAATTTTGTGACGTTGAAATCCAATGAGATCAACTCAGTGACGTTGACATAGGTATAAGGCAGAGTTCCTGGTGACCCCAAGCACAAGAGATCAGTAAAAAGTGTGGTGTGTGCACTGCATCACAATGCCGATGTCGCAAGCACCAGCTCCTCTTGTTCTTCTCGTGTCCGGTCTGATGCAGTTCTGGCATCCGATGCAGGTTCTCGCGTACAGAGCAGTCGGGCTCAAACGAATGCTTAGATCAGCGGTTCTTAACCTGGGTTCGATAGAGCCCCAGAGGTTCGGTTCGAAGGGTCCGATGAATGCATGTATGGTACTTATGGGGTTCAGGACACCCAACAAAGATAAGAACCACTGGCCAAGATTGAACGGAGACTATATGAACTTTTTCGTGTGCCAAAATCTGGGGTAATGGAATGAAAGAAACATATTTCTCAAAATATGACGTAAGAGACTCTATACGCTCATTTGATGTTAAATATAATTTACGGAACCCGTATAAGTTACAGGGTAAATAATATCTCAAAATTAACTGAACCCGTGAAAATAATTGTCATTATGGTTTTAAACACTTTGACTGCGACGTTAGCCGCCAATGTACGCGGATGAAATTTTCATAATCTTACTGGCTGACCAGTGGTCACAAACTCAATATTCATAAATACTTAATAAAATTTACATGAAGGCTCGATCCAGTTCATGTTTGCTATGTTCAAAATTGCCCTCTACAATTGACTTTGAATTTGAGCTGTATATTGAACTTGAGTTTACTCGTTTTCAGTTCAATTTCAGTTTTCAGTCAAATAATCAAACCTAACCTAACCTGACATGTCAACCTAACATGTCTCACCATAAATTAATGAAGCTATTGCAAAAAACGCGAAAAAAAACTGCGTAATACTACGCTGAGCGAGGGGAATAGGGATGTGAGTTACCTAGGCGTAGGGAGGTGAACGCTGGGGTGGCTGAAGAGGAAGAACGGGATGATGCTTCCTTAACACATTGACAGTGGATTAAACCACAGTGGATTAAACTGAAGTTTAATATACAACTCAAATTTAAAGTCAATCGTAGTTAGAAAGTTTGAAAATGGCATACATTCCTTGAAAATGCCTTCATTTAGCTTTGATCAAGTATTTACGAAAATTGAGTTTACGATTACTGGTCGGTCAGCAACATCATGAAAATCCCTTACGTGACCACCAGTGGGTCACGCCGCACTTACCTAGTCTAAATTTTTCGCCAGAGCTTGCATTTTTTACGCCGCACAAGCGATTTAATTACTCAGGCGGCGGAAAACATGCATGCAGGCGGCGAATAAGTTAGACTGGGTAGTATCAAGCAGACTTTGTGAGCGTAATTGGAGCTGGAAGTATGAGAAATATAAATTAAATGCTAAATTAGCGGGTATGCACTAAGAGATAAGGGTAATTTGATGGCTTCTCGCGGGTGAGTCAAAGGGCATGCAGGAATGGGCGTCGTTCTTTCAATAAGGATCTACAGTAGAACAAAGGGCTGGTTTGCAATTAAGATGGAGCTTAAAAGCCAAGAGATTCTTTTGTATGTTATACTAATCGATCCAATGCGGAATCGGAACGTAGTCAAATAGAAGGTATATAAATGATTAAAATATTGAGCGTTTTCGTTTATCGAAAAAATTAAACAAAAGGAATATTTTGTGCAGCATTGGTGATATTTTAATTGCTTCATTCTACCCTACCAGTGAGGATGGCGACGCTATCTTGAGTCATTTCAAGCGTCAGGGACTTTGTTCAAGCTTTCAGTTATTTCATTTTCTATTTCTGATCAATTTGTATCAATGCGTGAATGACTTCATCTTCAGTCGCAATTTAGTTTATTTTCTCAGAGACAAACAGGAATTGAAAAGTTAAACTAAAATTGAATGCTGTCATAAAATGGAATGGAATTTCTGTTGATAATTAAATAGTTATATCAGTAAAAATATTTAATTTGTGTGTATCTGTAACGTAGCTAAACTACTATCGTTCTAATGATTTTCAGAAGAACAAAATCTTGAGAAATAAGCAATAACAACGAAATTTCCTTGATGCTCTGTGAGGCACAAGGTAGAAAGGCACTGGGTGGGCGATAAATGTCGTAGGAAACCTTGGGCATAAGAACCAGAAGATACATACGTCACTCGTCAGTTTTCACTCGTCACACGTCAATTTTCATTGTTCCCTTTACTGCGTTTTACTGCTGATGGTAGGATTTGTCCCGAAACGTTCCAAAAATGTTTAGAACTTTATTCTTCGCTTATAAATTTTTTATAAACTGCATAATCGCAAAGCAAAAAATGCGCTTAATTATATACGTCACTCTGTAAAATTCGACGGAGATATTCAGCTCAGCAATACCGTGTAATGTTACAGAAGATGGTGATCGTTGCCTTTCCTGCGTTGATGACAAGGGTGAACCCCCTTAGAGGGATCCAATTAATGTATTTATGGGAATTAGCGCTCCCAGGGGGAAAATGTGAGGGCTCGAGCTGAGAGTTAGGTAGGCCTTCTTTTTGTTGAAATAAAATGTTTTTTGCTATGTTAAGGACCACCTTTTTCGGTTCACTGCTGTCCTGTTTTTAACCACCTACTACTTTTTTCTTCAACTTTTATCTTGTTTCATGAGCTTCTTTCTTATCTTACTGTTTCTATGCCCTTTCTGCATGGATTCCGCGTTCCCTTAACAACTCCATACTATATGGTGCCTTCTTCCTCCCTCTCTTTAGATCACCTTTGTTGCGGATAGGGAGGCTTAAACTAACTAATAATTTAATCTAATCTGACAAGGGTGAAGACTATGCGGCATTTCAAAATGCGAGATTTAGGACATCGTGCGATAAGGGGACCGAGACAACGGCGGGGCGAGCTAATCGGAAAATGTAAAATATTTCGAAAGTGATTGTAGTTTGAAATTTAGGGCTTATACCAAGTCACCAACACAGAAAGTGTCATTTACGAGGTTACGCGAGAAAAATGAGGCCATTTAAGCGCTCAATTATTGTGGGTGCGAAGTTCAGTGTTCAGTGTGTATTTTATGTGGGTGGCGGCTCTTCTTTCATAGAGTGTGGCTGATGTTTGAATGGTAATGTGGTGAGCTAATATTATATTTACAATTATCATATTGTGTTTTGTCCAACTTTAAGAGGATAGACTGTTTCTAAGGATGATTATTATACTGATTGTACTGATTATTTAGTCATACTGTGCTGCGCACTCATTCACGATAGTGTCCCTTATTTACCTCGCGTGTTTACTTTACATAATTACTATAATCGGCAAAGGTAATTATATTTAGGCTAATCATTACTACCCCCAAGTTGATCAAGCGAATACAGTGCAGGAAGTTCTCTCTATTCCTCCTTTCTCTCTTTCTGTGTACCATTTCTCTCTAATTTTTTGAGTTCTTTTCTCTCTATCGAGGGCTTAAATCCCCTCATCGACACCTGACTCTCCTTTCACGAGCAAGGAGGGCTGAAGGTGTTATGCTAGAGAAAAGATATTCTATACTGACCTCGCAATGCACCCGACAGAGAGGTGGTCTTCAAACAGTTCAACTTCTTCGCCGAAGCATCTATGATTTTAGCTGCCCGAGGATAGACTTTGCTCTGGGTGGCTAAAATTATCGTTGCCTCGGTGATATAGTCCAACTGGGAAAAATCACAATGCTTTCGTTAGCAACCTAGACTGAGTGCTTGCGTATCATCCGTTAGATAATACAGCGCATTGTTAGGACATTCAGTAAACTTCAATTTTATAACGACAAACCCCAGTCTAACTTCTTCGCCGGAGCATGCATGTTTTTCGCCGGCCAAGCGATTTCATTACTTGGGCGGCGAAAAACATGCATGCAGGCGGCGAAAAAGTTAGACTGGGAACACGGCCTCACCTTCTCACCACACAACAACAGCGCTGGTGCCGGCACCACAAGATATTCGTTGTTAATGTTAACTGTAAATTAATAGCTGCTTTCTCAATGTAATTAACGCTGGACACGTACCCTCGCTGGCTGAGAGGTTGTGTTGGGTGGCGCAACGTCCTGACGGAGGCACCGGTACTACTCAAACTTCCTGTGGCTCTATGCCTAGGATAGAGACACAGATTCCTATGAGAGAGGTACAGATTATCCCTAGGATAGAGGCACAGATCCCTAGGATATGGGCACAGATTATCCCTAGGATAGAGGCACAGATTATCCCTAGGATAGAGGCACAGATCCCTAGGATATAGGCACAGATTATCCCTAGGATAGAGACACAGATTATCCCTAGGATAGAGGCACAGATTATCCCTAGGATAGAGGCTCAGATTATCCCTATGATAGAGGCACAGATTATCCCTAGGATAGAGGCACAGATTATCCCTAGGATAGAGGCACAGAATTATCCCTAGGATTAAGGCACAGATTATCCCTAGGATAGAGGCACAGATTATCCCTAGGATAGAGGCTCAGATTATCCCTAGGATAGAGGCACAGATTATCCCTAGGATAGAGGCACAGATTATCCCTAGGATAGAGGCACAGATTATCCCTAGGATTAAGGCACAGATTATCCCTAGGATAGAGGCACAGATTATCCCTAGGATAGAAGCACAGATTATCCCTAGGATAGAGGCACAGATTATCCCTAGGATAGAGGCACAGATCCCTAGGATAGAGGCACAGATTATTCCTAAATTGTCCGCATGATTCAGTCTCTCTATCTCTTAACCTGAGGCGCCAGAGAAAATACTAAATTTTACAAATCCTGCGGTTCTCAACATTCTACCTACGATAACTTAGTGAGGGACAGTGCAAGTTTCGCGTGAGCTTAAATGAAAGTTTCGTCGCACTGATCAACGTCAGAAAGTCATGAAAAAATGTGTGGGGAAAAGGATGTTAAATGCTGCAAAATTTCAGCGTCGTGGTCATACTCGAGTAGAAACAGGTCCTTGCATTAGAGCCAGGATATGTTTTGTACAAATCCTCACGTTGCTGTCATGTACGCAATTTATCATTCACTATCGTGAAATTTGAGTATCTTATTACGTAACTATAGACACTAACAAGTCAAGATATTTAAAATTAAAATCATTCCCAATTACCATTACGTAGACTATCAACAAATACGTCAATCATATCGCCAATCTACAAGCACGGTAATCCCATCGACTATCAACGAGCACGTTCATCACATCGACCATCAACGAGCACGTTCATCACATCGACCATCAACGAGCACGTTCATCACATCGACCATCAACGAGCACGTTCATCACATCGACCATCAACTAGCACGTTCATCACATCGACCATCAACTAGCACGTTCATCACATCGACCATCAACTAGCACGTTCATCACATCGACCATCAACTAGCACGTTCATCACATCGACCATCAACTAGCACGTTCACCACATCGACCATCAACGAGCACGTTCATCGCATCGACTATCAACGAGCACGTTCGTCACATCGACCATCAACGAGCACGTTCGTCACATTGACCATCAACTAGCACGTTCATCACATCGACCATCAACGAGCACGTTCATCACATTGACCATGAACTAGCACGTTCATCACATCGACCATCAACGAGCACGTTCATCACATCGACCATCAACTAGCACGTTCATCACATCGACCATCAACTAGCACGTTCATCACATCGACCATCAACGAGCACGTTCATCACATCGACCATCAACTAGCACGTTCATCACATCGACCATCAACTAGCACGTTCATCACATCGACCATCAACGAGCACGTTCGTCACATTGACCATCAACGAGCACGTTCATCACATCGACCATCAACTAGCACGTTCATCACATCGACTATCAACGAGCACGTGCGTCACATCGACTATCAACGAGCACGTTCATCACATCGACCATCAACGAGCACGTTCGTCACATTGACCATCAACGAGCACGTTCATCACATCGACCATCAACGAGCACGTTCATCACATCGACTATCAACGAGCACGTTCATCACATCGACTATCAACGAGCACGTTCATCACATCGACCATCAACGAGCACGTTCATCACATCGACTATCAACGAGCACGTTCATCACATCGACCATCGACGAGCACGTTCATCACATCGACTATCAACGAGCACGTTCATCACATCGACCATCGACGAGCTTGTCAATCACATCAACTATCAATAAGTACGAGAATCAAATTGACTTTCAACAAAACAAAGCAGAGTTCGAGAGGTCGGCATCCCAACAAGGCAAGACAAGTCTAGCGACCTGGCCACTATCCAGATGTGGACTTTTTAAAATCTGTCGCTCTTCACGAAGTTTGGCGATCAGAGACCAGGGTTTTCAACAGTTCACGTTATCATAGCGTTTAATTCGCAAGCCAAAATTAAAATTGTTAAACGATTGGGGCCAGAAATGAAAGCGCATAACGTTGTCAGGTCTACAGAAAAACTTTCACTGTCGAATAATGAAGTTAATTGTCTGGAAAATTTACCCTCTTGTCAAGGAAAACATTTATATTTTACACGCACAGACGAGTATTTATAAGTACAAAAATCTGCGATCTGTACAATACGGTGTCCTTTAGAAACCGTGGTTGCAAAACTCAAACACTTCAATTTTGATGTCCAATTACTTCTCGTTACGATGAAATGGTGAATCTATGGAAGGGCATTGAATTAGTTATTCTTTTCCCATAGCGGTCGTAAAGTGCATCATTTATACGCATCTTTTTCTCATGCTTGCGTTTAACTTCGCGAAATGTTTCAATTTCATCTCAATGGTGCGTTAGTTTATCCTTTTTAAGATCAAAAATTTAACATCTACTATGATGCGGTCGCAGATGGTAGGAAACATTGTATAATATTGAGATCTTATAATATAATATATCTTATATCTTGTATAATATTGATATCTGGGAAATTAGCCCAGCGAATAGACTTATTATGCAAAGGGGGATAGAAATGTTGTTATGTAGGGCGAAAACAATAGACGCTGGTGGTCACTTGCTGACTTTGAAACACGGTAAAGGAAGCAAGGTAGGGTCAAACCCGTTTTTTTTTCGTACACCGAGTGGCAATGCTGACGTCATGGCAATGAACCAATAGCAGCGCTGTCATTGCATCTAACAACACTGCTAACTCCAAATTTGGCACCGCTATTGGCCTAACGATATGTCATATTCGTGACGTCATAAAGTTTGTTTGAAATGAAGCCTTTCTATTGGCTAGCCGGACAAGAGGAGGTGTTTTTTCCCCATAGAAGTGACCCTACCTCGTTTCCCCTACCGTACTGTGCGCTCCCTCGGACCCTCGTCTCCAGATGCTGACTCAGCCGTTCTGCAGGCAGGGCGGAGCCCTCCGTTGGGTACAGCGTGAGCAATGCGCCTGAGTGATGCAATCGGACAATGCGCAAGTGAGTGAACTGTGTTCGTGAGAAACGCGTGAGTAATGATGTGAGGCGCGCGAGTAACTCATGAGTGAGGCATGCGAATAACGCCTGAGTAATACAGCTGAGCATTGCGCAAGAAAAATGCGTGATGCCTGGTTTTGAGTAACTCGTGAGTTATGTGTGTGAGTAACACGTGAGTCATGCACGTAGATAACGCGTGAGTATTGTACGTCAGTAACGAATGAACAATGCATTTGTGCAACGTGTGAGTATTGTATGTGAGTAACGCGTGAGTAATACACGTGGGAAACGCGTGAGTAATGCGCAAGAGCAGCCTGTGAGCAATTCCTGCGAGTAATGCAAGGCCGTACACCAACACATTCACTGATCACTCACTACCGAGGAAGTTCGCTTAGACAGACTTTCCATGATTCTCCGCTAAGGGGGATACAACTATTGTATCTATGGGAATTAGCGCTCACAAGGGGAAAATGAGAGGGCCCGAGCTGAGAGTGAGGTAGGCCTTCTTTTTTGTTGAAAGAGAATATTTTTTGTTATGTTAAAGAACCACCTTTTTCAGTTTAATACTGTCCTGTTTTTTGGCACCTCAGACTTTCTTCTTCAATTTAAATCTTACAACATGAACTTCTTTCTCAACTCACTGTTTCTATGCTTCTTCTGCATAGGTTCCTCATTCTCTTTTCTCCATGCTGGTAAAACTAGGAATATAATAATAATAATATCTCCATGCTAAATGGTGTCTTCCTCCTTCCTCTCCTTGATACGCCCTTTTTTGTAGCGTTTAGGGAGGCTCAAACCAACTTATAATCTTAATCTAATCTCAATCTTTCAATGACTCTTTACTAAAGGAGAACATCTCAGAGCGCAGAATTCGCAAGTATTTCACGATTTCTCCTAGAAATGTATGGGATGTATATGACCGTATAATTTCATTTTCCCTTGGCACGATCTCGGCATATCACATGGTGTCGCTTGACAGTATATAGCAACTTTGCCACTAGTGGTGCATTGAGGCGTTATTGTATGCACCTTACATAGTAACTTGTACCGCAACTCACGTAGTGACATTGTACCGCACCCTACATAATGACAGTGTACCGCACCCTACATATGACAGTGTACCGCACCCTACATAATGACAGTGTACCGCACCCTACATATGACAGTGTACCGCACCCTACATAATGACAGTGTACCGCACCCTACATAATGACAGTGTACCGCACCCTACATATGACAGTGTACCGCACCCTACATAATGACAGTGTACCGCACCCTACATATGACAGTGTACCGCACCCTACATAATGACAGTGTACCGCACCCTACATATGACAGTGTACCGCACCCTACATAATGACAGTGTACCGCACCCTACATAATGACAGTGTACCGCACCCTACATATGACAGTGTACCGCACCCTACATAATGACAGTGTACCGCACCCTACATATGACAGTGTACCGCACCCTACATAATGACAGTGTACCGCACCCTACATAATGACAGTGTACCGCACCCTACATAATGACAGTGTACCGCACCCTACATAATGACAGTGTACCGCACCCTACATATGACAGTGTACCGCACCCTACATAATGACAGTGTACCGCACCCTACATAATGACAGTGTACCGCACCCTACATAATGACAGTGTACCGCACCCTACATAATGACAGTGTACCGCACCCTACATATGACAGTGTACCGCACCCTACATAATGACAGTGTACCGCACCCTACATAATGACAGTGTACCGCACCCTACATATGACAGTGTACCGCACCCTACATAATGACAGTGTACCGCACCCTACATATGACAGTGTACCGCACCCTACATATGACAGTGTACCGCACCCTACATATGACAGTGTACCGCACCCTACATAATGACAGTGTACCGCACCCTACATAATGACAGTGTACCGCACCCTACATATGATAGTGTACCGCACCCTACATATGACAGTGTACCGCACCCTACATATGACAGTGTACCGCACCCTACATAATGACAGTGTACCGCACCCTACATAATGACAGTGTACCGCACCCTACATATGACAGTGTACCGCACCCTACATATGACAGTGTACCGCACCCTACATAATGACAGTGTACCGCACCCTATATAATGACAGTGTACCGCACCCTACATATGACAGTGTACCGCACCCTACATAATGACAGTGTACCGCACCCTACATAATGACAGTGTACCACACCCTACATAATGACAGTGTACCGCACCCTACATATGACAGTGTACCGCACCCTACATATGACAGTGTACCGCACCCTACATAATGACAGTGTACCGCACCCTACATAATGACATTGTACCGCACCCTACATATGACAGTGTACCGCACCCTACATAATGACAGTGTACCGCACCCTACATATGACAGTGTACCGCACCCTACATAATGACATTGTACCGCACCCTACATATGACAGTGTACCGCACCCTACATAATGACAGTGTACCGCACCCTACATATGACAGTGTACCGCACCCTACATATGACAGTGTACCGCACCCTACATAATGACAGTGTACCGCACCCTACATAATGACAGTGTACCGCACCCTACATAATGACAGTGTACCGCACCCTACATATGACAGTGTACCGCACCCTACATAATGACAGTGTACCGCACCCTACATAATGACAGTGTACCGCACCCTACATATGACAGTGTACCGCACCCTACATATGACAGTGTACCGCACCCTACATATGACAGTGTACCGCACCCTACATATGACAGTGTACCGCACCCTACGTAATGACAGTGTACCGCACCCTACATATGACAGTGTACCGCACCCTACATATGACAGTGTACCGCACCCTACATAATGACAATGTACCGCACCCTACATATGACAGTGTACCGCACCCTACATAATGACATTGTACCGCACCCTACATAATGACAGTGTACCGCACCCTACATAATGACAGTGTACCGCACCCTACATAATGACATTGTACCGCACCCTACATAATGACATTGTACCGCACCCTACATAATGACATTGTACCGCACCCTACATAATGACAGTGTACCGCACCCTACATAATGACAGTGTACCGCACCCTACATAATGACATTGTACCTCACCCTACATAATGACAGTGTACCGCACCCTACATAATGACAGTGTACCGCACCCTACATAATGACAGTGTACCGCACCCTACATAATGACAGTGTACCGCACCCTAAATAATGACAGTGTACCGCACACTACATAATGACAGTGTACCGCACCCTACATAATGACATTGTACCGCACCCTACATAATGACAGTGTACCGCACCCTACATAATGACAGTGTACCGCACCCTACATATGACAGTGTACCGCACCCTACATAATGACAGTGTACCGCACCCTACATAATGACATTGTACCGCACCCTACATAATGACAGTGTACCGCACCCTACATATGACAGTGTACCGCACCCTACATAATGACAGTGTACCGCACCCTACATAATGACAGTGTACCGCACCCTACATAATGACAGTGTACCGCACCCTACATATGACAGTGTACCGCACCCTACATAATGACAGTGTACCGCACCCTACATATGACAGTGTACCGCACCCTACATAATGACAGTGTACCGCACCCTACATAATGACAGTGTACCGCACCCTACATATGACAGTGTACCGCACCCTAGATAATGACAGTGTACCGCACCCTACATAATGACAGTGTACCGCACCCTACATATGACAGTGTACCGCACCCTACATATGACAGTGTACCGCACCCTACATAATGACAGTGTACCGCACCCTACATAATGACAGTGTACCGCACCCTACATAATGACAGTGTACTGCACCCTACATAATGACAGTGTACCGCACCCTACGTAATGACAGTGTACCGCACCCTACATAATGACAGTGTACCGCACCCTACATAATGACAGTGTACCGCACCCTACGTAATGACAGTGTACCGCACCCTACATAATTACAGTGTACCGCACCCTACATAATGACAGTGTACCGCACCCTACATAATGACAGTGTACCGCACCCTACATATGACAGTGTACCGCACCCTACATATGACAGTGTACCGCACCCTACATAATGACAGTGTACCGCACCCTACATAATGACAGTGTACCGCACCCTACATATGACAGTGTACCGCACCCTACATAATGACAGTGTACCGCACCCTACATAATGACAGTGTACCGCACCCTACATAATGACAGTGTACCGCACCCTACATAATGACAGTGTACCGCACCCTACATAATGACAGTGTACCGCACCCTACGTAATGACAGTGTACCGCACCCTACATAATGACAGTGTACCGCACCCTACATAATGACAGTGTACCGCACCCTACATAATGACAGTGTACCGCACCCTACATAATGACAGTGTACCGCACCCTACATAATGACAGTGTACCGCACCCTACATAATGGCAGTGTACCGCACCCTACATAATGACAGTGTACCGCACCCTACATAATGACAGTGTACCGCACCCTACATATGACAGTGTACCGCACCCTACATAATGACAGTGTACCACACCCTACATAATGACAGTGTACCGCACCCTACATAATGACAGTGTACCGCACCCTACATAATGACAGTGTACCGCACCCTACATAATGACAGTGTACCGCACCCTACATATGACAGTGTACCGCACCCTACATATGACAGTGTACCGCACCCTACATAATGACAGTGTACCGCACCCTACATATGACAGTGTACCGCACCCTACATATGGCAGTGTACCGCACCCTACATATGACAGTGTACCGCACCCTACATATGACAGTGTACCGCACCCTACATAATGACATTGTACCGCACCCTTCATATGACAGTGTACCGCACCCTACATATGACAGTGTACCGCACCCTACATAATGACAGTGTACCGCACCCTACATAATGACAGTGTACCGCACCCTACATAATGACAGTGTACCGCACCCTACATAATGACAGTGTACCGCACCCTACATAATGACATTGTACCGCACCCTACATAATGACAGTGTACCGCACCCTACATAATGACAGTGTACCGCACCCTAAATAATGACAGTGTACCGCACCCTACATAATGACAGTGTACCGCACCCTACATAATGACAGTGTACCGCACCCTACATAATGACAGTGTACCGCACCCTACATAATGACAGTGTACCGCACCCTACATAATGGCAGTGTACCGCACCCTACATATGACAGTGTACCGCACCCTACATATGACAGTGTACCGCACCCTACATAATGACAGTGTACCGCACCCTACATAATGACAGTGTACCGCACCCTACATATGACAGTGTACCGCACCCTACATATGACAGTGTACCGCACCCTACATAATGATATTGTACCGTACCCTACATAATGACATTGTACCGCACCCTACATATGACAGTGTACCGCACCCTACATAATGACATTGTACCGCACCCTACATAATGACAGTGTACCGCAGTCTACATAATGACAGTGTACCGCACCCTACATAATGGCATTGTACCATACCTCACGTAATGCCCAGTCTCCATGCTGAGAGCCTTTGCCCTCATTTCAACAGGCCCGCCCCTGATCTCATCCCGACCGCACAACGACGTGCGTTATCTCTCGATGATGACATGCGAAAACTCTTGTCCACTGACTGCCGTAGATACACAGTGCAAGTGAGACGGAATGCACGAGAGTACGGTGTGTTGAGGATGCACCCGAAATACACGCGTCTCTAGCGCCGTTCATTGTGTGCCGGAAATACACGAAATACCTGTATATCTGACAGCGTTTTGTGTGTGCAGGATACATGCAAAAATACGCGTTTTAGCGGCTTTCATTGTAGACAAGATGCGAGATAAATACGTATCTAACAGCTTACGGAGTATCAATGATACACACAAAATACACACGGGTCTAACCTAACTACGTTCTTCGTATACTGGATAGAAACAATAAACATCTGGCAGCATGCAGAGTATACAGGATACACAGAAAACGCACACGCAACGGCGTTCATCGTATAGTGGATAAAAATAAAATACACACGCGCCCGCTTGCGTTCATTGGATAGAGGGTGCAGAGTATCCGGCAGCATACGGAGTATCGAGGATACACGCAAAATGCGCACGTTCCAGTAACTGCGTTCATTGCATAATAGATAGAAATAAAATGGCACGTCCCTGTAACTGCGTTCATTGCATAATAGATAGAAACAAAATCCGCACGTCCCAGTGACTGCGTTCATTGCATAATAGATAGAAATAAAATGGCACGTCCCTGTAACTGCGTTCATTGCATAATAGATAGAAATAGAATGGCACGTCCCTGTAACTGCGTTCATTGCATAATAGATAGAAATAAAATGCGCACGTCCCTGTAACTGCGTTCATTGCATAATAGATAGAAACAAAATCCGCACGTCCCAGTGACTGCGTTCATTGCATAATAGATAGAAATAAAATGGCACGTCCCTGTAACTGCGTTCATTGCATAATAGATAGAAATAAAATGCGCACGTCCCTGTAACTGCGTTCATTGCATAATAGATAGAAATAAAATGGCACGTCCCAGTGACTGCGTTCATTGCATAATAGATAGAAACAAAATAGACACGTGCCTGATTACGTTCCTCGTATAGAGGGTGCAGATAAAGTATGCTTTTATCACAATGCCCTCCTTTTATGGCATGTACAGACAAAATGCACAGCTGTCTAACAGCGTGTAGCGCCCTTTCATAAATCGGCTCCATGTTCGGCGCACCAACATTAACGCATTAATGCAGTTCGGCGCACCAACATTAATGCATTAATGCAGTTCGGCGCACCAACATTAACGCATTAATGCAGTTCGGCGCACCAACATTAACGCATTAATGCAGTTCGGCGCACCAACATTAATGCATTAATGCAGTTCGGCGCACCAACATTAACGCATTAATGCAGTTCGGCGCACCAACATTAACGCATTAATGCAGTTCGGCGCACCAACATTAATGCATTAATGCAGTTCGGCGCACCAACATTAATGCATTAATGCAGTTCGGCGCACCAACATTAATGCATTAATGCAGTTCGGCGCACCAACATTAACGCATTAATGCAGTTCGGCGCACCAACATTAATGCATTAATGCAGTTCGGCGCACCAACATTAATGCATTAATGCAGTTCGGCGCACCAACATTAATGCATTAATGCAGTTCGGCGCACCAACATTAACGCATTAATGCAGTTCGGCGCACCAACATTAATGCATTAATGCAGTTCGGCGCACCAACATTAACGCATTAATGCAGTTCGGCGCACCAACATTAATGCATTAATGCAGTTCGGCGCACCAACATTAACGCATTAATGCAGTTCGGCGCACCAACATTAATGCATTAATGCAGTTCGGCGCACCAACATTAACGCATTAATGCAGTTCGGCGCACCAACATTAACGCATTAATGCAGTTCGGCGCACCAACATTAACGCATTAATGCAGTTCGGCGCACCAACATTAACGCATTAATGCAGTTCGGCGCACCAACATTAACGCATTAATGCAGTTCGGCGCACCAACATTAATGCATTAATGCAGTTCGGCGCACCAACATTAACGCATTAATGCAGTTCGGCGCACCAACATTAATGCATTAATGCAGTTCGGCGCACCAACATTAATGCATTAATGCAGTTCGGCGCACCAACATTAATGCATTAATGCAGTTCGGCGCACCAACATTAATGCATTAATGCAGTTCGGCGCACCAACATTAACGCATTAATGCAGTTCGGCGCACCAACATTAACGCATTAATGCAGTTCGGCGCACCAATATTAACGCATTAATGCAGTTCGGAGCACCAATATTAACGCATAAATGCAGTTCGGCGCACCAACATTAATGCAGCGATGTTGACGTAATGTTTGAAGAGAAAATTTAAAAAATAAAGTGATGGGTGCATCCTTTTTGTTTGTATGATGGAATAATTTTACATATCAAATATTGTATGAGGGTTCACTTACTCTTATTAGTTAACTGTGATTATTTCGCTCCATAATAATTCTGAATTAGATTAAATGTGCAAGAAATATGCTAAATTCAGTAACGTAAATTGAAGACACCATGAATTTCATTGCGAACAATGACATTTTTCGTATCAAGTTAGAGGTTTTTTCCAATCGTTTCTATTAACTCTAATTTAATATTGATTTTACTATTACAATTTTGAGGTACTCTCACGTCCACTTCGATAACGACATAATCAATTTTTTCTTCAACCATGGCACAATCCGCCATGCACAAATATTTCACATGACTCAATGATCATATTTTGCAACAACCTTTAAGGATGGCAATTTTTCAGTGCTCAAATTCTCTTTGAAACCTCAAACTTGCAAATTTTGGCTGAAAATAGCACGCAGCGTAGCCCGATGATGGCATCGAACGCTTTCGTGGCCGATCAGTGGAACTACTGACGGAATTGCTGCAGTGACAAGCGTAGCCACGTACTGTATACCTAATTTCGATGCATATGTTCCTTTGCATTGACATGAATTTTTTGGAAATTTGGGTTGTCATTATCAAAAGACTGGCTTGGCAAGAATTTTTGAGTATGACAAACTGCTAATTTTTCTGTACACCAATTTCTTAAAATCACCACGTATAATGCGAAGTTCTTATACGTAACTTTCATTTAGTATGTCATCACCTTCGCTGGCCGCCACAGCCAGCCATGTGCGCAAATAGTGATAACAAAAATTAGCATCATGCTGCCTTGAGTTCATCACGACCTCGAGTATCATAGATACGTGCAGTTAGGCAATACCATGGCTATATAAAGCACGGAACCTTTTCAGTTTTATCAGTGCATGCGAATTTTGCAACACGTGTTTTCATCCCTCCGAATTCCCCTCCGTTTTCGCAGTGCTCAGCAGATATATCTATAAAAACCCTAATGGGTACACAAAAAGTCTCTCCGCAGTAACTATTTTATGGCATCATCAATATTTATGAAAGAGTATAGGATTTCAAAAAAATATGTTTTGATTTTCAACAAGTTCCTGACTGGTTTTAAAACGTCGTTCTTCGTTTAAAAAATTGAACTGATTCTTTTGTCATGATTAGCATGTCGACACGCTGACGGGCACACAATGATTGAGGACTACGGCTGATACCGTTCTGCACTTGCAATGGTAGTCAGCTAGCCCATCGGGAGAATGAGAAAAAATGATTACAAAGAAGCTTTTTTTGAACGAAAAGAGACTTTCATCTAGCGTCATAACGCCACAAAAAAATTAGGAACCTAAAATATGCATTGCACAGAGACTCATTAAATACCCATTATACGTGGCCCCCAAAATCGCAACAAGTTTGAGAGTTTAATGATTATATTATCACTACTAGTCCACCCCCTTTATTTGAAATAAAAAAGAGGGTGAAATGAGAGAAAGGCCGTAAAAAATATAAAAAATCAATCTCTCGACAGTAGATGAGGCCGCGTGAACACGGCCCGTCAAAATATACAGGGCTGGAGCTTGTATCACAGATACGCTCATCACACACTGCAGGCTGGCTTCGGACAGACGGACGGACGGACGGACGGACGCGGCTCTTATTATAGTATAGATTTAACAGGTCACTACTCAATATTTAATATATGAATTCTCAATATTTAATGCTTCAATATTCAGTGTGTAATACCGGCACCATGTATAGCCAAAACCAGTTATGTATCCCACGGTCACATCCAAACCTTCTTTCTTCTGACAGAAAAGTGAGTCGCAAGCATAGCAAAATTGTAGTAAAATGGTTTTTAGTAGCTGAAAGACGAGGAGAGTTTCAAGGTCCCAAACTTTGAACCCCTCTTCTGACGATTTAAAGAAGCAGCGGATGTACAGCAGGATTCTAGAGGCCTCATATTGCCTTGCATTCTCGTACCGTTAAATAGTACATCAGAGTTTTAAAACTTAGGGCAGTGTTGAATCTTACGGCGCTAACGCGTATCCTCAATGGGCTTAACTGAAGTTCAATATTCAAAACATATTTATAGTTAATTGTAGTGAGGAATTTTTAAAATACCAAACCTTATTTGGATTATGCTTTCAATTAGCTTTCATTAAGTATTTATAAAAATTGAGTTAGTAAGCGCAGGTCGGTGGGCAGCATTATGAAAATCCCCTCTGACCACCATCGAAGGAAACGTGCTATGGTTGCCTTGGATCTCTCAGTTGAGGAATCCAAGCATAAATCTTCTCTTTGACCTCACTTTAGATGAGCTGCTGCCTGACCACGGTAGCAGCTCGGTGACCCACCGGTGGTTACTGAGGAAATTCCCATTGTGTGAGGATCCCACCAGTGCTCGGAAGCTGCATTTTATTTATACTTAACCATAGCCAAATGGTGAAACGCTTCTAGTAATTTTTATGCATTCGAAAGTTTAAGGTTGACGTTGACTTTAACTGGGGTCAAATTTCTAGCTTGAGTCTTGCAGGCTATAGTTAATCAAGGTGTTGGTAATTTTTTGCCTGCTCTCCGTTTGTCTGTTTGGTTGCAGAATTTATTTTGCATTTCTCTTACTTCTCTTTTTCGCAATACATCCCTGCTAGTGTAGGCGTAGGTACTTTCCAGTTTCACAATACGTCTCTTCGAGTACAGGTTTACTCTACAGCTTCACAATACGTCTCTTCCAGTACAGGTTTACTCTCCAGCTTCAAAATACGTCTCTTCGAGTACAGGTTTACTCTTCAGCTTCACAATATGTCCTTTCTAGTATAGGAGTATAATTTTCAAATTAGTTTTCCATCCATTTCGTGAGATTCCGTTCCCTGAGTTTTCAGTCTTGCCTGCAAAATTCAATTTTGTAATGAGCTGTAATGAGCTCAGAGAACTTCGCTCGTAAATTGTTTGTTTATCTTTATCTTTGGATGATTTTATCCGACGCTGCTCCTGACCTTCTTTTTCTAGTTTTCTACTTGATCTTCTAGCAAGAAATCCCATTCTTTGGTTATATCTAGAGTGATGTCGCAAAATGCGGTAAGCAACACAACGCAAGAAATCTTAAGGAAATCATTACAATTTTAAAAACAATTAGCAGTTCATAATACATAATATAATGGACTATTTTCAATTTTGCTGCCGCTTTTGAAAAGAGTCAGTTTTCTGTGTCATAAATTTAATATTTTTTATGAAACCCATTTTTTTTAATTCCATGCTAGCTATACTCGTGCATCCAAGGACTTTACATCCTTTAATTAGATCAAGGAAAGAAAATCAAAAAGATTTTCTCCCCTTGATCTAATTGCGTGATAGGATGCGTAAAATTTTGAATTTTAATAAATACCTGTTTTTGTGAAGCAAGTGTATGTTACTGCAGAGTGTTTGTACTGCAGGCGAACTAGATATTACAATTAAATACTTGATATTTTGCAGCACAGATACCGGTTATTTTGCTAAAAAAAATTCTGAGCAATTGGTAGGAAATCCTTATTTTTAGCATCAATAACATACGACGTTCGAAAAAACATTTTAAGTTCTGCCTTCATTACGATGCATCTTGCATCATTGCACAAAGAGCGTCGTTATCTCAATTGTCGCACAGGAATTTGCTTTAAGAAAATATATGAATTTAACTGCCACAGAAAGGAGTAAAATTTTTCAACGACATTTGCATTAATTTTCCATTTGGGGAGTTTCTGCAATCTGTTTCTCAGTTAGACAACCCACTTCCTTCTTCAGCCCCCCATTTTACAAAGATGCTTACTTTTTTGAAGGATGATTGAATTCATTGAAATTTTGAGCAAAGAAACTTGTATTCCTACTACAGATTGTATCAAGAAGTCCTTCGCCCATCAAACAATGAGAGACTCCATTAACGGCACAAGACAAGAAATCACCATTCAAGAGTCTTCGATAAGCTTGTTTACTTTCCCTTCCTGGTGCAGTGACGTAGCTGTTGTGGCCATGAAACTCCAGAGATCTGATGCAGATTTGATGCAACAATATTTGATGCCAAAGATGTGATACAGATTTGGTGCCATTATATTTGATGCGGAAGGTCTGATGCCGGACCATGTGATGCAGGAGATCAGATAACCTCTGCGCCAATAGCAGTCCAAACTTTGTTCAATACCAATAAACTAAACAAAAGCTCAGTGACGTCAATTAGAATCCATAGACTGGATTTTGATGAAATTTACGTCGTTGCGGTGCCGCTGGGTGCGTAAGTTTGCTTGGAAGAACTTACGAGGCTAGCTGTTCCGTTACGACACGTGAATTGTCTAAAACTCTGTTCCCAGATGGTGAAATATAACGTTTATATGTTGATGTACCTATGCCAAAAGCGAGGGATGTACTGTTTTACCTCGCCCTTGCGTCTTGACAAATAAAATGCATCATTCATGTTTTGTGTATTTCAAATTGTCCATGAACAGCACGACACCTATACCACGGTAGAGGAAACGAAGTAGGGTCATTCCTACGGGAGAAAATACACCTCCTCTTGTTAGGCTAGCCAATAGAAAGGCTTCATTTCAAACAAACTTTATGACGTCACCAAAACGCCATGTCGTTGGGCCAATAGCGGAGCTAGATTTGCGGGTAGCAGTGCTACCAGATGCAATATGAGCGCTGCTTTTGGTTCGTTGCCGTGACGTCAGCAAAACCACGCCGTCAACGGAAAAAAGACTGGTTTGAACCTACCTTGTTTCCTCTACCGTGACCTATAATGAAGTGCCACTTAGGCACAGCGTGTAGAGTTCGCTGCCTTTATCGACTTCGAAGCACATAATGAATAAGTTAATCCATCGTCTTAAGTCCCTGCAGCTGGTGTAACATCCTGACTCTTGTACAAAATCATCAAATGAGAGTCGCAAACAATTTTAGGAGTTGCATCTAGCAATGCAATCGATCTCAAAGTTGTGCATCACAAATACGTAATTACGTACATACGTAATTCAATTTATCAATAACCACAAAATTTATAATTATCATCCGATTAAGTTGTGGTGCGAGTGAGAAGACGTCGTGCAAATGTAATTTAACGGGATTTCCCTCTGATCGAGTACCGCTGTTCCCGTATTCCTAGCGGGAATCCCCCTTACTTTTTCTCTTGGAAAGACCGCCAAATATCTCAAACAGTCCAAACTTCCCGGGAGCAATTGTGCAAGCCTTGGGTTCGTTAAGCAATCATTAATAAAAAATATGGCATTCAAAAACTGGAATTGGGCAAGTATCGGGTTTGTACAGCGGTCATTTATAAAAAAAACGAGGCATTCAACAAATGTAACATGAGGCAACTGCCATAAATACTAAAATGAAAGGTCATTTTACGAAGATCTAAAAAATATGACCAAAAATTGATATCTGACGTAAAATGGAAGCACAAGCAACCATGAGAGTCGCCTACGAGTTTAAATCCTGTGTGCCCAATTGCGCTCATAGCTGTTCGTGCTGTGCGGTGTGAAGTGAACAGCAAACTTGGATTAGCACGTGCAAATTCACAAATTATTTCATCGAAAGACTATTTTTATCTCGTCTCCTTATCAGTTACATTTATTCATATTCATAGGGTGATTATGCAGGTGAACAACAGGACTGTGTGGCACTTCGCTTGACACCTCAAATTATGACCTGCTTATCAGCACGGCCTCTTTTGAAGCATGTCCTCACATCAGTACTGTGAAGAGCGCTGGGTGTTATTTCAGGTCAAAGTGTCCCGGAAATAGCATACGTGATGAACTTTTTCGTAGGTTGACTTGACCTCTAATCCCGTCCAAACTTCGTTGTATCGAATTAATGCGCATCTATTTTCACTCATCAACCATCAAAACGACTCAACGTGAATCGCAACTCGTTAAAAATAGCACACGCTTAAAACTTCAGTCTAACATTTCTTTTCAGCCTCCTTCTTCCCAGACATGACGATCCTGTCTACTCGGCAGTCACCTGCGAACCAAAAAGTTTGATCAAAAGTTCGACAGGAGCCCATACACGCTTAAAAAATTTGACGATTCGTCAAAAAATATCAAATAGATTTGATATCATCAAAATTTCGATTCAAATCTTTTTTTACATCAAAATATGATGCAAAAGTCAAATTTTGCATCAAAATTTTTCTATCAATATTTAATGCAAAATTTTGACACTTTTTTTGAACGTGTATGGGCCCCTTTAGGAGAACGCATCCGTATTCATATTACGGGGCTGCGAGAATTCGTATTCTATTCATATTCTGGATACTTTGCTGCAGCTACTCGTATTTTGAACACGCAGCTTCAATTACTCTTATTTATAAAACTCAGCCCCTCGTGCTCGTATGCCAGATACGCAAGAACACATACCCAAATTACACAACTACCATCCATGCTTGGAGCCGCACCTGAACAGGTCACCAAGTTAGCTCAAGCTCATTTGACAGTCCACGTCCTAGCACTCGTATACAAGATACACTTCTGCAAGAACACATACTCTAATTACATAACTGCATACCATTCATGCTTGGAGCCGCACCGGAACAGGTCACCGAGTTGATCAGCTCATTTGACAGCCCACGTGAGGCGTATTGCGAACGCGTCTACCACGCTCGGACCTACTCAACAGAGCACTCAGAGGGTTCCCCCGCCACTGGATTCGTGGAAGACGCGCCCTTGCGTTAGTCATGAGAGCTCTGTCGCCTCCCTCGCAGTGCTGTCCTGGAATCTGTGACCGGGTCAGTCATCAACAAGGGTCCAAGCTGTGAACATTAACTTACAGGGTGAAGGGTGCGATGGAATCAGTGAAGTCGGTAGCTAGTTTACTGAATTAATACTTGGGGCTCTGTGATCTGATTTGTGGTGTGAGATTCATTTTACGATAAAGAGATGCGTTAATCTTTGGTTTATTATGTATTTCTTGTGAACTATAACTTATCCATACTTCAATAAGCTTCCAGGGCGAGCTCTGCAAACTGATTTGTGGTGTGAAATTCATTTTACGACCGAGAAATGTGGTGATCTTTGGATTATAATGCATTTCGTACGGACCTTAACTTATCCGGTTAAATAAGCTTCAGTGATTCTCAATTTTATATACTCAAGAAGCGTGTTAGTTGAATAACTAGGGTTTATTTTTAACCGCATGTGTTGAGGTGATCGTAAGGTGTACAACTCGAGGATTGAGTATGAATGTATTTCTTTTTTGTTAACTTCAACTCGTGAGGTCCCAAAATAGCTAATTTTGTTTAAAAATCGAAGTTAAAAGCAAATGACTTGAGATTATTTAATTGTGCGTTAGTATGCAAGTGCCAAATTGAGTGACCCCTCCCTGCATGGCCACGGATCATCACTCACTAGAAATGAATGTGTGTGATACACTGGTGAAGGTGAACAAGTGTGGCTTGTAAACTGGTGATATCATCCCAACGATTGCGGGAAGGCTGAACTCTCAGATGTGCCTGGCGTGAAGGATGCCTCCGAATTTAGGAAAATTCAAATATGTACTAAATGACAGTGTTTTGACATGAGATGCTGCCTTCTCATTTATTGTCTTCCCTGCAAGTGTATTACTGATGAGATCACAGTGAGTAACCGTATCTGCGTCGACAGCACCGAAGGCGCTAATGAAGTCAAAACTTTTTGTGGCCATGAAAAAAAAATCAGTTCTGCTGATGAGTTTTTTATTACGTGTAACTTGATCCGGAGAGGTGTGAGGGAGAGAAAAATTTACCTCTTAACTGTACCAAAGTAGTGAGCACATGCGTAGATATAGAACACGGGTTCACAAATGCAGTGCGATTTCGTCCAAAAGTCCCCATCTTGCCTAGGATAACAGACATCAGAGCGCGTAAGAGGTGGGCGCTCCCGATTGCTATCACAGCGTTGAGATTTTATTTCCGACTTGCCCGAATTACAGCGAGCTTTTGCATAAATGTATCAGAAACGTTCATTACTTGCATGCACTTCATTCTGAACGACCCTAGTCGCAAAATTACTCGCTTCAAATTCAGAACTGAAAATTTGTATGCATTAACACCTTTTTATTCAGTCACTATGACCTTTGTAGATTTCCAAATTAATTTCTTCGAAAAGTTCCAGTACACATATTTTATAGGGCCTGTGCCCGAATGTGCTCTTCGAAGTTCATGCCAAGTGACGGTTCTTCCCTCTTTCTTGTGTCGGTGACAACCTGATGCCAGTATTTGTTCAATTTTGGGCGCCATGCTTCTCTAAAGCGAAGTGAGCTACATCAATTGCCCAGCAAGTAATTCTAAATTTCTTAGCGTCCAATCTTTTCACTTGATGCAATAATAGGTAAATGAGGGTGGTGGTAATGACGGTAACAAGAGTAAATGATGAACATAAATTGTTATCTGAGTACCATGCATGAAATTTTCATTTTTAATGGCATTCTGAGGGTGTGCTGAGTTGTTCACCACAACACTCACACGTTCAGGATGCTGCTAGACTACCAAACACTGATCATCACAAACATGTTTCAGATATTCGGAGACAGTGTCACATCAAGGCTAATACGACGAACAAAATTACTTGAACTCATTTTGTTTCATCAAACTGTTTAACTCGTCGCGAATGGCAGGCGCGTTGTAAAAACAATGTTACAGTGGTGAACATTATAAACAACACTGTTACAATGGTTGAATGCAGTATGGTTGAATAACAAATGTTACAGTGGTTGAATATTATAAACATGACAATGTTACAATGGTTGAATGCAGTATGGTTGAATAACAAATGTTACAGTGGTTGAATATTATAAACATGACAATGTTACAATGGTTGAATACAGTATGGTTGCATAACAAATGTTACAGTGGTTGAATATTATAAACAACACTGTTACAATGGTTGAATACAGTATGGTTGAATATTATAAACATGACAATGTTACAATGGTTGAATGCAGTGTGGTTGAATAACAAATGTTACAGTGGTTGAATATTATAAACATGACAATGTTACAATGGTTGAATGTATTAGTTGAATAAAAAATGCTACAGTGGCTGGATATCATAAACGCTACGTTCACTTCAACTGACGATAGTAGTTACAGTGGTAGTGGAACGGGTTGTTAGCGTATCAGAACCAACAAACGCTGGTAGTACGTAATAGTGGTAGGAATAGATGTTATTAGTGTATCCGGACCCACAGACGATAGTAGTTACAATGGTAGAAAAAGTGGGTCACTAAAGCTTTAAGAACTAATTAATGATAGTAGTTACAATAGTAGAAAAAAGGGTTTACTTGAGCATAAGAACAAATTATTATAGCTTTTAAAATGACCTTTAAAAAAATATTACTAGAACTTTAAGCAAAACAAACGATAGTATTACGTTATTTTTCGACTAAATTGTTCCTAATGTACTCCCAGAAATTAAAATTTTCAGGGAATTACCATAATTGTTGAAGCAATACAACAATGATAAATGATGCGGTGAAACACAGCGGCCTAACACTTGGAGGCCGGGGGAAAATTTACACAACTGTCTCCTGACAGGAAATTCCTACCTCAAAGCTCACAGGAAAATACGGGTTTCACAATCAGGGGAGAATTTTCAAATTATTTATGTTGTCATAGTGGTATAGCTGGGAGTATAATTGCTTCTGTCCACTTGGCTACGCTATGTGTTGTTTTTTGTCGCAGAAGTTTTTGTGTGCTGAGTTTCTCAAATAAATAAACGCTGTAAGTATGTGGCAAAGCGGAAGGGGTGCCAGATACTGAGGGCTTCGTTATGCTCAAATTTCATTTTTTTTAACCCAATTTTGACAAAGCCTCCTCAAGGGGATATAAGTATCATATTATATCTATTGGAATTAGAGCTTCCAAGGGCAATATGTGAGGTCCCGAGCCAAAAGTTAGGTAGGCCTTCTTTTTGTTGAAATAAAATAAGTTATTTTGTTTGGTTACGGACCATCTTTTTTCGGTTCACTGCTATCCTGTTTTTTAGTATCTACTACTTTCTTCTTCAACTTTATCTTGTTTCATTAATTTCATTCATAACTTACTGCTTCTATGCACCTTGAGCATATATTCCGTGTTCCCTTGGCTCCATATTAAATGGTGTCTTCCTCCTTCCTTTCTTTAGAACACCTTTATTGCGGACAGGGAGACTCAAACTAACATCTTATATCTAATCTTGCTAATCTTGACACAGCACGTAGCGTAGCCAAGTACACTTGATAAAACTTATGCTGCCAGCTGTACTGCTGCGGCGACGTGAATTGTCTGAGAAGCCAGCCTTTGTTATGAAGTTTGATGCCCGCAGTGCTGGAAATTTCAATCACAGAAAGTGCTCTAATTTCTCAGTCATATTCGGTAAAACCTCAAAGGTGTCGGCCGACCCATTCCTGGGTAGGAGTGAATTGCGCTCATGTGAGAACATCCCACTACTGGATCAGGAAAGGAATAGAAGCCAAAGATATTCAATTCAACATAAACTGTCTCACTCCTACATTGCAGGTTAGTCGGAAATGTTGCTCGCAGTTTAGGTTGGGGCTTCGGTGTCAAAAACTAAAGCTTCTTCCAAGACCTGTTGATTGCTGGAAAAGATGAAGTAGATGTTTGTACGAGAAATTAGGATAATTGCCGAATTTATTTAAACAATTGGAAAGGTTTATTTTTCATTACAGACAGAAAGTTTTAATAGAATTCAAATACTAGAAGATGTTTGCATTCATTGCAGACAATTATCGAGGTGCAGGATGTGAAGCGTGAAGGTTGCTATCGTTTTTAAGTTTTAGCTTTTGATAATTTGAAAGACTTTCATGTTAAAATCTATCGTTATTCAATGAAAGCATCACATCACCATTCTAATTTCCATCAAATTGAAAAACACGGTAACCTAACCGCTAGCCGCAAAGCGTACATCCCTATGACAACACGACAATCACAACCCCAGGTCTCACCCAGAAATAGGGCATCCCCTCCATTCAATTGTCGGAAATCCACTGCCTCTAATTCACTTACGGTTGCATTTTCCAGCAGTTCTAAATTTCCTGCTGCTGCAAAAACTCGCCCAGAGAAGTTGTGCAAGTAGCCGGACGTCCCAACGGGCGATGTTACTCAGTGCACACCCAGTCATTATTTTTGCGGCGCTGCATCTTTGTTTTTACTCGTGCAAGAGGAGTTTTACCTCAGGGCGGCTTGGAATCATAGATGCTCCGGCGGAAAAGTTAGACTGGGAAGCGGATTGGGAATTTGCTAAATTGTGTAAGTTCGTTGTTAAGGCCAAAAAACTAAACGGGAGAAATTGTCTCAATTAAATGACGTAAACTTAAAGCCTTGCGATGCTGAGCTTGGTGTCTTTGTCGTTAATTGCATCACGTGACGGTTTATGCAAGCATGTGTAGCGCAGAAGTGTTTTGAAAGGCGTTTATGTGTAAGATTTTTTGAGCAAAAATTGATTTTGAGTGAAATTAAGTGTACAGAATACGCTGAAATCACACTGTACTACCCGATAAAATGAGATGCGTGTTTCAATATTTATCTAATGTCTGAAGCGCGTTGATTTTGAATAGTGATAATTGAATAGATTATAGTGAGATCCCATTACGAAAGCCATTAACGATGAAATGAGATGGGTGCTTAAACGTTTCATTTAATGTCAATAGCGTGTTGGAATACAGTTCGGTGAAAAATATGGAATATTTTTCAGCATAAGAACATCGTTTGTTAGAAACAGTAAGCACTTTGAACCTTTATATTTTGGTTCATTCAATGTCAGTAGCGTGTTGGAAAACAGTTCAACCAAAAATATTGAATATTGGCTCAGTATAAGAACATAAGAGAGCAAGCCCTTTGAAGTAGTTTGCTATGATCACTTTGGCGGAAAAAAAGCCGCTCCAACCAACAACCAGCGTATTACCGACCACCTTGAGGGCCGATCCAAAACCAGCCCTGGCAGCTCTGCAAACCGGTTCCAGGCCGGGCACTGGGATTTTGCTTTGCGTTGGGATTTTCGGGTGGAAATTTGGAAAGGCTGTTATGCATCCGTGTGAGTGCACTGCCCTGCGGTCACTGGGCTTTTGCTGTGGAAATTTCGGGTGTTAATTTGAGATGCTGTGGGGGCATTGTCAGTTTGAGATACACTGTGGGACTGTTAACACCCAACTCTGTGCCTTCTTTCGCTTTGTTGTCTTGTAAGAGAGATATCATACAGGATGTGTTTGTACGAGCGAGTGGGAGTGCCGCTGATAAGCGCTGTGTGTGAAGTTGTTTGAATTAAATTAAAATTATCTGATTGGTAATTGAAATTATTCGTTCATTAAAATGGAAACTATCAGATAGGTAATTAATATTATTTCGCCGTTAAAATTTAAATTATCTAATCTGTTATTAAAATTAATCGGTCGTTAAAATATAAGGTAAGTAAAATTAATCGGTCGATAAAATTAGAATTATCTGATCGGTAATTAAAATTAACCGGTCGCTAAAATTAAAATTGCTAAAAAACATTGTCCTAATCTTCTCTGTTATTTTTTCAAAATAATCGAAAATAGTTGAAAACACCACGAGACAACTGTGGCTTACAAAGACATTTTGCAGGCAAAAACCATTTCAAGCAGTGGAGGAATGCAGGGCAGAGCTGCTTCATCTTAAATACCCGTTTATTGAACGTTTTTTTATGCAAACTTTTTATGGGGACAAATTTAACCGTCCCCTCCAAAAAAACTATGCTTATAAAGCTACTAGAACTGTGTTAAATTATTTTTCCGAAATCAATTAAAAACAGTACGAATAAGTTTAGGGGAATTATCTGTGTTAAATTATATTAGGGTTCTCAATTGATATAAATACGAACTAGGTGAGAGCTTGGGAACGGGATGCTCACTTTACTTAAACGTTTGCAAATATTTTTCAGTGTTTAGCGGAAAAGAAGTGGTTGAGCGAGAACAAAATATTATATTTAGACTGTGAGCAGAAGCTACCTATCTCCTTGTAAATGATAGGTCTCATATTCTTTTTTGAAATGCTGCTTGTTAAATACCAAGATATCAAACTTAACCTGGAATTCAAGGAGAAAAGTAAAATATAATTCTTGAATTGCCTGAATCATCGAGTGAGTGGCGTGAATGATCGGTAATCCATTAGGTTTACGTTCTAGTTGTCATATGTAATAGCAAAACCCATATTTTCAAACTCGATTTGGTCAAATTCAAAGTGTTAATCCAAATAGGATGAGCTGTGCAGGAAATTTTTTATCTATGGAGATCACTTTCGGTTAGTTATTTCCTAGAGCAAGTGAATTTCTAGCTAGCTGTTTTCATTGAAATTTAATTCATAATAATTCCATTCGAAAAATTAAACTTCATTCTACTCAGTTTCAAATTCTGGTTGAGACGTCACTCACGCTTTTGCATGTAGCCGTACATCAGTCAAATATTGGATGTCCTGAAGAAAGATATAACAGCGCTACTCCTTTAAAATTTGCCAGCAAGTAACTTTAGGGTAATTTTGGTAAACACAGCACCTTTTTGTATTTTTCGATTGAAGTATAAGTTTCACGGTGCGTTGCAGTCCGCACTATATAATGGATTAAGTTGTGCACAATGTGCGTCAGAGCACGTGGGAATCACGTCCCGTACATTGGGCTCCAAGGTAGCTGAAGATAGTGGTAGGAGATACTATACCAGTAATTAGTTCACTAGCTACCAGTAATTTGATTGCTAGTCACCCGTAATTTGTTCATTAGTTAACAGTAATTTGTGGACTAGTCATCAGTAATTAGTTTACTAGTCACCAGTAATTTGTTCACTGGTTACCAATAATTTGCTTGCTAGTTACCGGTAATTTACTCACTAGTCACTAGTAATTTGTTTTCTAATTCTCCACATCGAGCAATTAGAGACCCCGCTGACAAGTGCAATCGCCCCGTTAACATCCGCAGCTTTAAAATTTCAGAGAAAACTAGGTTCACCTTAAATTTACGAATTTTAGAATTGGTTTTCAGTTTGGAAATATGACATATTGTAAATTATCATCTCAGGTGTTATCCGAAGACTTTTGTATATGGTGAACCTAGTAATAATCTTTTAGACCACTTGCGGCTGAGTCTGTTTTCCTATTTCTGTTTTCCTCTATCATTCTTCGAGTTATGTTTTTAAGATAGCATTTCCAGTACCGACATTGCTGCATTCCATTTTTTTCATGCTTGAAACATCATTGTTTGAATTTAGATTTGATCGTGCTTCCAAAGACGTGAACATTTCTTGCGGTTTTCCATGTTTTTTCTACTGGTGTTTCATTCCAATTCCACTGCGATCTAATTCCAAAGCGATAAGGGCGATATTATTCTCCTTCGCTCTGTTGTTTCTCTGAAAATTACGCGAGAGTTTCTTTTAATTTTAAAGTGAATTAAAATGCTAGGCTGAGCGAATGAAATACCATAGTACCAAAATAGAGACTTTTTATAACTACTTATCTTCAGTTTTTTAACCGTTTACAGTTATTGAGCTTCGAGTGTTTCATTTCTTAGATTTATAATCAAATGTGATGGCAAAGCTTGTAAATTTTTTTCAGACTATTAAAGAATGGTAGAAGTCATAACCGTCCCGCTTAAATGTTATTACAATTATATTTCACTCATATTTTTGATTTAATCTAATAGATACTTGGCGGGGCCACTTGTTGTCAGACTTATGAGTGATTTCATTTTGCAGTTTTCTCGTGAATCTTTTTTCTCTTAAACGGTTATTTACTCGTTAACTCTTTTCTTCTCATTCTTCTCACGAGTTCTTAAGTTCTCATCTCTCCTTATACTTGTACTCTCACCGCTCTTTATACTCTCACCAGTTCATACATTCTCTCTTTTCCTCACATTCTTACCAGTTCTTCAACACCCTCTTATGCATTTACCATGTGTATTTTTTTCCTCATACGTTGTTTTGGTACAAGATGCTGATTTTCACCCACTTGCATTTTCTCACGCGTGCATCGCTTTTTGCAGGAGCAAATTACGCATTTTAGGTGCATCTTAGTGATTAAAAAATATCAATATTTGTTCGTGCTCAATAATGTATCTAGAAAATATAGTGCGTCAGTGAATAGGAGCTACCATGAAAGTTGCAGAAGAAGCTGTTACTTCTGAACTTGAGAATCATACTTGTGTCCGAAACGACAGTGATACTTTGAAGCTTCATCCTGAAAAAGTTAAAAACATGTGTCAAAGTGCTTGCGCTACGTCAGGGCAAGCTAAATCCTACTCTCATGAATGCAAGTCAAGGGTAGACATTACAGAAGAACAGACGGATGACGTTTCGTCTTCGTCTGATGTGGCAGATCTGCCTATGGCTGTAAAAATTTTAAATGCTACAAATTTTAAAGTCCCTGCCATCCCGCCGAGAAGAAAAAATATCAAAAAACCAAGACGGCCTACAACCTTGCCCGTACTCAACATTCATTACCCTTCAGGGGGGCTTTCCGCTCAAAGTAAAATAGCGCGTGTTTCGAACTGTACACCAGAGTTCAGTTTTCAAAAAGAAAGCCTCATTGAATTTAAAAGGGCTGACTCAAGGGTAAATGACTCTTCCAGATCTGCAGCGGAACGGGCAACGTTACCTCGCGTGAGTGTTCTAACTCACACCGCTGCAGAAAAGCAAAGCATTTTGTCGACTCAAAAGAGCTTGAGTCCTGAATCACTTTCAGTTCCTGAGCCATCAGCTCAAACCCTAGCGAGTTCAGAGATGCAGGAAAAAGTGCCGCATTCCTGCGCCGGTCTGACTTCCGACTGCACCGCAGCGGTGCATTCTCGGACCACCGCATCACGAGGCGAGAATAACCCGCACACGTGCGCTGAAAACTCAGAAATACCTCAAGTGACGTTTAGCCCACGTTCCTTTGCACCTACTGCATCCTGTGCCTCAAGTTCTGCGGGCTCTCCCACCAAGCGACGGCGTGCTAGTGAAGAGCATGAACGATCACTGGTCCGAACACCAGAAGGGAATCCCAAAAATTGTGAGAAACGCATCCAAGAACTGGACAACGTTATTCCTGTAACTGCACAATGCCTCGATGCGGTTCAGTTTCTTAGGGCATTCGAAATCGTTTGGACTTCTGAAAAAGACCCTTCAAGAAAAGAAGGGCTTCTGACCTCGGTAGTTTCCCGAGAGTTTCCGAATAATAAATCGCAGGGTCCAGGAGTCCGTATTGAAATTAACCTGACTCACACAAACGTGAGCTCTAGTGATAATTCTAGAAGCAAAATTGTTGAGGGTGCGTTGAACTTCGCTGAAGCAGACAGTGACGACAGGAATTGCTTAGACCCTCGGATACACACAAACCCTACATCCACTTCAGATGAAATCCCAACAGCTGGCTCTAGTTTGCGAGATCCTTGCGTCCAGGATGACTTGTCAAGAATCCCGCTATCAGTCATAGACTTATCGGAAGGAGGGCCAAGCGCAGATGCCGTGCTCCAAACCAAAACAGAACGTTTCAATGGCAGCCACACGCCAAACATCAAAAAAGATTCTAGGAAAACAATTGAAAAAACGTGGAAAAAGAATGCTTTCAAGAGTGACGCTCATGAGAGGACCACGCGTGCACTCTATGACCCGCTCACCACAGCGAAGAGGTCGAAGAAAGCAACTGAAAGAGCGCGTCTTCCTCGTGGCCAGAGCTCTCTGACCAGCCATGACCAGCGGAACACGTCAGAAGGAGTCGAGCCTCTCACACGTAAACGGCCCCGAAAAGGTTCAGTGGCTCCAAGTTCAGTGTCGGTCGAGAAATCGTGCCAAGATTTCCAAGGGGGTGTTACGCAAGCGCCAGCGGCCCCCGACTTCGAGGAGGCTTCAAAAAAACGGTCGAAGGCGTTTGCCAGAGGCGCCGTTGAACGATCGAGAGAGGCAGGTACGTCTAGGGTTGGGTGCGCTTCTAGGTGTATCTCAAGCGCTCGGTTGGATGGTGATGCTTTGTTAGGTGTTTATGTGCCTCCAGAACCTGCTTCTGCGGCAGGAAGGTTATTTAGGTAAGTTTGTTCAGTGATAGAATTTTAATTAAATGCTGTGCACTTGCTTACAAAAAGTATTGCTGATTCATTCGGTCCAATTGCCCTGCATTGCTTGAGTGCAATGTTGCATGGCTGCGAACTCGGGAGTCTTTGGAGTATTTGTTTTTTATTGAAAACCTAATTGCAAAAATTGCATTTTTTATTGCTAACAAACCAATGAGTTGTACATGAAATGTATCTCCGTAGCCTGACTCTATGAAATTATGCTTGTGCGTTTTTTATCGGTATTTAGCATATTGGCAGTGTCTGCAAATATTCAGTTTGAGTTATGAATTCAGTACAATTTGAGCGAGAATTTTTCATATCATTGCACATTTTCATCCCGCTTTCAATTTAAATCGAAGCCTCAATGGAATTTCCACGGAACTTCTTTAATTATTTCTAGTCCTTTTATCAAGTTCTACACTAATTTTTAGCCCTGGCTCTCTGAAAAAATAAATTTTATTAGCCAATCAATTCCAAATATTGCTTTATCTAAAATTAAAATTAATTTTGTTTTAGGATTCGTAACCAAAGCTCGAGTTTGAACCAACCTAAACGAAGTACATTTAATAGACCGCTGATTTAAAAAAAACACTATTGATGTAAATTTTCCGTGCCAAAAGATCGCAGCGCACGTGAACGGTGTATAAATGTTATCAGTCCCGTCCGCAGCGAGGCGCATTTTACAACCCGTTTCCTATCTCTCATTACACAACACACCCACTTGAACTGAGGTCGCACAGTCTGTCTCCGTGGCTCTACTCCAACTGAACTCCTCCTTTCTCTTTCTTTCTTTCTCGTAACGCACTCAGGCTCCTGTTCCTCATTTTAAATGGAGTTATTTTATTTCTATGATTTGGTTTCGCACTCAGGCTCTTGTGCCTCATTTTAAATGGAGTTATTTTGTCTTTATGATTTGGTAACTATTTACGAAAGTCGAGCGACTCCGGAGGGTATTTTTTCAAAAGCTGGGTCGGTAACTATGAGTTAAAAAGAACTTAATAACATAATTAAATGATAATAAGGAAAACAATTCTTAAGTGTCGTTAAGTTTTTCAATGGTTGTGTTAACTCTGTTATTGTTATTTAATTTATTTCCATCGATTTACGACCAGCGTTTTATTCTTTACCAGCGTTTTGTTAATTTTTCGGTTGTTATTTTGACGTTGTTGTTATTTTATTCATTTCTATTAATGCACAACGATATTTCATTATGTACCATTCTATTCAGCGAACGTCCAGCACGTATTTTGATGATCATTCGGTAGCTTCATGAAAATTGAAACGTTCACAGCCACAAGTGTAGGTCCGAGTTGCTTACCACCTAATTTCATGCGACATGCCAATGGAATATACGTAGCATTTTTGTAGATACAGGGTGCCCCCAAAATATGTAGTCATCCCTAGACTGACGATTACTCGTGTATTTTTTTGTTTCTGTTTTATATACAACTAAGTTTTATTTTGTGTCATTGAATCTTGAATTTAATGTTATTTTCTTTGTTTCTACTCTTGAGACTTGTATTAATATCAATAAACACCCACATCAAAACAAAATACATGAGTACTGGGGAGTCAGAGAGTGAGTACATTTGTTGGTACTCACTGTAGATATTAACATCTGCTTCTTTCTAAATTGTGCATAAATTTGATTCATTCACAATGAGCAGCTCACTAAAAGAAGTACTGCACGTATGGATTCTTACATTTGTGAGATGGTATGGAAAACTCAACGTCGACACTTTTTCCTTCTAATTTTAGACTCCCTACCTTCACTTGCAGTTGACATTGAGTGTCCTCCAAGACCTGGAAAAAATCTACGTAAATTTTGGATGCACATCAAGGAGCTGGCAGAGCGCTGAGTACGACCCTCTTAATTAAGTCGTTTACAAGGGATTTTTTAGGAACATCGATAAAAATTCCGGCCAAGCTTGGAATGTAAGGCTAGAAGTGAAGTCACTTGAGGCGTTTATTCAGGGAAATTTTTGAGTTGCGTATGGCAGCTGAACAAAAATACGTTTGTAAAATTGGAACTGAATGAAAAGTAGCACTGCAACCAGCAGAATAGACTTGATAATTCAACAATTGTTTGCCTGGATTGCAGGTCCAAATAAAGGGGTTGGATGCAAAAAGAAAGGGAGACGAAGTGGAATCATCTTCTGAAATAAAGAAGAGAAAAGGATGTAAAAATTGGCAGGTCTGTATGGGTTCATGCGTGAATTATGAGAAAAAATAAGAGGAACATCTTTCTAACGCAGAGCGGAGTTTCAAACCTCAGCCAACTAAAAAACTAAGTGAATTTAATTATTTCTTTTTTTTAGCTGTGAAGATGTAGACATATTAATGTCAGGGAAATCTTATCATTGAGGATCATTTATTCCATCCCAGAGATAGAAGTACTGAATATCATAAAATTCATCTCAAGCATGCAACTTTTTTTCATGGAGCATCAACCCTAAATTCTTCAGTATTCTATACATCTTCTGAGTTTTCTGTCTGCAGTCCGAAAAAAGAATTTAATGATATTCGTTGTCTATTTCTCGAAACTATTCGCAGTTTGAAATGGTAAAAGTCTTTAAGACATTGATTTATCTTTTACCTTTCAAATCATTCAAGTGGCGCTTATATGTCCAATGTTAAACATATGTTGAACGTAAGTTCATGTTTTGAGTGAGGGAAGTGAGGGAAAATGCGGCATGCTCTCCTTACACGCCGTAGTTCAAACGCAAGATTACAGTAAATTTCGTTGAATTTTTATTGCATGCATAATAACCAGACGAAGTAATTTGTTATTTGGTTAATAGTTTAAAGTTTGTTTGAGATTACCTTGCTGCAGAACTGCCCTGCGACATGGCCGTATAGTTAACCTAAGTTACTTTCGTGATGAACAGTAAAAAGTTCTATGTATGTACATACGCTCGTACCTCACATGTGAAGTAGGCTCGGAAAGATGAACTCAATTTGTATTTGAGAACATGGATTTGCATTTCAAAATAACTTACCAGTACGAAGATGCGAGTGCGTGGGTGTGCGTCTGTGTATGCGTTGTGTATGTCTGTGTATGCGGATGTGTATGTGTGCATGCGTATCATGAGTAAGTTATGCATACAGAGAGGCGACTTGCGTGACAAAATGACGACTTCAAAGTTCGAAATTCGATTCCATTTTCCTGCTTGCTGAAGGGTGCGTGCGAGCGGAGGAACAGCTCCCCAAAATAGGATACGTTTACCCGCTCGAGCTAGTATTCCACTCGCCGCACACAAAAAACGCGTGGCAGCTTACACTGGCGGGCGTTCTCCTTGAGAGGACCAGTTCGATATCCGGCAAGCCAGTTCAAAATCCGGCCGAGCATTTGGAAATCCTGCAGACCATTGGGAAGTCATGAGTATTATTTGGGTATCATGTATACCAGTTTGACATCTAGGAAATCCTGCAGATCAGTTGGAAATCCTGCAGACTATTTGGGCGTCATGCGTATTATTTGGGTATCATGTATACCAGTTTGACATCTAGGAAATCCGGTAGTCCAATTGTAAATCCTGCAGACCATTTGGGCGTCATGCGTATTATTTGGGTATCATGTATACCAGTTGGACGTCTGGGACATCCAGCAGGCCAGTTGGAAATCCAGTAGATCATTTGGGCGTCATGTGTGCCACTTGGGTGTTATATATACCAGTTGGACATATCGGACAAGTCAAGTATCCGAAGGACCAGTTAAGTTTCTAACGAACCAGTTAAGTATCCGACTGACCAGATAAGTATCTAACGGACCAGTTAAGTATTCGACGGACCAGTAAAGTATCTGGCTTACCAGTTAAGTATCTAACGAACCAGTTAAGTATCCGACTGACCAGATAAGTATCTAACGGACCAGTTAAGTATCTAACGGACCAGTTAAGTATTCGACGGACCAGTTAAGTATTCGACGGGCCAGTAAAGTATCTGGCGGACCAGTTATTTATCCAACGGCCCGGTTAAGTATCTGAAAGACCAGTTAATTATCCGACGGGACATAAAAGAATCATATGGATCAGTCAAGATGTCGACTTACCACTTAAATATCAGGCGGACCAGTTAAGTATCAAACGAACCAGTTAAGTATCTGACAAACCAGTTAAGTATCTGACAAACCAGTTAAGTATCAGACGGACCAGTTATGGATCCAGTTGATATGAGCTGGGTGTCCAGAGAGCTGGTCAGAAAACAAGCCACCGAGTCAAAGCTCGGATTTTCAAATAGTTTTCGCCATCGTTGAGGAACAGCCGGCGTCGTAAGTTTTTCTGTCGTCTTGGCCGCGCAACGTGTCGTTTTCATGGACTAAATTCTCCGTATTTTGACAGGTATAACGGTACCTTGCTGAACGAATTCGACAAAATAACTTTCACGGCCAGCTGTGCCGCTTAGAAAACTTAGATAGTTTGGAAAATCAAGGCTTTAGTTTAGTGTGAGGGTTGCCCTTTATGTTGTGTTACCAGGTGTGCTCAGTAGCGGGCTGTGGTGGGCTCAGTAGCGGGCTGTGGTGTGCTCAGTAGTGGACTGTGGTGGGCTCAGCAGTGGGCTGTGGTGTGCTCAGTAGTGGGCTGTGGTGGGCTCAGCAGTGGGCTGTGGTGTGCTCAGTAGTGGGCTGTGGTGGGCTCAGCAGTGGGCTGTGGTGTGCTCAGTAGCGAGCTGTGGTGTGCTCAGTAGTGGGCTGTGGTGGGCTCAGCAGTGGGCTGTGGTGTGCTCAGTAGTGGGCTGTGGTGGGCTCAGCAGTGGGCTGTGGTGTGCTCAGTAGTGGGCTGTGGTGGGCTCAGCAGTGGGCTGTGGTGTGCTCAGTAGCGAGCTGTGGTGTGCTCAGCAGTGGGCTGTGGTGGGCTCAGTAGCGGGATGTGGTGGGTTCAGCAGTGGGCTGTGGTGGGCTCAGCAGTGGGCTGTGGTGTGCTCAGTAGCGGGCTGTGGTGGGCTCAGCAGTGGGCTGTGGTGGGCTCAGCAGTGGGCTGTGGTGTGCTCAGCAGTGGGCTGAGGTGGGCTCAGTAGTGGGCTGTGGTGTGCTCAGCATTGGGCTGTGGTGGGCTCAGTAGTGGGTTGTGGTGTGCTCAGCAGTGGGCTGAGGTGGGCTCAATAGTGGGCTGTGGGCTGCTCAGCAGTGGGCTGTGGTGGGCTCAACAGTGGGCTGTGGTGGGCTCAGCAGTGGGCTGTGGTGGGCTCAACAGTGGGCTATCAGTACTGACTACCCTGCAATCTACTCATTAAACAGCGCTGTGCAGCTGGGTATACGCTCGCGCTCCGCCTACTTTTTATTTTCTTTGACGATTTCTAATAATAGCTTCCATATTGCTTTTTTTAGAGGCAAGGGCAGGGGTGTATATCGCGTCGAACTGAGTGCTATGTCTGTCACTCGTCTGTTTGTATCAATGGAACACACGACCTTTGTTATGTTTTGAGAAAAATGCAGTGAAAATTCGTTGCATGCCAGTATCCCCGACGTATTTATAAGTGACGACGGTGGGTGAATAATTCGAACCATGACTTCGAATGTTGGTCGAATTCAGTACGCCTTGCTTTGATGCTGCATCTTATTGCCTCGTCGCTAAAGGAACCTTGTTAATATATTGTAACCAATTCCTGTCTACTCAAATCAGCATTTAACAAATTTCATTAATATACTACAGCCAATTCCTGACAGCTGTAACCAACGTTTAAAAAAAATCCAATTAATATCAGTTGTCCATGCGTGAGTTGTGTTACACTGAAAGTTAACCTTTTACCGTCTGAGTTTTTTACTTATAAACCGTCATTACAACCACCACCATCTCAACCATCACAACCACCGCCATCACAACCACCGCCATTACAACCACCACCATCTCAACCATCACAACCACCGCCATCACAACCACCGCCATTACAACCACCACCATCTCAACCATCAAAACCACCACCATCACAACCACCGCCATTACAACCACCACCATCTCAACCATCACAACCACCGCCATCACAACCACCGCCATTACAACCACCGTCATTACAACCACCGCCATCTCAACCATCACAACCACCGCCATCACAACCACCGCCATTACAACCACCGTCATTACAACCACCACCATCACCTCCATTACAACCACCGCCATCACAACCACCGCCATTACAACCACCGCCACCACAACCACCGCCACACAACCACCACCACCACAACCACCACCACCACAACCACCACAACCACCACCATCAGACAGGCACTAGCATCAGGTTGTCACCAACATCACAACAAGGAAGAAACTGCCACTCGCCAGTGAACTTCAAAAAAAACGCAGTGAGGGACAAATTCGACAGGGAATAGAATACTCTAGAGCTGAGTATTGAAGTGGATTTTGAACTCTACCTGGCCTGTAAAGAATTGTAACATGCAATAGTTGTGCTAGTCAGCACGCAGAATCTGACCCTCTACTGACATTAGCGCCCGGCAGTCAGCTCGCTCTACTTGTGTCAGTATACTCCGCCATCGTCAGCCCGCCCTCTTCGTCAGCAAGCCCCCACCGTCAGCATGCCCCCCCCCCCCCCTTCCCCCGTCAGCACGCCCCCCACCGTGGCGTCAGCACTCGACAATCAACGCGCCCTTCCATCATCAGCCCACGACAGCCAGGAGGCTCCACCACCGTCAGCACGTCAGCACGGAGTTCCAGTCAACAACCCAGCAACAGCAGCACCTCACCTCCAGACGACCGCTGGCCGCAGCACCTCTGCACAAATTTTACTCTCAACTTCCCCATGTGCTCGACTTCTGATCGTCTCGGTATTCCCGGGCCTGAAAATTTTTCCGATATTCTTGGAGTCTCTTTAATTTTGGCGAAATTTTTCTCCCGTAAATTTCCGCTCCAGGGTTTTTCTGGAATGATCACAGATTTCGTAATTCTTGAGATTTTCCCAAGTCTGCATGGGGAAATTTTTCTGAAATTCTCCGCGATTCGGACATTTGTAAACTTTTTCTGAATTTCTGTGATGTAATTTTTACCGGAACTCATCGCGTTGTAAAGAAGTCTCGTTATGAAATTTCTTGGGCATATATTTTTTAAATCTTCGTGCATCGATACCGTTGCTGAAGCTTTCTTGGGAGTGGTTGTAAATTCATTGCCATGCATCTACAGGGTACGCAGTACGCAGACTTTAAGGACTACGCTGAGTGTGATCTCACTATGGAGAGTCGCCTGTATCTAGCGAGAAAATTTGGTGTTACCTTTTGCTTTTCCCTTTGTTTGAAAATCTGTAGGAACAACTCAAAATTATGTAATAATGCAATAAGAAATGGTGAATGTAATTGAAAATAACTAATCTAAAAATAACTCTGTGCGCTGTACTATACCCACGTTCAAAAGCACCCAATTCGTCCAAAATTGTCAGCAGCTGTGCACAAATCATCAAAAATCTTTGAAAACAATCAAATCTAAACCTACGTATTCCATTAGCATTTGTTTACCCTTGAAAAATTCTGGCCCGCTTTGGCGAGTTGGCAACACTGACCCACAAACTGGTCGCAGCAACAGGACCTGTTGGACGGCGCTGTGACTCCTTGTGATCGTCATTACCGCAGGAAAGGAGAAGGGGCCTAACCCGAGTTGTATTGTTTTTTATGCTTTCAAAAGGAAGATAAAAAGAAAGGAGAAGCAGCCAAAATCGAGTTTTAATGTTATTAAGTTTTCAAAAGGAGGATAAAAAGAAAGGAGAAGCAGCCAAAATCGAGTTTTAATGTTTTTAAGCTTCCAAAAGAAACGTAAGAAGAAAGGAGAAACAGCTAAAACCGAGTTTTAATGTTTTTATGCTTTTTAAATAAACGTAAGAAGGAAGGAGAAACAGCTAAAACCGAGTTTTAATGTTTTTATGCTTCCAAAAGAAACGTAAGAAGAAAGGAGAAACAGCTAAAACCGAGTTTTAATGTTTTCTATGCTTCCAAAAAGAACATAAAAAGTTAGGAGAAAGGATGCTTCATTCTAATCAGTTTAAGCCTGATACACATCATCTTGTACATCGGTTTTTCAATTGCCTTATAGCTAACGTCAGGACGGAATGACGGTTACCCCGGTCAAGCCGGTACCCATTTCCGACACCTGGGTGGTGTGGGGAATTGTGGCTGAGTTCTCCCTTTTCCCAATGGGGAAAATTGACCGGATGGCACTCCCGATTTTCGAACTGCCGACCCTTCCCGTGAAGGGCGCGTTCTGAACCACTCGGGTACGGTGACCACGCCAGAAGCAGACAAAACCAAGACTCTTGATTTTAAAAGAAACATAACCCCATCGCTTCATCGGTTACGTCATCGCTCTATTTTCACAGCAGCGTAGTGATTACGATGGGCTATGAGCTTCCTAATTTGAAGAGTAAAAATTGAAACGCAAAAGGAATTGTAAAAAAAGCGCTTACAAGGTCAATCAGGTAAACATTTTCCTCTAAATTTAACTCGTCTTCTACGTTTCTGCTATCACCAGAGTTCGGTTTTGCGAAAATACTGCACAATTGCATGACTAGTCTTGAACCGGGATCTTTCCATCCAAAGTTTGATGCTCTGTCTTTTTCCCGCTTCACGCGGGATTAGTCGGTTATGATAAGGAAATAGTTAAGTTATATTAGGATTGAGCAATCCTGTACCATATTGGAGCAATGGTGGTAGATCACGTCGAGTCTTCACGTCTGACCGATGCGGTACCGCTGTCTGCACTGTACGTGCTGGTACTGTACAGGGCTCTGTACTGCAGTAATTAATCATTTTTCTTTAGTAAACGTCATTCAGATGTTTCTCCTGATTTCCATGTCAAAATAAAAGATCACAAATGGCACCAAATATGCCCTGGGCCGAGCACTATGAACATAGATTGAATGGACGAAAAAACTGGTATTATTTAGTGGTTTACGTACGACCAGGGGGTTGGTCTTATAGCCCTTCATGACCGAGTGGGACGAATTCGTCACACAAAAATACAAGCTTCCTATGCACTAAATTACAAACAGAACTTCTAGCTAATGAATGTGACGACTTCGGTGCATGTTATTTTCAAGCAGAGTTTATTGCTGCGTTTTGAGTGCAACACTTGAGTTATTGAATAAACTTCGTGTGCGTACGCCGCATAGTTCGCAGCACTCCTATTGCTCGTGCTAAAAATTCAATGCGTAAAGGGTAGAATAATTTTGACATAAAATTTAATTTAAATAGCGTCACTAAATTTTGTAAATTAAAATGAGAGAAAATGTGCTGCGTTGCATTCTTGGACAGGATAGAGGTGTGTTGTCATTTGAGCAAGCGTGTGTAAAAAATGCTTCCAAAGCTGACCACCAGAAGACATAGATTTTATAGAGTATTTTCACTATAACCTTTAGTTGGAAAATAATCAAAGAGTAAGTAAATTTTCACAACTATAAGGGTGCTATTCGAACCGCGCGACAAAATATTACGATTGTAAAAATTTCTTAACCTCGATGTGACGAGCTAATATGTGACGCTGGAAATGAATAGATCTAAAAATGTGAACATAACAATCGAAATAACATAGCTAGGTTCTCAAAATATAGACCACACGAAACCCTGCTGCACTGAATGAAGTTTCTCTCCTGCATCCTTCTTTTTCCTTTACTGTTGCTGTATATCTCTACAATATATTTAAAGGGTGTAAACAATTTCCGTAGCATGAAAAAACAAGTGAAGAAAAGGCAGCGCCGCCTGAAATACAGATGTATCCTTACAATGAGGTAAAGATACAGAAGAAATCAAAGTCTATTAAATAATAATGATTGAACAGGGTATCAGTAACGTCCAAATTTGCAATCCAAATTCTTGGAATAAATAAATTTACGGAAAAATGCAATACGAGCTGTGATAAAATTCGTTTTGACATAGACACTAGGTTAAACATCGCACTTTGTTAAAACATCGTTGAACATCGAACGTCGAACGACCTTGGTTCGATCCTAGTCCGGCACCCGATATGTTATACGTTCACACGACAGCATGGTGTTCGAAAAATATTAGTACAAACTAATACAGAAGACATAAAAGCCCAGAAGAACAACTTGAACCCAATATAAAAACGCAAACGTTTTTCGTTTTCGAGATATCGAACAGTAAATGTTGTAGGTCTCTAGGAAAGCATCTTACGCTCTGCATTATCTTAGATACGCAAACTGTAGCACCATTTGCTTACTGTATATATGTCGTCTGCTATCAGTGAGCCGTGTAAAATAGCCCGGACTACATAAATTATTTGATAAGTTCTGTAGAGACAAAAATAGATTTTATCAGAAGTATGGTTGACGTAGCAGAACACATTGCGGATGGTTTCCGAGTTTTTAATCGTTGTTGTGTGGTTATGAGATTTTAATTCACGTACATTCATTGAACCTTGAAAATTTATTGTAATTTATATTCCGTGGTAAATTTCATGTAATTAAATGAGTTTCCATCTCGTACGCCTCAGGGTACTGCCCGTATCTCAGTTAAATAAAGCCTACTCAACTTTCAGATTCGATATTTCAAAAACGATGAATGCTTGAATTTTTACTTGTTTCTGACAGGCGTCGTTTTTTTGAACTATTATCTGCACTGTCAAAGTTTGTGCCACTATTTTTCAAATGTGTGCAGCTGTATGCGCGTCACCAGGTGTCTATCCATGCAGCTCATCCGGTGATCACAGCAAACGAATAAGACGGGTGGAAGACGTTATAGAAGAACTCATCTGCGCTTTTAGCTTGTACTTCACTCACCCACTCTCTCTCTACTCAAGTCAAAGTACTAAAAAACAACACATCTTCTCTGCATTAAGATTGCGAAAAAACTTTTCTGCATTTCGATTGCCAAAATGTAGTGATTAGTGAGTACGAAGATGTAATTTTGGCTGGAGAGTGAGATCTATAGATTTTAAGGGTCAGATCCCGTGTTAGGCCTCTTAAATCTTTAGGCCTTTAAATCTCGGATTGTGGGACCTTCGAACGTTTTCTGACGCCGGCTAGAAAAAACGACTTTCAAGAGGTCCATGTTGAACGTATGGTAAAATTTTCGGTAATCCACCCGCTGCCAGAAACCACTTTACCATTTACATTCTATTGCTCGCCAGAACAGTCTGCCGCCATGAACCTGTTCCTATTGCTGGGGGCAACAGAGGGACGAATGAGGTATATCTCTTGATTAGCCTAGTATTTCTGATCATTAATTTTGTGATAATGACCATGGTCACCTCTGTTAAATAGTTGGTGAGGCGTATCCACATTGGGCGCCAATTATTTGTTAATTAGGGGGGCGAGTCCTGTTTCCGCCCGATTGATGATTAATTTAGGTTGGTTCTAATTTTAGGGATTCTGAGGCCGTAATTTCAGAGGCTTTATTTTATCCCGGAGGATCTTCCTGATATTTCCAGGGATAAGTGAAAGTCAGGTTCTGCTGACTTAGTTTATTTAAGTTGGGGTTTTCCCCACAGTATTTTTCAGGATGCGAATATTTTCCGGCAGTTCTTGTAGTTTTTCTCTGGTAGAGCTTTGAAGATGTCGAGCAGTTTTTCAGAGCGTCGAATTTTTGAGCCGTAAGCGAGGCTTCGAAAGTTTAGAGCTGAAATGAAATTCAAGCTATGGAGTTTTTCGATTTCGTATTTCCATACAAGTTTTCTTCTTAGTTTTTGCGATCGAAGTTTTTCTTCTCAAGTATTTCTCCCTGAAATTTTGAGGATCGTGATGGAAGTAGGTTTCTCAAGTATCTGTGATACGAGTGTTCAGTTATGCGGGGAAGATTATTTTCCCTCCCATTAAATTACATAGGCACTAGTCGACATTTTTGCTTCTGGCCTAACAACCTCCCAACACCGTGCAAGCTTTCCTATTGCTAGGAGCATCGGAGGTATAAGAAGCATGAAGGAGCGATTTCTCGAGATTAGCCTTGTATTTATGACCATCAATTTCTGTTAAAAATAATAAAAATACAAAGGTTCAATTACAATACAAGGTTCTGTTCAATTTCACCTCCGAACATCGTGCCAGCGTTCACTTTCTGCTACAGAATTTGCACGCATCTGAAATAAACAAATATTAAACTGGAGGATTTACTTAGTTTTATAAGAGAAGTCGACTGTTCAAAAGTTGTCGTGAATGCTGGTTCTGACAAGTGAATTTATAGGTTAAACTTGGCCAAGAAACGTCTGAAAAATCAACTTTTATTAGCTCATAATGGTCGTAAATACAATCTTGATGCTCTGATGAAACGCCACTGTAGCGTCTTCTTTGATTAAACCCATTATATAATGATAATGTTAATAATTATCCAACTGATAATAACGCAGACACCTGAACGAGTTGCTTGGATCTGTCATGCACGCGTGAACAGCGTATACTAGTTAAATTCTTTGAAATTAAGCATATTTAAGCCCATTTAAGGGTTACAGAAATATCATTACTTAACAGAAGCTCTTACTTTTTGCTCAACTTAATTAAGCACGTGTCGCTCTGTGATATCTTCCACTATCTGTAATGAAGGTTTGAGTTCAAGCATCCCGATTCATATAAGGCTATGTTATAAAACGTTTGGACCGTGAGATATTATTGCGAAAGGCTGCCTACCATGGAAATTTCGAACGTCTGCTGACCAAGTCCGGGAAGTTACGAAATCATGCATGAGAAGGAGAGCGGGAATTTTCCCATCCTGGGTGGGGTTTCTAGCGAACGTTCCCTTGTGTGAAAATACTCGAGCAGCGCTGCTGAAAGTCCTGAACGGTGTTTCTGTAGGTTCTATTCCTAAAATATGATATTTTGCTCTTATTCTTGTAAACTGTGGGAGAAAATAATAGGGTACGATTAAAAACGGATGCGTTCCCCTGTTGTCCGCCTGGGATGCCTCTTGAAGCTCACATGTATGTAGAGTGTAGACTTCTTCATATCAAATTTATCTGTACTTCTGAGGTTAAATTCGTGGCATTTCATATGGAATATTAATAGTTCGTTTTAATCGCAACATTTAATTTTCACATCGATGAAAATGTAATCAAGATTTAATTCCCTCTGCGTGAGTTTATCTTGGTCTTGACGGCGTCACTAAGGATGTGGTTTTCATTTATTAAGGTTTTATCCAAAATCTAATATTATAAGAATGATAACAATTTATCGCTGGCTTGCTCGTAATTGCTGTATGATAAAATTAAAACGGCTATTTATACTCCATTCTAATCTGCACCAAGAGATACCAAATTTCTTTATTAGCACCCATAATCCCTTTCCTAGAATAAACCAAGTCCCCTGCTTAAATCCCATCTTATCTCCAAGTCTTACTCTCAAAATAGAACATAAATCTTCCCAGATCAGATGTTGACGCTAGCGTATGCATGACACGAGAATTTACCTTTGAATATAGCGGAACACCGGCCTGAACGATGAGCCAGCAAATCACGGTAGAGGAAACAAGGTAGGTTCAAACCAGTCTTTTTTTTCGTCGACTGGGTGGGTTTGCTGAGGACACGGCAACGAACCAATGGTAGCGCGTGTATTGCTTCTGCCACCACTGCTACCACCAAATACGTCTCCACTATTGGCCTAACGACATGGCGCTTTGGTGACGTCATAAAGTTTGTTTGAAATAAAGCCTTTCTATTAGCTAGCCGAGCAAGAAGAAGTGTATTTTCCCCCGTAGAAATGACCCTACCTCGTTTCCTCTACCGTGCAGCAAATCAGGGTCGCTCGCAGTCTGCTCTAATATGTAGCTCCATAATTTGGCTACCAGAAAGAAAATTTTTGAAATACGAGAGGATCAATACTATATATATATAATAAAATGCCAGGTGTCTCCTGAAATTTATAAGTAAATTTAAATATTTTTGGTGCGTAATGTCTCCTATGTTACTACAATGGTAATCTCATTGAGCACATTAAATTGGTAGGTCTGTCTTGGTTGGTTGGTCCTCTCTTTCACGTTCTTAAAGGATGTTTAATGACCGTATCTGTGATACGAGTTTCACCAGTGCATGAGGAGAAGTATGTTTTAATTACGGGTACTATTAGGATGGATGTATATGTTTAGCATCCACATCTAGAGGATTTATTCAAGGAAAATATCGAATCCCATCATTTTTGACGGGTCGCGTACACTAGTCTTTCGTAAGAAAAAGACGACGGTTGAAGATCAGAAGTTTGACCGCTTGCTTGGTGGGCCTGAGGGTTACAAAACGAGTCCAAGGCGTCTCCAGTTGTGTTCTAAAACTATAACTTGAATTGAGGCCTCGAGCTTTGGTGTAACTACCCAGTCTAGCTTTTTCGCCGGAGCATGCATGTTTTTCGCCGCCCAAGCGATTTAATTACTTGAGCGGCGAAAAACATGCATGCTGGCAGCGAAAAAGTTAGACTGGGTAACGCTCTCATTCACTGGAGATTTGAATTGTAAAGCTTCTTTCAAATTTAATGTTTTCAATGCTCTGATGTTTTCGCTTCACTTCTATTGCTCTTTGAACGCGAGAAAAGAACATAATATTATATTTTGCTACTTCTTTTAACACTGCTGTTGTGGGGATTGGGGATGGGCGGGAAAAATCGGAGAATAAGCTATTAAATCCTTGAAAAAGATACTATTTTGTGTTATGCATAATTGAAATTGATTTTTAGATAATTAGAATAGTATAAGTTTACGCTAAAGCGGTCGTTGTGTGGGAAAAATGTATACCAAAACTATTTAACGTGGATAAAAATAAAGATATTAGCCCTTTTGTATCTCAAATCGCATGCGAGGAAGAGAAACTCATCGCTTAATCAGGGTATTTTTATCATAAATCCCTACTTGTAATGAATTAGTGAATGAATCAATTGTTGTTCAGGGCGAAAGCACTCAGGGTATTTACTGTTATGTAATACCTCGTAATACCTCTTACAGCTTCTTTGTACCCTGCTTGTTTTAGCAGGCTCATTAGTGGCACAAAGTTCAGGTTATCTAATCTTACTTTGTGTGTGTGCGTGTGTAAGTGTCCGTGTGCGTGCAAGCTGAGGGCACAGCAGGGCAAGACGCACCAACATTCACGTGGGCTCATACTTGTAAGATTACATGTTCAGATAACGCACGCGACGCGTTACGTAAACTTCTCGGAAGAAGGTATACGACAATCGAAGCAGTCTCTTATCGAAGAACATTTCTCAGAACGCACAGTGACCGGGCCGCAGGTAGCGATACCGCCCTGCTTCAGATAACCAAAGTTTCGTCTTCACGTAGCGCCGAAATTGTTTATGTAACGACAAAATTGTTTATGTAACGCCAAAATTGTTTACGTAGCGCCAAAATTGTTTATATAACGCCAAAATTGTTTATGTAACTCCAAAATTGTTTACGTAACGCCAAAATTGTTTACGTAGCGCCAAAATTGTTTACGTAACGCCAAAATTGTTTACGTAGCGCCAAACTTGTTTACGTAGCGCCAAAATTGTTTATGTAACTCCAGAATTGTTTACGTAACCTCAAGATTGTTTACGTAACGCCAAAATTGTTTACGTAGCGCCAAAATTGGTTATGTAACTCCAAAATTGTTTACGTAGCGCCAAAATTGTTTATGTAACTCCAAAATTGTTTATGTAACGCCAAAATTGTTTATGTAACTCCAAAATTGTTTACGTAACTCCAAAATTGTTTACGTAACGCCAAAATTGTTTACGTAGCGCCAAAATTGTTTACGAAACGCCAAAATTGTTTATGTAACGCCAAAATTGTTTACGTAGCGCCAAAATTGTTTACGTAACTTCAAAATTGTTTACGTAGCGCCAAAATTGTTTACGTAACGCCAAAATTGTGCTGTGTTCTTTTGCAGGATCTTCAGGACGAGCGAAAAAAATTGCATGAACTGCATTATGGAAGTTCAGCGGTGCATGCGCTATCTTCACTTCCTCTTAATTTTGGTTTCTTGGAAGGTTGTCCACGTGATACCAGTGAAGAAATTGAGAATGAGAATAGAGCACAAGTTGAGTTTGAGTTTGAGTCTCAAGATGAGTTGAGAAATGAAGGCCGCGTGATTTGTACCACCTTCAAACTACTTACAAAAAAACACCAATACTAGCACCATATGCGCACAGCGCATCTTCTTCAGTTCCCGATCTATCCTTCTCGGTTTCACGACTTCTCTTCCCGACACACTCTGTGTCAAAGTCTCCTTTCATCTTTCCTATAAGCATCGTTCGTTAGTGTGCTTTGTTTGGGTGAATACTGTGGGTGTGACACCCCTCACACCCACCCGTGCGGGTGTGAGGGGTGTGTGATGGGGTCCCTTACACCCTGAAGCTGCAGAAAAAACAAGGGAAGTTTCAATATGACTGAAGCTCAGAGTTTTTTCTTTTAAACTCTTCATCTCTTTTCGAACCTTTTAACTCTACGAAATCGTTCCCGTTCATCACGAGTTAAAGTAGTACGAAATTCACTCACATTCTTATTGATACATCGTTAAAAATCTTTCATCTCTTTATTGAATTTATAATAATGTCGAAATAAAATAATGAGTCCTAACTGTCATGAACACCCAAATGCTATTGAGGTGTATATTAACGAACACTGCACGAGAAGGTCATTGCGAAATTCAATGCACATATTTTGGAAAAACTTCAGGCAACACGAACTCTCGTTAAATTTTCTGAGATGTACTGCTTTGACAGCAGCTCTAATTTGATCTCATTGCCGGTTATTTATGGGCACAACTCGATCGTTATTTCCACGAACACTCGAAGTTATAAGCAGGAGTTATCACGTGCCTCTGCCTCGCATACCGATGTTCCCACGCTCCCGTGCGCTTACGGGCATTTTTTGTAAGAGTTCTGACACATGGCGCGTGTGACAGCAGCTGCATTAGTCACGAGACGCGTGTGACAGCAGCTGCAGTAGGCACGTGACGCGTGTGACAGCAGCTGCAGTAGTCACGTGACGTGTGTGACAGCAGCTGCAGTAGTCACGAGACGCGTGTGACAGCAGCTGCAGTAGGCACGTGACGCGTGTGACAGCAGCTGCAGTAGTCACGTGACGTGTGTGACAGCAGCTGCAGTAGTCACGTGACGCGTGTGACTGCAGCTGCAGTAGTTACGTGGCGCGTGTGACAGCAGCTGCAGTAGTCACGTGACGCGTGTGACAGCAGCTGCAGTAGGCACGTGACGCGTGTGACAGCAGCTGCAGTAGTCACGTGACGTGTGTGACAGCAGCTGCAGTAGTCACGAGACACATGTGACTGCAGCTGCAGTAGTTACGTGGCGCGTGTGACAGCAGCTGCAGTAGTCACGTGACGCGTGTGACAGCAGCTGCAGTAGGCACGTGACGCGTGTGACAGTAGCTGCAGTAGTCACGAGACACATGTGACTGCAGCTGCAGAAGTCACGTGGCACGTGACTGCTGTAAGTATCGGTACAGGACGCGTAATTCCTGTACGAGCAAAAATACAGAAAGCTAGAGTTCTGTACGAGCAGATACACAGAACCCGAAATCTGACGACGGCACTACCTTGGAAATATCTCAAGTGGGGCTGAAGGTTGGTTGTGTCGAGCCAGAAGCGACTGTTGGGGCTTGTTTATAATTTCTTTGTAAACGTACATAGTGCACACCATCGTTACGGAGCATTTTAAACAATTAATATTCTTCAATCTTAATGTGTAGTAAGGAAAATCATAATTATACAAATGGGCACTAGATGGCAGTTATTGTTGGATGAATTTAAAAATTTTGAATTCATTAAATAAATTACTTGCTTGCACTTTGCACTCTGGATTTTAAGAAAAATTGTGAACTTCATGTCGAACAAAAATGCTTACGAAAGAAGTACTTTTTACCAGGTGACACGACTCAAATCTCTTACATGAGACCTCATAATTGGTTTATTTTCTCCCACTTTATTGCTTCTTAGTAAGGTAATGTTATAACATAAATCCCTCTATTTTTAGTAAAGTAATACTTTTTTTAATCACATAACTGATAGGCATGAGTGTACTTAATCTGAACGTTGTGAAGAGCACTAACCTTTATGTATATATGTTTGTGCTGCCTTAAAAGCGCCTTCAAACTAGATAGATTCTTGCAGGGTCCATTTTATCATATATATATATATATATATATATATATATATTGTTTATCCGATTGTATTATCCGATATATATATATATATATTATAAATGTAAATATGTTGCATACATATATATTAACTATATATGAATAACAATGGTACACTGACGAATGGCAAGTCACACAGCGCCAAGAAGAACCCTTTCTACAAGTTGCACTGTGTACATGTGTCTTTAATATTTATCCTATATCACTTGAAAAAATACAAAATTTTCATTAAACTAAGGCTGCAAACAAAGTTTACGATTGATTAATGCCTTATTTTACATGGGTATTGCGATACCGAGGTGTAATTATTAAATAAGAAAGTTAAAAGTTAAGATATTTTCAAAACCAATGTTAAACATTTCATGTTTTAGCTCTATTTGAAATAAACTGTTTTTTTTCTTTCTTTCTTTCTTTCTTTTCGGGCTACTGGAATAGAAATTCCTCTCTCAAATTATCTATTCGGTATAGCAGTTTCACTCGTAGAATGTACCTACTCATTGAATTTGTAATCGGATGCAAATGTGATGAATTCCTAACCTAGTTTCACCCAATTTTTTAGAATTCTTATTTCACAAGAACACATTCTGTGTGATTTAGTAAACAATTGGGATTAGATTGTGAGGGGCTGTAAGTTGATCGCGTGATGCTATAGATGGTTGTCGTAAGCTAGCGTACGAAACTTTTTATAAGCACCCGTTTAAATGAAATATGTGACGTTCTTTTTGACATTTTGAAGTTATTTATCTATATTATAAAAGGAGCCGCGTCCGTCCGTGTGTCACACCCACCAGCCTGCAGTGTGAGATGAGCGTATCTGTGATACAAGCTTCATCAACTCCACAATTTTCGGTGCCTTAACCCAGCAGATTGGGAGTCGGAATGAATATCACGTGTATTGGTAGGTTAGATTAGGTTGTATAGAATATCAGGGGTTGAGACTTGGGAATGTATGGGAAAGCCATAGAATAGCATGGGAAATCATGGGGAAGTCATGTTGAAGCTTAGTTGGTCCTATATCTAATTCTGCCATTTTTTTTGACGGGCCGTGTGCACTCGTGTAGTATAAAGAGAAAAGTACAGTGTATTTTTGGCAGCCAGCAAGTGCCCCCCCCCCCTCCCCATTTCGTACGCTAGAAAGTACCCAACAAGTACCTCCATTTCGTACGTTAGAATATATCAGGCATGTACCTACATTTCGTAAGTTCACAAGTTTCAAACATCTCTTATACAGTAATTTATCTAATCACAGTTTTTTCCATCTTATACGAATGGTGCATGTATTTCTATCCCTGAACTTTTCCATTATTCACAAACTCTATGTAATCCATAAGTAAAGATCTTTCTATCGGAGTATCGAGGTCACCGTTAGGCTTCATGTAGCCGAGATCGTCTCGATGATCTCTTCATCCAAAAAAAATTCTTTCACCTTCAAAATATGTTTTTATCACCGTATCTGTGATACGAGTTTCACAAATGCACAAGTAAAAGACTATTTTAATCGCGAGTAATATTAGTATGGATATATTTGTCTGTCATCCACATCTATGTAGAGGATTTATTGAAGGAAAATGTCGAATCCCGTCATTTTTGACGGGCCGTGTACACTACACAGTATCAGAAGAGAAGACAGCGCGCAACGCACGATGGAAAGAACCAACGCAAATGAACACGTTGGCCGCGAAGGGTTAAACTGAAGCTCAATGTTCAATTCAAATTTAAAGTCAATTGTAGTTAGTGATTTGGAAAACAGCAACTGAATCACGTTTATTTATGGAAACTGCGTTTGTGACTAGTAGACTATAGCATTGACATATTGCAGCGCTCGACCCTCTCTAATTTAAAGTCAAGTGTAGTTAGCGATCTTGAAAACAGCAACTGAATCCCGTTTTCATTTAGCTTTGATTAAAAGTATTTATAGAAAGTGAGTTTGTGACTAGTATTCATAAAAGTTGAGGATATTCATGTCTTTGAATTTCTCATGATGTTTCAAAGTTGCATTCACACAAGTTGGTGAGAAAGATTCTAGGGTCATTTCCCAAATCAAAAGGGATTATAATTTTCTGTTCGTTTACAGTTCATTACATTAATAGCCAATCTACCAGTTTTTGCGCTACTGACCTTGCAATGCGATATCTCCCACTAACTTCTTATAGCGCTACGCCCACAACACTCGCAATCAATGTGAGCGCTTCACCACGAGTTTTAAGGCAGCCGTCTTTGTCGCATGCGTTGTCAGATCCTAGCCATTTTTTGCGGTGTTCTCTTATTAGAATTTCGATGGAAATGACGTTGGTTAACCGCGGGTTCCCACGGTTCGGTCCGCCCACGTGCTGCGAGTTGTAACCTGACGCCGGCTTTCAGGGTGAGGTGCGAGCGTTGCAATATGGCAGCGCCGGTGTACTAGTCACAAACTCAGTTTCCATAAATACTTTTAATTAAAGCTAAATGAAAACGTGATTCAGTTGCTGTTTTCAAGATCGCTAACCACACTTGACTTTAAATTAGAAAGGGTCGAGCGCTGCAATATGTCAATGCTATAGTCTACTAGTCACAAACGCAGTTTCCATAAATAAACGTGATTCAGTTGCTGTTTTCCAAATCACTAACTACAATTGACTTTAAATTTGAATTGAACATTGAGCTTCAGTTTAACCCTTCGCGGCCAACGTGTTCATTTGCGTTGGTTCTTTCCATCGTGCGTTGCGCTCTGTCTTCTCTTCTGATACTATGTAGTGTACACGGCCCGTCAAAATGACGGGATTCGACATTTTCCTTAAATAAATCCTCTACATAGATGTGGATGACAGACAAATATATCCATCCTAATATTACCCGCGATTAAAAGTCTTGCACTTGTGCACTTGAGATACTCGTATCACAGATACGGTGATAAAAACATGTTTTGAAGGTGAAATAATTTTTTTGATGAAGAGATCATCGAGACGATCTCGGCTGCATGAAGCCTTACGGTGACCTCGATACCCCGATAAAAAGATCTCTACTTATGGATTGCATAGAGTTTGTGAATAATAGAAAAGTTCAGGTATAGAAATGCATGCACCATTCGTATAAGATGGAAAAAAACTGTCATTGGGTAAATTACTGTACAAGAGATGTTTGAAACTTGTGAACTTACGAAATGTAGGTACATGCCTGATAAATTCTAACGTAAGAAATGGGGGGACTTGCTGGGTACTTTCTAGCGTACGAAATGGGAGTACTTGCTGGGTACTTTCTAGCATACAAAATGGGGGTAATTGCTGGGTGCCAAAAATCCCCCTTACTTTTACGTTCATATTATATGTCATCTGTATTCCCAGCTGCCCCAAAAATATGCTTCATCAACTCCAATATGTGATGTAATGCAACACCTGAGAATCCACTAACGTATCCATTTACTGCTTAAATTTAAGAACATTTACCCGTGAATTTAAGATTTCGTCATGACGAATCATTATCATGGATCTCAATCATGGATTGAGAATTCACAATCAGACTAGCTCCACTTAGCACAAAATTTTTTTATGAGTTTGTCAATGTTTCATTATAATTTTCATGTGCCTTGAGAAGGTTTCCAGGGCACACGAACAGTATCGTGAAGCACTGAGACCCACTTTCTCTTATCACTGATGAGCTACTCGTAACCCAGTGTTGCGTAAGCCCTTCAGTTCTTTTAAACTCGTAATTGCATTATGGCTCAGGAAATGTTAAATTAACTTTCAGTCAGTGTTAGTCACGGTAGATGAAACAAGGTATGGTCAAACTAGTCATTTTTTCGTTGACGGTTTGGTTTTGCTGACGTCACGGCAACTAACCAATAGCAGCGCTCATTTTGTATCTGGTAGCACTGCTACCCCCAAATTTGGCTCCACTATTGGCCTAACGACATGGCATTTTGGTGACGTCACAAAGTTTGTCTGAAATAAAGCCTTTCTATTGGCTAGCCGAACAAGAGGGGTGTATTTTCTCCCATAGAAATGACCCTACCTTGTTTCCTCTACCGTGGTGTTAGAAGCCTCACAAGTCTTTGCGCTTCTCTACCCTCAAGTTCTGCGTGATAAAAGCGAGATTAATCGCCCTTAGGCGTGCGATCCAGCTGTCCTGAAATAATAGCGCATTCACCACAAAAAATGTGCGGAACAATTAATTGTGAGAAGCAATTCAGCTGCTCCATTTTTAAAGAATCCTGCCGCAAATTTTAAGTCGTCTTCGCTGACCAATTTTTTCGACTAAAACATGCATGGTAAATATGATACATGAGCGTCCGAGTGTCATGAAATATAAATTGGGAAAATCTTGAGATTCTGTGATGAATAAATGAAATAAAAATAAAGGCAAAGATATATTAATATTGGTAATTAATTTTAATATTTAATTAATTAATTAATTAATTAATTTAATTAATTTTAATATTTTTAATATTTTACATTTTTCATTTCTTGTAGATAAAATATGTTGAGTTAAGTTTGTGTATTTTACAGGTATGATCATTAAACAGCCAAAACTTTTTACCGCTAGGAATGGGTAGAACATTGTGGTGAATATTCAAATGAAATGAATCAAAGAATATTTTTGCATAAAGGTATAGATTAATGCAAAGTAGATGCTAAATAATTAAAAATAGAGGCTCTTAGCAAATGTTCAAGTTATTTATTATAGGTAGAACATCAAAGAAAATGCTCGAATGAATAGCGGTTAAATTATAAAAAAGCAGCAAAATTATATTAATTGTTAAAATAGAATTGACTAAGTCACCAGAGCGGTTTTCGAGCATAGGAAGAAAAACGTTTCCGGTGAGGTAGCAGTTAAGTTCAAACCTAAATCGATGAAAATTTTGGTAAATCAACAGTTTTCTGCAACTTCTTCGTTTTTTACTTCTCACTTGCAGTATATCACTCAATTTCGCATCCAATACGTTTTTCACGTCGTAAAAAATCCTTTCACTAAAGCTCAATCACTAAAAATTTTCCACTAATTGAGGGTTTACTTTCGACACATATATTCTTCGTTGTTTAATATAATATTAAAATTGAATAACATCCCACTTATAAACGTGAGCTCAAATGGCGGCTCTCGATAAAAGATACACCAATACGAAAAATTTTACAGAAACAGAGGTGCTTTCGTTTAATTAAAAACAAGACCAAAAATAATTTGGCGTAAAAAGAAGAACTCTCGCAAATACAGCAGAAGTGTCTCTGAGTGTGACAAAGCGCGCAGCAGTTACGCATGAGGAGGCGCGTAGGTGTAAGAACTCGTTGCCATGATTCATGTCAGCTTCTGGTTCCCACGACTGCTCAGCCTCCGATGCTCATCTGACTCACTTCCCCTCGTGCGCTGTCTAGCGAACGTCAACTTATTTGGGCCTCATATCAGTAACGTGCTTTCTATTCTCTCATTATTGTTCGTCTCTATGTGCTGTACTAGTGTGGTGCACAGCCCGTCAGAAATGACGGGATTCGATAATGGTGTGAAACTCGTATCACAGATACGGTCATTGAGCGCATCCAGCTTCATTCCAATGTGTGACAAATTGGCAGTCTCATCCTGTCATTTACATATAGTAACGTTAATATTCCCCCTTTGTAAATCCTTATAAGCCTGCCAAAGAGACGGACCAAACAAGCAAGCATGCAACCAACTGTATATTATTATTTACTGGATGATGGTATGACCATCCTTGCTCAGCGGCTGGTTATGGCGACGTACTTTGGTAACTCATATTCATGAGTCTTCGCCTGAAATGGGGGAAATACATTGTCAATCAACGAGATCCATTCACAAATCAAGGTTTGAACATTTGAAAGCTGTGAGAGAAAGCAAAAATTAAGGGAAGGCGTTGGTCTGACCTGCACCCATAAGAACGGATTCTGTCATAAAATTTATTGTATTAATGAGATTTTGGGTTAACAATTGTAACTCGAAATTCGATAGCCTGCACTTTTTGTGGACTTATTCAACACACAGAGAGAAACATCACCCGATGTATATTTTATCTTCGTTTTAAATGCTAAAATCTCCCCAAAATCTTTAATTCCGAACAGCCTATAGGCCCTAATGAATAGTAAACATGCGCGTGCGAGTATGTTTGATCAGCTTCCACTTAGAATCCTAAATATTTGTTGATGAACTTCGCTCTAAGCAGAACACCCTCGTAGGTAACCGAGCTATGCACTGAATTTGATCAGCGAAAATATGTAAAAAAAATTCACTCACCGTCGTGGACACTAGAACGCTATGCATGTGTTGCAGTCACCGCAGCGTTAATCAGGACTCACTGAAGCAGAATTTCAACGGTCGGATTAGCATTGCTCTAAAAAATAAAATAAAAATAATATAAAAAGCTATTAATGATTTGTCACTCAAAATGCTCGTAAAGCAAAACTTGCTGTATTTGCGCCAAAGTTGATTTGAAATGACCTAATCCGTTCAATTCGCAGCTGATTGATTTACAAGGAAACCTTTATGGCAAATCCTGAGCTGTTTTCCCGGGCAAAAAAAAATACATCATAAGATGCTATTTTCGACAATTTCTCCAATTGTATTTTACACAGATTTAGCATAAGAACTTCAACATAGTGGCTAATATACCTTGTGAATTTCGCGGTAGAATTAGCAAGGGAAACGGTGTACAATTACGGGTGTCTTTCGACCTCACTAAACAGATTTACAAGCGTTGCTGAAATCGTAGTATATATACATATTACGTCTCTCATTGCTATTGAGCAATAATATGTTTCACGTGATGTTTTCCTTTTGTTAGTGCTGTCGGTAAATCATGCGCCTGAGCTGCATTTCACAAGAATACTTCCGATGTGCTTTTAACATTTTTCAGATCTTATTTAAAGGTTACTGCACGAATGCTGCGTAAGAAGCCACCCTCACAAACGAAGTCATGCTTGCGAAATCTGCTTGGCGGCTACGCGTATTTTATATTTCACGAAAAAATTCCATAACTGAAGTTGAAGTAACAAATTCTAACGTGATCCTTGGTAGAGAAAATAGCCTTCGCGTGTTTAAATTTGAACTCTATATGTGCATTTTGTTTGTAACCAGCCGATCATTTTTTCATTAAACCACAGGAAGTTCCCGACGAGCGTATCTGTGATACGTGTTTTCCACCGCTCGGACACAAAATAATAAAAATATTCAAGTCCCGACTATGAATATAAATAAATTTGTTGGGTGTCCACATCTGATGGATTACTGTAAACAAATTTCGAGAGGTAATGAAGAGTTTTTCACAGTTACACTTATATCGCCTATTTTCAGATGTTCAAGTAATAATTTTACAATGATGTTTTTTTACAAAACTAATCAACGGGTACGTGCTTTTTTCCGGACGTTATTGAATGCGGTCTTTTTTTTTTTTTGTTTACGTTTGCCTTATGAATAACATACTCCTGCTTAAGTTAGTCCCTTTCAAAGTAAATTATTATCAAATCCTGGCATATTCCAATACACAGTTACTGTAAGGACTCTTCAATCCGTGAGAGTTACATGGTATAGATGCTTTAATTTTTCATGTTTCATTTGAAGTAACTTCTGGGAAACCATCATTTTCATCAAAATTGATGTATTGTTGAGATGCATTCCACAGAATATTTCCTAAACAGAGCTTGTACTTTTCAGCTACTTAACAGACAGGAGAGAAATCAATTGCACTCGTCACCTACTAATAGTTTTAAACTTCATCGCTGTTGTAGATATATTTTTCGTTGGGATAAAATTTGGTGATTGCAGAAAATAAATATACGTATTGACGATTTTTACTCAGTGGTAATAACTCATTAGTTTATCATAAATTAAAACAGCGAATCAGGTTGTATAGTGCCAATTCTGCAGCAAAATTTCTTCCAGCCGCCGGCGTGCAGTAATTGGGGTGGTTTTTAGCCTCCAACTGGGAACGTTAAGTTTTTGTTTCCAATCAATACTATAATAAGAGGGGTGTCTGTCTGTCTGTCTGTCCGAAGCCAGCCTGCAGCGTGTGATGAGCGTGTCTGTGATACAAGCTTCAACAACTCCACAATTTCGTATCTGTGATACAAGCTTCATCAACTCCATAATTTCGTATCTGTAATACAAGCTTCATCAACTCCACAATTTCCAGTGTATTAATCCATCAGATTCGAGTAGGAATGAATATCACGGGCCGTGCACTCGGAAACTGGGGTATTATCAACTCGCGAGAGACTGAATTTTTTTCATTTCAAACGACCTTTCTTTCATTTTGCCTTTTTTCTTATTTCAAATTAATGGGGTGGACTAATTCTGATAGAACGTGAATGATATACCGCTTGTACGAACTACCGCTAGTGAAGTGATCAAAAAGTATAGGAAGTAAAGAATTTTGCTTTCAAACATTATTTTGAAATCACTCAAGTATTGATTTTACACGAATATCTCAAATATTAAAGCTACGCTATGAATTTAAATGAGGGCAAAATGAATTGAGTTCTTGGTTTTATTTTTTTTCTTGCATTTCCAAAATTATGTTCCCTGAACTAACTCATTTGAGTTTAAGAATTATTTACGGTAAAGGAAACGTAATTGATATTGGTCAGCTTCGATGTTCAAACGAATGTGAAGGCTTAAGCAAGTTACGAAATTGACATCTCACGGTCTTTAAAAAACCAATGTATCAACATCTCATGTTATACTTTATTGGAAATAAAATGTTTTTCTTTTCTTTCTTCTTTCTTTTCTCACACTCCGTTATTACTGAGTTACAGAGTTACAGAAAGTGCGTGACCGCACCGGAACCGGCGCGAGGGGTTTCCACTCATTGTGTAATGGTTGCGATTTCGAGAAAATATTTGTTGCGGAGCAACGCTAGCCGTCCACGGGTTTTCCCTCGCGGCGCGGAAGTCTTACGTAACGCTTATCTCACCGCGACACCAAGAATTTTAGGAGCGGTCTCGCACTGTTGCCATCGCTACAGAAATTCTTGAAGCCTAAGTAGTTTCTGTACTGCTCAACAACATCAAGATATTTATCCTATTCGCTACTATATGCGCTAGTTTGAGATGAAGGCGATTTCAAAAGAGCCTGATGTAGTTTTACACATGGATTTTATGGTGGTTATGGGTGGAAGCACGTTAATGTTATTGAAGTATGGTATGAACGAAAAGAAATTGTAACATATCCCTATAGCAATGTTGCTTGTTCAATTTTTTTCAAATATGTCAAAAGATACACACAGAATAATTAACGTATTAAGCAGTAGATAAGTAATTGAAATTCATTTTAATTTGGCTTAATTACTGCAAAATACGAATAGAGTTATTAATATGCTAAGCAATACATGCGTAATTAAAAACTGTAAGCCTAGCTTTTAAATACAAATCTAATCAGAGAATCGTGAAAAGAAACTAAAGCCGTTTTTTGTAATGCATTGTTAAATTCCAATATCTTTTTCATTAATTTCTTCAAGAAGAGCCGCCAGTTCCAACAAGATAAACAACTCAGTAAGTTCTCCAGGAGATTCAAAACCACATGCTAACTCACTTTGATAGCTAAGATACAGAGAAATTAATTATTTAAATATGATACATTGCGCCATGCCATGTAAATTTTGAGTTCTACCGGAACTGTTTACTTTTATGTTTACTTTCACGTCGGACCGGTCACAGGAAAACGAGGGTAGGCCGTTGTATTCTGCATAACGTGAGGGTTGAAACGCTCTTCAACGACACGATTAAGCATACATCGGGCCTGCATTGCTTATAGTACAATAAATAATAAAATAATAACAATAGCAATGATAAAAATAAAAATACACGCAAAGCATTTTACAAAACTTCCCAGTCCATGAAGGACTTCTGCTGCAGTGATTTTACGTCTATGAGAGCACGTGATAACTGACTGATGCAAGCAAATCTTGGTTTGATTTCACGCTTTTTAGATGAAAGGTAGCGTATGAAATGACAGTCCATTGACGCAGACTGATGCAACAACAATGTCCTTAGATAAGGCTTACTTACCGTGGGCTAAACGAACGTTACTTATGGGACTCTGAAATAGAGTGATGACAAATGCCCAGATCAAATGACACTGTTCGTACAATCTTGAATGTCACGGAAAGATTAGAGATCTCAAATGGTAGCGCATGAATGTTGGCTGATGGAGCGACATCGTCATTCTTGTGGGGATTTATCCGATGAAATCAGATTGCAGCACTGCAGAAAAGAACATGAAACAGTTCATGATGCGAGCGTTATTTCCCGAAGATTGATGAAAACAAAAAACACTACGTATGTTTTTTTAGAGTTGGATTGAATTGAATGAAATTTAATTTTGTTAAAAAGAAGGGTTGTCATATTATCTATTGTTAGTAGAATACATAACCATTAATGAAACGTAAAAGAACATAAACACACGTTCACAAGTATATTTCCTATATACCATTAAATAACTCTCTGCTCATTTACTGTACGGGCACAATTTACACGGTTTTGTACATTCACTGAATTGATAGGAAGTGAGTCATGATTTTTTTTGCTGACCAACCAAGAGTTTCACGCGTTTTTCTCAGCAAATATACTTTTTACAGAATGTCTCACCAACTTTTAGCAGTTGTGTTGTAAATACTAATTGATAATTATCGAAATTAAAATTAAATTACTAATTGCTGCAATGTCGGTGTGGTTTCAGATGAAGGATAATCCAATAAAAGTAATAAATAATTATTAAGTAGAAATTAAAACAATGATAAATAATTCGTAAATGGTATTATAAGCAATAATAAATAATTATGAAGTGATGATATAAGCAATAATAAGTTATTATCAGAGGATGGAAAATAATTTTTGTGGACGGCTCTATACCATACTCCAGGGAAGCATATGAAGACGCATGTCATGATCACCATGGCTTGATGGTGACCATAATAATAATGAAATTAGCTTGTTAAAATTGTCGAACTCAAGTAAAAACTGATGCGGTTTGACGAACTTAACCTTGGACATTGAAGCAAATAAACATTTTTAACATTCATAAGTGAGGTAATGCTATATATATGTTTCTTTCTTCAATGTTGAAGGTTAAGTTCATCGAAACCACAACCATTTATACTTGAGTAAGACGATTTTTTTTGCAATATTTTCATTACTATTATTATAGTCACCATGGTCACCATCAAGTAAGTCATGGTGATCATGACATGAACACGACTCGTATCTCCACGCTAAAAAGAATCCCAATTTCAGAGTTTTGTGCTTCTTCTTGCAGCTGGAAGTAATGCTTTCGAAAGCAAGGAAAGAAAAAGGCAATTAAGCTTATTCATTTATTTTCAACGAAGCTTATTCATTTATTTTCATTGAAGCCGAACGTTTGGTAAGTCTGCTGGTTTAAGCCCTGAGAACTTCCCGTTAAAAACTTGTAGGGACGGCATTTGCAGTTTCGGTTTTCTTCATAGAATGAAAGTACGAATCTTGGTTATCAAACTCCCACCTAAACGTACTCGTTCCGAGAAGACTTCCCAGCAACTCTACCCTCAATCCGCCGTCCGCAAACTGCAAGCACTGACCACGTCCCTGAGCGTGACGTCATCACTTCGCGAGATGCAATTCTTGCAGAAGCGATGATGTCAGCCATGACGTCACAACCTGCAAAACCAGTCAGGGAAGTTCCGCGTAAACTTGGGGTATTTACCAGAAATATTGGAAATTCTCAAGCGAATACATAATGTGATCTTAATTTCAAAGTAATCCTGCGATCGTGAATTGTGCTAATACAGCGGTGACTTGAGGTCAGGAGTATTTGACAACAGCTGCTTGATATTTCACTTACTAAACCAATATCTAGGCCCTTAATTTGTGTTCCTGTTCTGGGGACGTGTTGAGTAATTAATTAAAAATGTTAATTTGCGTTATTCCACTGCAGAGTGAAATTCTTTTCTGAGATTTCACTTCCTTTCGAATCGATTGTCCTCTAAGTGGTGAGTAATCAACAGGTCGGGTTGCATAATCCCATGCAAGTCATTCTACGGCGGACGAAGTCATTTATTAAATTTATTCTAGCAATCAACCATTAACTGATCTTTACAATGAAAAAAGTGAACATTTGTTGTTTATGTTTGTTCATATGTTGGAGTGGCACTGTTGCAAGTACTCTAGGTTGCTTAATCGCATAGAAGTGTTTCTGAGCTCAGTAGGCGGAGCTTGCTGAGTGTATCGGTTGCCAAAAGTCGTGAAGTCTTCATTGAGTGCCAAGCGCTCGCCTGATAAAGTCGGAGGCGTGTGCGCTCTGTGTATTTGTCTTCGTGCGCTGCTTCGGTGCATTCGAAACTACTGCAGCCTCTGTGACCAAAAACAATCGCATGAGTGAAGTGCTGAAAGTTGTTCTCTCAGCTTAGAGTGATCTCGAAACCTTCATTGTGACATATATGACACCATCTTGGATTACCTTTATGCACAGGTAAGAAAGGGACCTTAACTTGGGTCAAAAGAAGAAAACTTCAAATTTTAAGCTACTCCAAAGGCGGAGAACTTTTGTTTTACTAATATTGTCATTGTGATATAACAAAAATCTGTATTACGTCGCTGGGTGTTCCCTTGGAGGAGCTGTATCAAAACTCAACAAAAAAGTTATAACATTCCCTTAATAGAAACATAACAAATCGCTTGCTGTTTCTATGCTGCGTAAGACCACAAATCAAGACCATTTCTTAATGAAATTCGTGTTACGCTTGCATTGTTGAATTCTATTTTCCCGACTTCATGTAATCTCAACGAATTTTATGTAGTAGGTATGCGTAAGCTGATATTGCGCTGGCATGGAAATATTGGCTTACAAGAATTGACATCGGCACATATTTTAATTTTTATTAATTAATATTATTTTTTAATATTCTTTAATTTCTAACATTCTTTGCTTGATTGCTATGCTCAGGTTAACCTGTCCAAAGCACTACACAGTTAATTAGTTCTCGAGGAAGCCAACTCGCTGATTGGTGGAAATGCACTTGTAGAAATTTCCGAATCGAAGAATAAAATTATACGTTCCCAAATGTACGTGAGGCCTTCTTAAAAATTAATGACCGTATCTGTGATACGAGTTTCCCCAGTGCACAAGTACAAGAATATTTTAATCGCAGGTACTGTTAGGATCGATATATTTGTTTGTCATCCACATCTGGAAAATTTATTCAAGGAAAATATCGAACCCTGTTATTTTTGACGGTGCTTGTATTTAATAATACCTGAGCGATGCATTGCTCTTCTCGTACATGCATCGGTGACGGAAAAAAACACACACCGTTAGTCATTTCCTGAGTGGCACTGTTTTTTATCCAAATCATTGTTCAAGATCATCCTCAGTTTCCATCAGCAACTTCCGTTTCGTTCAACATTTTGTATTTTCGACGTTGATAATTCCTAAGTATTCGCGCCTTCATTGAATGCAAATTCAGCTTTGAATAACGCTGTTGGTGTTGTGTCCATTTTCCTGTATTTTTATTATTTTTTTACGTTTTACGATGTATGTTTAGAGTCACGGTCTATTTATTGTCACGGTATACCTTCATTTTCACTGAGTACTGACTCTGATACCCTTGATTTATCAAACTAGATCTTTCTGTTGAAATACTGCAGAAAAATTTCAAAAGTAAAACTAACAAAATGTGATATTTTGTTAACTTTATAAGCGAGAAGGCAAAGAATATTTATTAACGAAAAATTCGAATCATTCGACGTGGTGCACCATTTGGCACGTACTCATCGCTACATTCAAACATTTTTTGGCGAGGTAAAAGTTACTGCAAGATAACCGTTTAAACTAACGCTCGTTCATATTTTTTTACATACGCTCGTCCATTTCCTGACTTGCACTCCAGCGATCGCGTATAGCCTGGCAGTACGACGCAGATTGGTTATAAGCGCGTTCATGTTTATCTTCTACGCATTTTTCATGTTTATCTTCTACGCATTTTTTTCTTCTAGCACGATGCAATGCTGGCAAATTTAAAATAGTCTTATGACATCATAACCGTTACCCGTTCCGCTGTCAAAAGACAGAAGCCGTTTGCCAGCTTTGCGGTAGTGAAGGCCAAAAATTGGTCAAGGATGTTCAAAAAGTAGCGTTCAATAGGGCGATATATTGATTACTTTGGACATGTTTTGGTGCTGTTTTAATCGCTCATTTTATAATACGTTATATTTTATATCGTCAACTTTTTGATGCAACACTTCAGCTTGAAGGTATAGTGACGCACTCATTACTGAACGTTACTCGCAGTCCACGCCGACTTCTTCAAGACAAACTTCAGGAAAGCAGTTCTATATAATGAAGTAATTCAGTTGAGCATTTCATTAGCTCAGTAAAGTAACTGGGTAATGAAAATAGAATAACTCAGTGAAGTAGCTCAGTAATGAAAGTAACTCAGTTAGGCATCTCTCAAGTAACTCAGCATTTAAAAAGCTCGATTATAAATGCTCCTAAAAACAAATTTCACTGTCATGTAGAGGTTGCTAGGAACCCTCGTCTTTTTACTCTACCAGTGCACCAGAAGACACCAGCGTACACTGCGAGTGTACGTCCGTGTATCAGGACATCTATTTATCAGAACATTTGCGCTCCGTGTTTACCGTTTATCAACAGAATGTGTTCGTACTCCAGCGACACGTCCTCATGATACACCTGTGATGCGAAGCTGCAATACGTGTCACTACGGTGTACATTTTCGCTTTTGTTTACATATTCGTTAAAGTTTGCCGAGGGCACCTGAGACAACTGCTCTCTCTGAGGCATTACGTTTAACTTCAAATCTGCGGTATAGCTCGTTACAAAATCTGTCAATTTGGCTACGTTGCGTGCTGTTTTTTTTTGCTCTAGTCCTTAACTTTTTGAGTTTTTTCTAATGAAGTTCAAGCGTTTTAGCCCCTCACAAAACTCGTAGCGCAGCCAAGTTGACTGAAGAACTTTCCTTGCCGGTTGTGCCGTTTTGTGTTCGTGTCTTACCTCAATTGGCGGTCCATGTTTTTCGGTAACATTATAATAGCATAGATGTTATTTTCATCGGCATGAAGCCCTGGGAATTTTTTATTTGCAATGCAACTGTTTCACCCGGTAAACATTCCTGCTTTCTATTCTTCCTTTCCAGCTCTCCCTCTCTGTCTCATTCCCACTTCACATTCCCCCTTTACATTTGCGGTCTGTTCATCCCTTCGTAATGGCGATGGTTAAACAAGAATGGTAGGGTGTGCCTCGAATACCCGACATCTAATGTTAAATGACTACAACAAAATAGCTAATCAAATTATTGCCTCTCGGCTTCTATCAGTGGAAGGCAGGAAGAGTGTATCAGTGATACATTGATTGCCAATATCACAGATCGAGTTTTGATGCCATGTTTTAAATCTATCCGAGTAAGAGTTTTCGTGTACTAACAATTATAATAATCTCCGTTTTATCACGTATTTTATTTCTGTCGTGTTCTCTCCTTTCCCTCCATAGCTCTCTTCTCGCAATTCTCCCTCCTTGTTTCCCCGACTACATTACCCCCTCCCCTTCTTTTTCCCTCCCCCTTCCACCACCACCTCTCCTCCCCCCTCTCCCCCGTCCTCGTTACTCCGTCCCTGACCCGCTCGGTGCTCAGTCGCGACCCTGATCTTGACACGTGCGCGTGCGGCACGTACAGTCACGTGGAACTTATGCAGTCCGTGTAATGACGTGGTTCACGAATAACTCCTGTTTTCGGTCGTGTATCGAATCATACTGTCAAAAATATCTCCCTTGGTGGAAATTTTTTATATTAATCTGAATATCGCATTTTATTTGTATCTTAACGTGTGTTCCTTTGGATGAGAATGAGAGAGGCTGAATTTAACTAAGTTTCTGTATATTTCCTTACAAATTTCGAAAACATCTCATCAACTGTTATGTTCCTACGGTACCTACCGCCCAACAGCCTTAGTCAATCATATATATTAGAATGTGAATCTAATGGTTAAATTTTGGACTCCAACGATCGAAGTCAACTATTCCGCTTGAGACGTGGGAAAACGTACTGTCGCCTGATTTCATAAAACGCGGACGCACTCGTTACGCATCCGGTGTTGTCTCTTGTGCGGACTGTTGTGCGTCGCTCCGACCACCGAACTTGTGCGACAGTCAGCGTTGAGCTGCCGCAGAGTGAGGGTGTGTGCGCAAGCCTCGTCTCGCGCTGACTAGCAATTTGCTGTGGCGAGACGATCGTGTCACGCGCCGAGTTCAAGTGCGCCTAACGTAATTCGTTCTTCTAAACTCAGAAAACCTAATGATTTTATTGACAAGTAAGAATCGATAGTTCGCCACTTATGCTAGTAATTGGAATTTTGAGCATCGATGGCAGTAAAATTTTACATCCCTGTAAAAAGTTTGCCGGCGTAGCATTTATGATTTATTCAATTTCCACCAAACTAATAATCAATTAGGGCTGAATTAATTTACTAAATAACAAGTACGTTTTAATTCTTTCTGCGTTTAAAAAGTTAATGGTATATTATTACGTTTTTCTATTAAAAAGTATCTGAAGCGTTCAGCTTGAGAATGAAAAAAATTCAACGGATTTGAGCGAAGGCTTTTTCCAACAGGTTCTTATTTAATTTTAAAGTTTCTTCATTGAATTTTTTTGTAGGTCCTTAATTCAACTTCTCTTTGCAACAATCTGTTTGTCTCTTACATAACGATACGTCCTTTCAGTGGCCAACAGCCAAGCACAAATGAGAGGAGGAAACTAAATGCTCAGTCTGTGTGTGGCAAAATGACGAATTTTCCGTGAAACTTTGTTCGATTAGTACAGGAGTTTGGAAAATGGAACGGAGTTGGGCTGCTCTCGAGGGGATGGTGGCCTTTGTAGCGTGTCAGTAGCGTGATGTGTGTTGTGTGGCAGTAAGTAAAGAGTGTGATGTGTGTTGTGTGTTGTGTAACAGTAATGAGAGAGTCAGTAGCGTGATGATGTGTGTTGTGTAGCAATAAGTAAAGAGTATGCGAAAAGTAAAGAAAGAGTACGTAAAGAGTATGTGTAAGTAGTGTGATGAGTGTTGTTTAGCAGTAAGAAAAGAGTCAGAAGAATGATGTATGCAGCGTAACAGTAAAAATATCGTCGCTCTTGGTGTCAATTTAAATGATTATGCAATTCCTGTCATATAGCGAATGAGGTTCAAGGGGGTACTCAACTTCTAAAACTGATCTTCATTGAACTACGGAATTATCAAACCGCAAGGTTCCTATAATAGTTACACTTTATTATACTCAGTACCACAAAACGTTATTATCGCTGCAGTACTCTGTCATCGCGACACACAAAATAGTTATACTTTGTAATACTCAGTACCACAATACGTTATTGTAGCTGCAGTACTCTGTCATCGCCAAACACCGACCACTTCACCTCGACGACCAACAAAGGCACCTCCCAGGAGAGAAAACCAAGTCCTTGACTTTGGCTTCACCGTGTGTAGTCAGCGAGGGCGCCGACCTTGCTTCCCTTGGCTGTGTTTGACCTATTGCAAAACTGTCTCTTGACCTTACTTGCTGCGCCGCCTGCTGCGCTCGTGCCGCCGTCCGCAGTTGCGACCTGACTCGGAACAGGTCCACATTCCGCATCTCCTTCCTTCCTTCCTTCCTTCCTTTCTTCCTTCCTTCCTTCCTTCCTTCCCGGTTTCCGAGCTCCCCAATACATGAGGTCTCGGAACTCTAGCTAGCAGAACCCGAAGAAAAATGAAAATCAGTTCAAGTATGTTAAGTGAAAATCGCGAAAAATGAATGTCGGTTCAAGTAAAAAAAATGTAGATTTAGGTTTTTGAGGGTTATCGCTTTGCGATTTTATCCAGGCTGGTGCTGAATTTAGCAAAATCGACTTGAAATGATAGCATTTATTCCTTTAATGTTTTTTCGCTCTGTGGTTTCTTGTAGGTTGATGATGAGTGATACGTATTTGGAAATTGTTTGCTGTTAAAGTCAGATTGTTTCTCTTTTGTTGTGAGTGGTGTCGTGGGTCTTGAAAGTCTGATTTTGGTGTCATTGGAATAATTGTCTGGCCACTGATAGAATTTAAATATTGAACTTTGATTTGAATTATGATGTTACTTCAAATTTTCCAATGCACTTGGAGTTTTTTCAATTCTGGTTCAGGAATATTGTAAGTCTGTTTCATCGCTTCACCATGGAAGCATTCAAATGAATATTTCTTGTCTTGCTTTTGATTGACCAACTTCATAGGGAGACACGAGTGCTGTTCCTTATTATATTGTTATTATCCAGCTTGTCATGGGTTCTAGCTATCTCTTTCCCGTAAGACAACAAAAATTCACCGCTATTTTTTCTATTTCAGAATACCGCTAATGATTGTGTTGCAGGAATATACCTCACTTGAGGACAATACTAGAGTCTCTGTGTTGAACTCAGTGTCAGAGTGTGCGACATCCTGCAAAGAAAGACAATTCTTGTGATCCATGTTCCAGTTTAGCAATAACTCATTGGTCGTGGCATCTAATGAACTTTGTATGATATTACTGTGAACAGTTAACAGACCAAGAAGTGCTGTGCAAATATTTACTAGTGAACGTATTTTGTGGAAGACTAACTAACGCTCGCTCTTCTCCACCATGACAGCTGTAATGCAAAGTGAGTTCTACATTATTTTACTTGTTTGCGTACGCAGCTAAACGCGGTAACGTAAGGCAGGTATCAGTATATAGATCTGCTTTTTATTTTTCATGAATTACGAAATAATTTCTCCGAGGAATTTGATATTTTTGAAATTCATATATGTAGAATCAAGTTTTTCGTAAATATGTTCATCGAATATAAAATGTCTCGATAGCTATAGTCCGTGTTTTTTTACATTTATAAATGTTAGTGCATGAATGAATGATCTAGAAAATATTTTTAAACTTGAATCATTTGTTGCGGTTTATAGGTGCGCATAAATAAGCCATTTATGTGCAAGTTTTTGTGCATTGCCAATTACAAAACTAGTATTTCAATATTGCTACGAAAGCGTTCTCTTTTAGCACAAACCTAAACAAGATCCCACGAAATCGATCTTTCGATCAACTGCTCTGATATCCGACGTTTTGTCTTCCTAAAAATAGAAAAAAGCTCAAAATCGTTATGTCATAACGGCACGAGCTCGAAGATACGACACTTCAATTATTATTATTAACCTAAATATTGAAACGATATTGAAACTTCAGCTCGCAGATGGAGAAAGTGTACGTCGTAAATTTCCGTCGTCGTAGCGGTACAGCTGGCAGCATAGATTCTATGAAGTTGACTTAACGATGTTGTGAATGTAACTCAGCCAAGTCCAAGTCCACTTTAATATACAACGTACGCTCTCATGTGTTCCGCTACGACCAAGTAAATTGTTCGTCAATTCTGTTCCTTATCTCGACAGCAAGTTCTTTAAAATAACATTAATTTTCGTGTCAGGTGCAAAAACCACTCACATGCTGCAATTATTCATCATAGGATAAATATCCCACGACAGCACTTTTATTTCATTTGCATGGCATTTTCCGTTTCTCCGTTTTGATAATGAATTTTTTAAATTGTTTTGTCTCATTCAGTGAACGATTTCAAATACCTACAAGTGTTATGCATGACAAGGAACTTTTTTCGTTAGTACGATGAAATTGTTCCATTAGAGACCGTCCCACTTTGCCAGCTGTTGTGATACGGAAGACCTCCGCTCTTCTGTTTTCTCTTTCCAACCACCTACCTTCTGCATGCTCTCCCCCGCACACACTCCCCCGAGTGGTCTCAATCGCTCCTCACTCCACCTCAACTTTCTCCTCGCTTGCTTCCTTCAACTTGCTTTCTTCTTCCATCCTCATTAATGATATCACTTTCTCAGTTTGCGTACGCACTAGGGTTTCTTATACTTCTTGAGGAAATGGGGTCACTCTTGGTCAAGGGAGATTTCTCGCAGTGGTACTCTCATTTTGCGTCTTTGCAAAAGAATACGTTGTTTTTCTGCAAGTTGTAACTACAAATCATGGAGAATAAATGGTGTGTAGAGCTATTTAATAAATACAGTTAATATGATAGAATATTGATCTGATGAGAAAGAACTTATATGTGCATCCGAGTTTAATTACGTACGGTTAAGTCACAAGCCACACTTGTCCAGACATTTTCGTTCGTGAAAATAACCTGAACAAATGATTCGAATTATGTATCATGTTTACAGGGCCACTTTTTCAGTTGCTTTTATTCATGAAGATAACCTTGACACATGATTCTGACTCAGTATCATGCTTACCACACATTTCCAGCTATTTTTTATTTATGGAGATAACCTTGATAGATGATTCTGACTCAGTATCATGTATAATGAGTACCAGCAGAAAGAAAATTAATCGTAAAATTCGATTAACTTTTACCCTCCTCGAAAAATTATGCTTAGTAACTTCGACTCTCTCGCCACAGTTTTAAACCGACAATTATGACCTGGAAATTCATGAGTTTCTAATTCAGAGTTACCACGTTCCTGATTTCATATCATCCCCGTGGGAACAGTGAAACTATTAGGTGTAATTATGTTCATTTGAGTCGCTCGACTTCTTTCCTGGCAAATACCGGGTGGCCCAGAAGTTTACAGATGTTCTTATAAAGCAAAAACCATGAACTCTAAGATGTGGAAACTTGTTTTGGTCGAAAAAGAACATTTTTATGGTTCAGTTTAACACTATGTTTTAAATACGATGTTCTTTGAATGAGGACTTCGATTACTTTTACAATTTAGGGCTCTTTTCTATGTTGTTTCGGTAACGCTTCTCAGAATATCAGACAAGAGTTGAGGCATTTCATTATATATGTTGTTGTTAAGTTCTTGTAAATTTGTTGGTTCTGTTTCACAAACTCTAGGCTTAAGGTGGCCCTACGAGAAATAATTGAACATTTAATGTAACTGAAGATAGCTGTGATCTGGAGAAGTTTTAATTGATCTGATTTTTATGATAAAGTGAAACATCGTTCCTCTGCTCTGTTGAGTTTTCTCCCGGCACATAACGGTCCGTGATGCTTTATCATGACGCACGGTTTTTTCATCATTACCTTCATTTTTTTTAATTCGATCGGGTTAGGCGAGCCTTTACAGTTTCATGTCAAACATGTGAAACAATGCTGTCGATTTCTGCGTTTGATTTATTATACACTCGAAAACGATTCACCTGAAGCAAAGTTCTCTATTAGAAAACAAGTAAGAAATCCAAAACGTCGATGACGAATGTGTTGTAGAGTATGAATGCTATTTATTGAAAAACGACATACACACACAAAAACACGAATGATCTCATGCAGAGCTTCCATGACTCGGAAGTTCCAGAGAAACGCCCGATATTCCAGCAGTTTGTCAGACGCGCATTGCAGCAGGAGTAGCTGAGCAAGGAACCGCATCGCAACGCGACCGAACCAAACTCCGCCCCCCGTTGCTGAGGAAGGAAGAGATGTGCGACAGTCATCGCTCGTTGGGGAGAACAACGTCACAAGTCGAAATTGTTTACTTTTTTAGGAGGAGGGATTTTAACTTTGCAAACTGTTCTACGGAATTTGTTTTGATCGAAAAAATAATACTTCCTCTTGATCAATTTTGAAGATACAGTTATGACGGTTTTACTAAAAGATGTGAAACGAAACGGCAAATTTAACTGTATGGATAAGTCAATTTTCAAAAATTTCTAGTTATGACGTTGTTCTCTCAGTGAGCGATGTGTTGTTGTTGTGTTACACGACCTGATGTGGTGATAGAGATGAAAATTCATTGCGGCGGCGGCGGCTTCAGCCGCTGCGTTCTTCTTCTGATTCTTTTGTAAGAATCCTCGCGGACACGGTCTTCCTCCTCATGCTAAATACAAGACAAACTTTAAATTGTTTGAACAGTGTGAGGTGAATATTCAATGTAGCTTGTTTTGCTCTTTCGTTTGTATTCAGACAAATATTCCTTAATCACAAATAAGTTGTAACGACAATCTGTTCAATGAACTCCTAAAGACTAATCAGGAACCTTTCAAATTTTAAAATGGACGTCTCAGATAAAGCGCTCAAATTATCGACGCTTTTAGTGATGACTTAATTGATGACAGCTGCCAGCTGCAATCCAACAAAAAAATCAACAGCAGCATCTGACGAGAAATGAACGTTCGTAACTCGCTGGATGATTTGCTGGCTCTGAAAACTCAAACACATGAACAATGTATTGCTCCTCTCATGGAATTCTTAAATCGACGTGTGTAGACTGACCAACGGCGCAAAAAGAACATAGGTTTAAAGTTCTAAATTGTTTCAGTATACTTAATTTGCAGAAGAAAACTCGTTCTATTGCTAGTTGGAATTAACAGCAAATTGAAAGCGATGGAAATATCGAGCATGATGCGAGTAACAGAAGATAGTAGTCAAAGCTCCTCAGTTCAGCGCAGGTTACCAATTTTTGTGGCCAAAACCCTGATTTTTTTATTTTTTACCTAAAATTCAACCCCAAATCTTATTTCCCCCTCAGTCAATTGTGTAAGGTTGCCAGATGTTAAATAGCCTTTGTACCAACTTTTAATTTGAAAGAAAACTAACAGTTGAATAGCCCTAGCATCAATTTTTATTTTGAAAGAATTTTAATTTGAAAGAAAACTGAAAGTTGAATAGCATTTGTACCAACATTTATTTTGAAAGAAAATCAAGAATTGATGATTTTGGTTACTAGAATTGATGATTTTGGCCTTTACATTGAATTGATGATTTTGGCCACTACGTAGAATTGATGATTTTGGTTATTAGAATTGATGATTTTGCCACTTCATACAATTAATGGTTTTGGTCACTACATAGAATTGATGACTTTGGCCACTACATAGAATTGATGATTTTGGCCACTACATAGAATTGATGATTTTGACCACTACATAGAATTGATGATTTTGGCCACTACATAGAAATGATCATTTTGGTCACTACGTACAATTAATGATTTTGGTCACTACATAGAATTGATCATTTTGGTCACTACATAGAATTGATGATTTTGGCCACCAGAGGACCAGTGTAGCAGCCGCGGCTTGAACTCGAGTTACCCTGAGCGGCAGCTTCCGTTACGTAATGGAGGACTAGCGCTCGCCCGTTGTGTGCGCTGGAGCGTGCGCCGCGCGTCTCTCCCGCACAGACAGCGCGCCTGCCTGCATACAGCGTGCGCCTGCTTGGGGTAGCGTTGTAACATTTTGACCGCAACGTGCGCCACCGGTGGCCACGGAGGCGATTTTCATATTGCTGCTCACCGACCAGTAGTCACAAACTCAATTTTAATAAATGCCTAATTAAAGTATTTGAAGGCACGATCCAGTTAATGTTTGTTATTTTTATAATTGCTTACTACTGATGACTTTAAATTTGAGTTGAATATTGAACTTAAGTTTAACCAATTGAGGTCAAAGTGTTAATGTTGCCTAGTTTTTCGAATATCTATGATGACAATTTTGTGATTTGCGTTTTAATGCGTTGCTGATTTTTTTACAGTCGATTCCCAATCCGATTTGGCGATGCGTTAGATTGCTACCGACGATTTCAGAACTCGCGTTCTGTATTGCTAATTTTTTATCGGCAATTTGGTGACATTAAGCTTTGTTGCGCGATATTCAGTAGTGCTCAGCTTTGCTTGCTGCGCTCAATTTGTAGGCCTATGTTTTTTTACAATTTTCTCATTAGGTGCTCATGTTGCGCTCTGGATTGTGTGCTGACTCAGCGTTGCAAATTAAGCTTGTCGTCCAGCTTTTAACGTCAACATATTTGTTCTCATATTACCGTTACTATGTACAACCACCGCCATAATACTGGCACTTGCATTAGGTTGTCTCGACATCACAATGAGGAAGGAACTCCCACTCGCCAATGAATTCTAAGAAAAAGCACAAAAATGAACAAATTGTTTAAAAATGCAATACGTTACGGATATTGTCAAAAGAGCCCCGTTGAAAAAATCCCGCATGGCGTTAGAGAGTGAAAGACCGTGCATGCGTACCTGATGACCCCGAATGCTCTGTGATCCCTTGCATTCACCCCACCGCTGCTGAAGTTCAAATTTCTTAAGCATCATTCAATGGTTTTCCATTGTATAATTTGTGAAAATTTAAGGCTTTCTCAGATTGAATAATTTTTGGAGAGAAGCTGCACGAACGAGTACTCTGCGAGCTTAGCGTTGTGTTGTGGTACTTTGCTTTTCAGTAAATGGTGTTTCTCACGATATACAACATTGCACGTCTTGCTCAAGGAAATGCGCTGAAACTACGAATCACATTCATGACATTTTTCAGACAATTCTAGGTTAAAATGAACTCGCGTTACTTTATATTAACTTGCGTAATTTAATTAAATATGATGCATAAATTAATTCAAAATTCAAATTTTCGCGTATACTAGCCCTATAAAATTTTTTAGCTACTTGCGAATTGAATTACTTTCCCTTATGTTTTTGTAACTTGAAATTAGAACTAGGATCGTTACTATCTTTTTTCGGACCACGAGCGCAACTGTAATCGTAGTGCATGTTTGGCAAGCTGTCCAATCAGTCACAAGACTTGAGCTTTTACTTCAGCAGAACTGCATGTCCGGCGCTAGGTCCGTGGTTGATGTTGTATCAGCTGCACTAAACCAAACGCTTGAATTGTTTGATGCAACATTAATACTCACCTGTGGCATCACCTTGATTATGTATACTATTCTCAGTCCCCAGAAGAACCTCTTGCTCTCTAGTTACTACGTGTGAGTAAGGATCCGCTGTAACTTGCATGGGTTAGAGAACGGTTGAAAAGCACTTACTCTGTAACAAGCACTTACTCTGTATCTAAGATACAGTGTAAGTGCTTGTTACACGCAAGTTACAACGTTTGGGTCAGGATACGTTGTAACTTGTGTAAATTAGATAACGGTTGAAAGAGTTAACCGTATCTTTGATACAGAACCAACGCAAGTTACATCTGATTCAGGGCTTGTTGCATCTTATGGGAGTGGGGATACGATTGTATTAACTATATATGTAGATGACAAGGAGTGAATGAAATAACATTCTCGTGTCCGCGATGTTGTCAGGAGTGGTCCGCTGAACTCCAGCGAGTGACGAGCGTTCACAGCGCACGGAGCGCAAAGTTCAGTCATCTCTGTGCGCGCATGCGCAGTTCCGGCCGCGCGGACGATGCACTCGCGTCTGAAGCTCGAGTCACTCAACACCACAGCGGAGTCAGCAAATTCCTTCCTTCCATCATTCCGATACCGTCCACTTATTATTTAACTGCATTGTCTAAACAAGTGAACGTGTCCTACCGATGTAAGCTTATGCTATCTTAAATGAAATAGACTGATTTCTATGAGATCATTCTTTTTTACGCATATACTGGGCCTTCTTTTTCATATTTTAGTACACAAATTATGCGACGGGCAACGTGTTTTACCGATGTAAGATTATGCTGTCTTACGCATGTACTGTCTTTTTCAAATTCTAGAATACAAATTATGCGACGGGTACCGCTGTTCGGAGTAGTAATTTTTACGCGATCATTTTAGTCCCATCAGGTACTAACTCAATTTTCTTTATAACTTTGACAGGCATGAGACTGTCGACCTAACATCCCAGGCTTGACTTATGAGTAACTTGCTCGTTAAGTTATTGTTCGTGTGTCTCTCGAGAGTTGAACAGGAAAATTTATTTTCAATAAATTTTGTCTGTGAATCGCGACCATTGAAAAGTGCTTGTGTACCCGCTCAATGAAAATTAACTATTCTTACGTGGATTTGAATATTTTACCGTAACTTCACTTCCGTGTGTGTTTATTTTTACCTGTCCGCAAAAAAAAGTTGCCTCCTCCGTTCGGTTCATCAACAAATTTAAACAAGACACGCGGTACCAGACGCAACACTTGAGCGTCACTTGCATCGCTGCTCTCCAGCGTCTTGATTTGAACGAGTTGAGATCTACCCGGTGCTTTCGTACAGCAAAATTGTTCCCTATCTTATACTTGAGCTTTGTGTTGGTGACAAACATTGCTTCCTGCATCACACTAGATCCTTGTGTAGGTGACAAACATTGTTTCTCACATCACACTTGAGCTCTGCGTAGGGGACAAATATTGTTTCCATAAATCCAATGCGTTAGGTGTCTCATGTGGCAACTTTTTTTTTAAATAAACTGTTTTTCTTTTTTTCTCTATGTATGTATGTATGTATGTATGTATGTATGTATGTATGTATGTATGTATGTATGTATGTATGTATGTATGTATGTATGTATGTGTGTGTGTGTATGTGTGTATGTATGTGTGTATGTACGTAAAATACGGTGCGCTGGTTCTGCCAGTGTGCGTTGGCAGTGTTCGAACCACTGCAGGTTGCAGAACCCGGTGCGCGAGCGTTGGTTCCCACGTTAGCAGCGGATTATTTCCGTTACTGCTTACCGTATGGGTCGTCATCGTAATACTTAGGTCTTCCTGTTTAACACACACTGCTTTGTACATTTGCTTGAATTAAATTTCGTATTTTCACGCTTATTCTTTATAAACTATGTCGGTTTTTCTGAAGGTGAAAAAATTGGTGTTTCAATTTCGTTTATGAATGGCCAGAGACTAGAGTTCAATCCTATTCATGTTTCACCCTCAGGTTAAAAACTGATGAATTACTAAATATCACTATTTCAACGTCCTTATATGAAATTCTCGAATCCTTGTTCTTAGACCCGCTTTCTCCTCAAAACAATATGTAAAATAACGCCAATTTTTCTTTTGTTGCAGACGTTCTTCAGCGTGAAATCATGGTTGCTGAGACGGTAAAGAGTTACCCGTACCCAGCACTGCTGCCGTTGACGCAACAAGGCCTCAACTACTCTTGCACAACGTCTTCCTGCGGGCCGAGTTTGCTGCCGCAAGCCCTTGGACAGCCTTACCCGCCCCAGTCCTCGCCCATGATGGAGAGAAGCCACGTCGGGCGCGCCAGAAATGGGCCCTCCATTGGAGGAAATGTGAACTCGACGCCGTCGGGTCTAGGCGCCGGTGGAATGATCGGTGCAAACTCAGCGTTACTTAAGGACTCCATTTTTGCTCAGAGGAAACAAAGGGAGTTCATCCCAGACAGTAAGAAAGATGAGTCTTACTGGGATCGTCGAAGAAGGAACAATGAAGCTGCTAAGCGCTCTCGCGAAAAAAGACGGTTCAATGATATGATTCTAGAACAGAAAGTTATCGAACTTTCCAAGGAAAATCACATTCTTCGTGCCCAGCTGACTGCTTTAGAGAACAAGTTCCACGTTAAGGGTGAAGGATTAGTGAATGAAGAGCAGGTACTTTCTTCAATGCCTCAAGCGGATCAAATCCTTACACTGACGAGAAGATCTAACTTGTCCCTTCTTTCTATGGCCTCGCCGACGTCTCTTTTGTCACCGACTTCAATGCCATCAACGTCTCCGGCGCCTCCGCAGCAGTCTTCTCACTCAGAAGACGACCACCACTTCGCCGTTCCTCAGTATAGCCAGCACCAACACATGGAGCAATCATTACCTTCACCTCCTCAGGGTAACGCCAGGTCCCAGAGCCCTGATTACTATCAAAGAGATGTCCCTCACCAGGCCCAGTCGCCTCATGCACACGCAACTTACTCGAGTGAACCTCACCATCTCTACGAATCCACTGCACTTAATCTTTCTTCAAGATCTAGCCGGTCTCCGAATAACATGGATTGCTGTTACGAACAGAATCGCTCCTTCGATTTCGGGGGCTCTAGCCTACCCCATAAGCTGCGACACAAGAACCAGCAGCACAATACCCACTCTATGTCGGGCAACTTCGGCAATCCTTCTTGCCCGATGGGCAGGCCACTGTCAACGTCACCCCTTCAGGACCAGATGCTCCCTACCTCTCCTCACCATTATCAGCAGATTTCTTCTCCAATGATGGTTAATGGCCAGCATCCGGCCCAACGATCGTCCGCGTCTCCGTCTTCTCCAACGTCAAGTCACATGCTTTATCCCATTAAGAGTGAGCCTATTTCTCGGGAAGCTGGCGAAGAATCCCCGGGTTCATCTGATGATCGCGATTCAGGAGTCAGTGCAGCATCGTCCCCCCCTCTCTCAGGCGGACAGAGTTATGCTTCATCCAACAGAGACTCGACAGAAGACATGGACTGCGACAGCGAACAACAACTCCGAGCTGAGCTCCAGAAATTGGCTACTGAAGTTCGCTCCTTGAAGTCAATCATCAGTCGAAACGTTGACTCCAACAGACAGCGCGACTCTCCGCCGCGACGATAGTTAGAGGACGAGTTCCTTAGATTCTACCAATTTTGTACATTTTCTCAAGTGCAATGGTTATGATCTTGCTCATGTACTTTAAACGTTTCAATACGGTCGGATATGTTTTGGGAGAAGCCTCGCTATTAAGCGGAGCGTCGGGCTTTGCCAATGTGTTAATTTGTTACTCTAACCGAAGGTCTCTGAGAGATCTAGATGTGAGCTTCCTGTTTCAAGTGTTAAGTCCCGATGACACGACCAATGCTTGTTTAGGTTTTAAGTTTTACTTAGTATTTATTTTCTGAGTTATGAGATTATTTGGTAATCGATTTAACATTGTAAAAACAGTTTGATTCTTCTAATTTACGCCTATTTATTGATTCTTAAGTTGAAAATTAGAGTTTCAAAAGATTTTCGTTCTCGTTTAATGTAAGTGTAATATCAAGTTATTATACTGCAATCGTATATTGCAGAAATGCATTAATTTGTGTTAGTTTATGGTATTTATTAAAAAATTTCATTTTGGTTATAATTTTTAGCAGCAATCACTCACAGCAGAAGTTATTTAACATAATTGTGTTCGCGACGAAGGCGTTGGCCTGAGGTAGTATATGCGTGCACGTTTCTTATTTTACTCTCATGGTTTGTCCTGTACGATAGATTTTAAGTCTGACTTTCTTGTATTTCTAGACAATAATATGGTAGGCCTTCGTTGTTGGTGTTGACGTTCACACTGGGTCACGTTCGCATTTTCAATGTTCTTAAAAACGAGATCTCAGAGTTATAGAATTGCTAAAATTTATGAATATTATTATCTCTGAGGAATGATGGAAAATAAATTCGTGCTTGACCCATGTTTTTCTTCTATGTGAATAGTGACAGGCGGTTTCCAATTTTCGTCTAAAGATTTAAGAAGATGTAACTTTTTTGTTCATTCAAAATTTCAGGAAGTTACCTTGAGTTCTTACTTCACCGTTGAACTAAAATGTTAACTAAATCTTTCACGTGTTCTTTTAGGTTTAGGTTCCTCATGAATTTCTGTGACGCATTTTAGATGTACGTTCTAATTTTCCGAGCAGCACTTCAGATTAGTTACTGATAATTATAATCATCTCACCACAGACGTTGTTTCAGAAGTTAGTCATGTAGCTGCTTGCTGAAAAACTCCGAGAAAAGTCTGTTCATAAAATGTGACGTAGCATATTTCCCACTGAATACCTTCGTTTTGACGCTGTCAACGTTGCCTATAAGTTTAAAATATTATTGAGTCTAATTTCAGAGTTTTTGTACGCAATCAACATTACTGGAATTGGTTCAAAATTTGCTCAGATGTTGGTACGTGTAGATTTCGCACTTACAGAAATGTCTATTTTTCTATCTTGTGTCCTGCACCCTAGAACTTGTGCCTAGTAACTTTCTTACCGTCCACACGTCTTGAAATCGGGAAGCATGGAGAACTTTTGAACAATATTGGATTGAGACACACCACTTGCAAGTTTTCCTTATTTTAATTTGAAAAATTTGCTTTTTAACTTGTGCCTAATTTTATGACAATGATTCACTGTACTGTTTTCCGACGATCGTTTCGAAGTATCGGTATACGCAATTGGTTCACGTTAAGTCTCAATTTCGAACATTTCAAGCGAAAATTTAGCAAATTAGAAATAATTCGCTCACAGTTTTTTTCTTTAGTGTTTAGTTTGCGGATAACGTTGTTGTGTCTCTCCAAGCGAGGCCTACGTGGAATCGAAAGATACGTATGTAGCGTACGTCATGTTTCTCAAAATATTTAAACAAACTGAATTAACTTGTTCTCTACCTGTATCGGGTGGTGGTAACTGGATCAGGGTGAGCTAGCAGAAAATTCATTACCCTTCAAATGCTTTGACAAGTTTTTTGATAGCTTAAGAAGTGTTTAATTCTTGAAAAGTTCGTTGTTAAATTTTACTTTTCCATGAAACGAGCGCACTGCCTTAAGTAGAAGTAGAGCTGAATATTCGCTCACCCTGCGACAGAATCACCATTCTTCCCTAACTGACTCTCTTCATAAGTGTGACGTTGACGTACAATTTATGATGTTGACGTACAATTAATACGTGAATTTTCTGTATCATGCGTGACGTTGACGCACAATACGTGAATTTTCTGTATCATGCGTGACGTTGCCGTACAATACGTGAATTTTCTGTATCATGCGTGACGTTGACGTTCAATGCGTGATATTGCAGTATCATACGTGACGTTGACGTACAATACGTGAATTTTCTGTTTCATGCGTGACGTTGACGTACAATGCGTGATGTCGCCGTATCATGCGTGACGTTGACGTGCAATGCGTGATGTTGCCGTATCATGTGTGACGTTGACGTACAATGCGTGATGTTGCCGTATCATGCGTGACGTTGACGTGCAATGCGTGATGTTGCCTTATCATGTGTGACGTTGACGTACAATGCGTTATGTTGCCGTATCATGTGTGACGTTAACCTCTAACAAGTAACGTTGACACACGTGTGTGATGTTGACGTTCAATGACGTTTTGCTGCTACTGCTGAAACCACTGTTTTTCATTATTGTGTCGCCTCTAAATCATGCTGAAGAGCAAAAGTAAAGGCCTACAAATTTTAAAGACTGTTTCATTTCCCCGTTTTTGGTAGGAAAGCATATAAGTCGCAATCTCTCATTTCCGTAACACCACGCACATAAATAAAAATTGATGTCAAACAGAATTATGTTTGACGTGTATGATGGTACAAAAATTTACCAACAGTACTCATTCGCCTTGATCCAAATAGATGCCGACCAAATATGTTTCAGGGGAAATTCTAGGGCAATATTTATTCTTCTGGGGTAAAAACAAATCTCGAGTTAACCAGATGCGGTCATAAGCACTAAAGTTGCTGAAGATGTCGGTTCGGCTTTCATAAGTGCATGACGGTGTATCAAGCGCTTTTCATGGATTGGAAAGTTCAACTTGCAGTGGAAACTTCATCTCACAAGGTAACAACACGGGGTTCATTTCAAAAAAGGCTAGTTGTTCAATGTAAACTTTCTGAATGCTTCGGGCGACATTTTGAAGTTGACAGCAGCGTGGTCAGTCGAATCACTTTCAGGAGTATGTAGGTCGTTCGTACATTTTCTATCGCAATAGGAAGAAATGACAGTCTTCGTATGATTATTGAAAGGTGACTCGAGTAGTTTTCCTCAATCGCTGTTAAAAATTTCATTTTCGTTTGAATTTGAGTGAACTAAATCAGCTCGTTTAGTGGTACAAACTAATTCATTCCGTAGCGTACGTTAGAAAATTAGTGTACGCTGCTGAGCGAAAAATTGAGAACGATTTGATATTATCTTAGCTTATGTAACTGTTGATATGTATTTCATCGGATGCATCATCTTAATAATCTCGGCCTTGCTTGAGAAATCTTGCGCCGAATATTTTCAAGCGCTAAATCTTTGTCTAATGTCAAAAAATAGGATAAAGACGGCAGCACTCGAACTTGCCAATTTGGCTACAAAAGCCTAAATTACGATTTCTATGTAGTTTAAAATACCAGACTGGGTTTGATGAGATTCGCAATCTTGTACAAGAACCTCGATCGAAGATTATGGTTATTATTTTTATAGACTTTCGAGAGAGATGGTGACAACGGTTTGAGATTACATTTCCTCTCATAAAATGACGGTTACTGAGGAGTAAATAATTTGCCGTTTTCGTTTTTGTGAGTAAAAGAAAAAATTGTTTGTACTGAGAAAACTTTCGAGTAGTTTTTTGATCATTTCTCTCCTCTGCGTTGTTGAAGCGCTCAGTTTTTATTTCTACCCTAAATTTGAAGATCTGCCACTGTGTGACATATGAGCATCGTAAAGGCAAACAAATTCTGCCAAAAAAGATAATCTCGACGCCCACGCTTGTGTGAAGTGAATCACGGTTAATATCGAAGTGGGTTTGTCAACATGAACGCGTCTGTAAGCATTAGGAAAAATAAACTGTTAGTGATGGCGAAGTAGAACTAGGGCAGATGACTCCTTGAGGAAAAATAAGAGAGAAATGTCTAAAGCCAATTGAAGTGGAATCTGTCTATTTTTATTCGGAAAGATCTAGATTTCGATGTTTTGTTCTCGTTCGGTGTATTGTTTTCGTTTGAACCTTTAATCACTCGTAATCCTCAATGAAGAAGGCTTACTATTGCGACTCACATGCACGTACAAGAATTGATTATTCTCTTGCAAAATGGAAATTATCTCGTTTTCTCATGAAAAGGAAAAAAGTAGGGATTCTAGCTAGGCATCATCGAGAAGACAACTTAAAAAACAGCATAATGCCATCTTTATCTCTCTTCATTCTTTGGTTTTTATTAACGATGGCGCTGGTAACATCTAACGCAAAATACCAATTTTTAGGCGATTTTAGCTGAGGGATATGTGATGGAACATATATATATATATATGTACATGTACCATCACACACATATATATATATGTATGTATGTATATATATATATATATATATATTTCACACATTTCACACGACAGGTGTCTTTGAAATGATGACTCTCTCCAGATATCTGCGAAAATTATATTATAATTAAAAATTTTATAGAAATTGCAAATTATATTATAAAATTATGAATTGAATTGCATAAATTATATTATAAAATTATGTTATAATAATTAACTCCTTAACTGGATTAATTTACTGGACGAGTAAAACTGGAATAATCTCTGACTTAAAATGGCGGAACCCTTCAATAGACCTACCGTGACCTTAAATGAACTTGAGTATACTTTTCACTAATTGCAATAAAAAAACACAAAGCTAATCTCACCATCAGGCTTTGTTGATATTTATATGCGAGCGGGTAAAGTCCGCTTCAATTTTGTGCTCAAAGGTGATGAAGGAACTTGAAAAGAAAAGTGAACTTATTATGAAAATAAAAGTAAGTTTGAAACGAAAAGGAAATTTTCTTATAAGTAAATTTATAGGGAAATCAAACAAACAATGAATGCAGTTCAAGCGTTGTTATTTTCACTGCTCGTCCCCAATGAATGATCGAACGTGTATTGCGTATTCTATCTGTCTCCCAGAACTGAAGCATCAAAACTGTTTTCGTTTATCGACGCATTTTTCCCCGTAACCGTCAATGTAGGCGTAGATATTTGAGTTACAGGACATCGGTTATAGTTACACAAACTTTACGTTTCACTCCAAGTTTATGAATAAGTCATTTTGGCATGAAAACAGGCTCGTGATGTTTCGCTCATGTTACATCTTGTAGCAGAAAGAGTATTATACCGTCTTGAATTATTATACTTTTTAGCTGTTCCTGCACACACTATTCCAATGAAGCTAATGGACGAGTAAGGGAAATTACCATAGACATGTATATTGGAATAACTGATGAGTTTTTCGTATTTAAACAATTTAAACAATTTATTTACCATAGGTGATACAGAGCTAGAATGCTTCTTAAGTCTAGTACAATGGTCAAATTTGAGTATAGCTACCTGTGGGCCCGAATAAGTTCAGCGACTTCTAGGGCATCCTACCTATCGTCCCAGTATTGGCAGCGTTGAAGAAGTTCACACTTGTGGTGCAGTGTCGCATGCCTACACTAACTTGCTGTTCGTAGTCACATCAGCGTATTTAGATAGTAAGAAATATCAATAAATTCTTTGACCTTTCCTCGGAGCTGATCGATTTGGTCAAGACGAGTTGCATGCTCACCAAATGCTATTGCGATATCTGAATATTGCCACCTTTTTCCATTCGAGATGAGACTCGTTTTTTGAAAAACGCCTAACGCTACTTCACTCTGATGAACGCTAAATCTTGGTGTTGTAAATATGAGGGATATAGAAAGTTAGGATAAACTTTCCATTCAACATACTGCGTTTCACAATTTCAGTTAATTTCAGCATTTAATAAAAATAGTTTTGAAGTGAAAAAAGTTGAAAAAATAGATGTATGAAGCATTCCGTATGAAAATAACGCATGTTTGAGTTCTGAAAAAAAATTGCCTAGCCAGTTTTGTCTTAGTTACTACGTCAAAGGCATGGAAACTTGCTTAGCATCATTTTCTGAATCGTTATATGTGTATTGTTGGCCTCTCATAGAAGCAGGCTTATGCTTTGCGTGATTCGTGATATTTTATCTTTGCGCTAGATGGTGATTTTATCTGTTAGGTATAGGGGAAAAAATGCTAAGCACTTAGCACAATACCCCACTCTACCCAGGTGTCTGAAATGGGTACAGGTCTTGACCGGAGGAAAGCGTCATGGCGCCCTGGTGTTAGTTGTAGTGCATTTGAAAATCCAATGTAGAAGGTGATATGTATCAGGCTTGAAATTGGAAATATTGCATCCATAGATGCCGTTGTTTGTTTTGTTGTTAGTTTAATGCCTAAATTAAAAATTCCCTGTCGTCTAATAGTTCCCCACGAAAACGTTCAACGTTTTCTTTTTAGGGGACCCGTCAATCGTTTTCTTTCTTGTATCGAAGAAAATTGGCAAGCTCAAATATTCTGCGGATTTAGGAACGAACATTTAAGTGTCTTTACTCAGTATTTTGTCGACACGAACGAAATATGCTTGTTTTCCTGACTATATCGCAGCACTGAGAAGCCAAATGACAACGTATTTTTGTTCAACGGTTCCACATAGCCCGGTTGTGCGAAACTTCTTGCTATTGAGCTCATAGAACAAGCTGCGTGAACCGACGTACATATGCACATGTATGTAACTACCAACATATACAATATATTGACCGAAATTTAACTTTAGCTCCGGGATTGGTGCAGACAATATCGTGTCGTGCTTTAGCTGCGTGAAGGGATTTTGTCCTCTCAGCAATGACATGATGGAATGCATTACATTGGTCCCTCAAGAGTACTACGATCAATGATTGGTACTACGGTTGTACGAGTATCTAGGGGATTTAGCGCTTCCAGGGGGAAGTTTTGAGGTCGCGAGCTGAAGGTTACTTAGTTCTTCCTTTCGTTGAAGTATCAAAAGTGTTTTGTTCAGTTGCGAGGGATCTTTTATCAGTTCACTGCTGTAATCTGTTACTTCCTTTTTCAACTTTAATCTTGTTTCTTAAGCTTCCTTCTTAGCTTGTTCTGGGATGTGGGCTTACAAGAATTGTTATTACGTGTGAAGTCGATGTCCAAATTTACCTTGAGGGTTGCCTATCTGAGTTTTCTGCTGGATTTATTTTCGTGTTTTTTAAGGGTAAAATACGGCAGATGGGGTGAAGTTTACTTTGGCTAGCCTGGGTTTGGTCGTCTTTTTGAGTTGATGATTTAGACGTAAAAGATTTTTTTCTGTAAGTTTAAACGTTTAATGATTAAAGCCATCACTTAGGATGATGTTATAAGCAAGGTTCGGGTAAGTTTAGGTTAGCCAAAGATACGTTCGCGTGGTTGTGTGGTATTGATATAAAGCTTAAAATTAGACGACTTATGAAAAAAAATATGAAAATAGGTCGGAGATGACCAAATAAACGATGATGATAACTATTAAGAGTGTGAATATTATGTAACTTTCATTCTACTGTTAACGCAAACGCTATTTAACACACCTACAAATGTTTATTCCAATTACAATAGTTACCGTCGACGAAGGACACCTTAAATAAGCATAAAATTTTGAACATCAGTTCTGCATAGTGAATGATATAATTTTATTGATGTAGTTGTGCAACAAAGAACATACAATACATACGTATTGAACATACAATACGTACGTATCAAACACACAATACATACGTATTGAGCATACAATATATACGTATTGAACATACAATACATACGTATTGAACATACAATACATACGTATTGAACATACAATACATACATACTGAACATACAATACATACACACTGAACATACAATACATACGTACTGAACATACAACACATACGTACTGAACATACAATACATACGTACTGAACATACAATATACACGTACTGAACATCCAATACATACGTACTGAACATACAAAATATACGTACTGCACATACAAAATATAAGTACTGAACATCCAATACATACGTACTGAACATACAAAATATACGTACTGCACATACAAAATATAAGTACTGAACATACAATACATACATACTGAACACACAATACATACGTATTGAGCATACAATATATACGTATTGAACATACAATACATACGTATTGAACATACAATACATACGTACTGAACATACAATATACACGTACTGAACATCCAATACATACGTACTGAACATCCAATACATACGTACTGAACATACAAAATATACGTACGGCACATACAAAATATAAGTACTGAACATACAATACATACTTACTGAACACACAAGCACATAACACTTGCATAGCTCTCAGTAATAAGGTCAGAGCCGTGATAGACTCGGGTGAACTAAAACGCGTTGGTAAAAATACCGTCAGTGTTGTCAGACACATTCAGTTATGAACTTGTGGGGGTAAAGCTCGTTCAAGACAAGCCAGGCAGGATAATAAGGGTTAGATGTGATTTCGTCCGCAAACCGAAACGTGAAAAGATCCAGTCCGATCATTTATATGTTCACAGGATTACAGGAGGTACAAGTAAGCAAAGTAACGTTTCACTAAATGTTAACTTGCACAAGATGGTATCACTGGACATTGAAATTCCGTCCTCTCGATTAAGTTACAAGTATGAAAAATTATACTCACCCTACGACAGGGGTTCTTACGGGTTCTAAATATACGGAACGAAAGCTAGAAATGTAGTGGAATTTTCTTGTTAATTTTACCTAGTCTGAAACAGAACCAAGCGCAATGAAATGTGCCACAATTCATTTAAACTTTTTTCTAATTATATACTTTAAGCAACGTTCGGAAATTTACGTAAGACTATACAATGAACAGCCAACTAATGGTTTTCTGCGCACTCCAAGCTTCGCTGTTTTTATGAATCCAACTGACAAGTTGCTAGCCTACGTAGCTTACTCTTAAGCTGGGTGACCAGGGTTGCCATACACTGTCCAATGAAAGGTTTTGTTTGTTAGGCGAAAAAATAATAAATCGTGTTGAAAGATCGCCACAAACTCAAACAGCTACTACCCAGTCAAACTTTTTCCCCCGGAGCAAGCATAAATTTCGCCGCCTAAGCGATTTAATTACCTGGGCGGCGAAAAACATGCATGCAGGCAGTGAAAGAGTTAGCCTGGGTAGCTATACCTCGAAAACGATAAACATGAGATTCGTCTTCATTTGAACGCATGAAGTAAAAATCGTTTGGAAATCGTACCCTCCTAACGTGAAGGAAATATTCACGAGTATAATGTCATAGTGTACAGGTGTGACCTGGTGGAGAGGCTCTTTTGACAATTTCAGCCTCTCTTTGTGACCTGAGACCGACTAAGTGCTTAGCGTATGGGGGATCGTCGTGACTCTACTGCGTTCGAGTGAAATACTCCGGGAGAATTGAAAACATTATATACAGTTATCAACCTGTATATTTTTACGTTGCCTCTCCTTTTCATCTTAGTTATCAACCTCAGTGACTTTCGGCGCGATGTGTATCTACTTAGAAGCGCCAGCAATTAACCTTACCTAACTACTACTACTACCTACATGATTTCCCAGCTGCCCACTGGTTGGAAACGCTGCTAGCGATATGTAAGCATGCTGCAGGTCGTCAATGCTTATTCCTACTTGCGCTGCCATTCTTTAGTGAACCATACGTGAAACCAAAGCAAAGCGCAGTGAACCCTGCCGCCTTGTACAAAAAAATCAGCCCTTTTGTTTCGGGCCTTGCGAAGCATTGAAGCACCTCAATGGCGTATGAATAGAATATTATATGAACTCTTTGACTGAAAAAAGCTTTCCAAAATAGGTTCAAATAAAGCGGTCGTGTTGTGTTCATGAGTTGTAAAAACATTTTGTAATTATATTCCATTGCTTTGGATGACTTGACTGTGATAAAACGCTGCAGGACAAAGAAAGAATCTGAACTAGTAAGCCCCGATAGAACCAGGGAGACAAGCATGTGTGTGTGAGCTCGTCAATAGCGAATTCTGGCGCATTCAAGTTGTGCTTTACTTTGTGTGGCGCTGCTGACACTTGCAGCGCTCAGTTTATGAAGCAACTTAACATCACATTCCTTCTGTACAATGTTGTGGTCTGCTGTGTACAGTGTTGTGGTCTGCTGTGTACAGTGTTGTGGTCTGCTGTGTACAGTGTTGTGGTTTGCTGTGTACAGTGTTGTGGTCTGCTGTGTACAGTGTTGTGGTCTGCTGTGTACAGTGTTGTGGTCTGCTGTGTACAGTGTTGTGGTCTGCTGTGTACAGTGTTGTGGCCTGCTGTGTACAGTGTTGTGGTCTGCTGTGCACAACACTGTAAACAGCAAGATAACCTGACCTGACAAGATATCATACCGGAAGGCGGCAACGGCTAACTCATTCAAATTGGCCCGAGTCCCCGAATATTGGCACAAGTACAATCAGCTCCCACCAACCACGGTGGGTCTCAACCCCACCATTCCAAACAAGGAAGACCCAGGTATGGAAGGATTAAATGAAAGGAGAAAGAAAACAATAAAGTGAAATATCAAAGAAAATGAGAAAATAAGAAAGAAAAGAAAAGTAAAGATGAACTGTCGCATCAAAAACAGTTTTTTATGAAACAGTTGCGTCCTTTCTTCTTCCAATTCCTTCACTTTCAGTCTAGGGTCATTTTCGAATTTCAGTCAGTACAGAATATTTAAATTCACAAACATAAGTTTGCAGTAAATGTAGAGTACAATGCTGGTGTCCATCTAGCAAGTGGGTGTGCGAGTCCAAGCAAACAAGCGAGCAAATGACTAACTAATTGTTATTGTATAGCATGACATTGTACACCATTTTCATAATGTTTATATATTTCTCCTCTCACTCATATAATCGTTATCCTCTAACTTCATTGGGCATGTGATGATGCTGCCTGTCCAAAGTTACGCTTCGTTATAAAAGGCAAAGTTATAATTCGTGTCTTGGACATCTGTAGATGATTTATATGATGGGGGAATTTCTGATACCAAATGAAATTTGAGTAATTAAATCAAGTATTACCGTAGAAGCTAATTATACAGTATATCCCACAAAAACCCGAACCGAGTATTTATTCTCCCGTATCAGTAATACCATCATAAAAATGCCGTAAGCATATAATTTCAAGCAAAATAATGACGGTGTTACTGATATGGGATAATAAATACTTGGTTCGGGTTTTTGTGGGATATACTGTTCAGTATAATTGATATGCGTTTTTTAATCAGCATAATGTGCTTAGTTTACCTTAGAATTCATTATAAGTATGTAAAGAAGGGGTAGAATAGATGTACTGTGCTACAATTGGTACACAATGATGAAATTAATAAACAGTGCTGCAGGTGATACATGCACAGAGATGCAATTGATGCACAGAATACAAATGATGCACAATGATGAAACTAAAAGACAGTGGTATTAGAGATGCTCAATGATGGAAGAGATGCACAGTAATACAATGATGCACAATGATGAAACTAATAGAGAGTCGTATTAGAGATGCTCAATGATGCAAGAGATGCACAGTGATGCAATTGATGCACACAGTGAAATACTCAGGAAATGAAGGATAGGACATAGATTTATGTTAGTTAGGTTTGTCTACCCCATGCTATGGGGATTGGCACCCCAGAGGAAATACTGTTAGGTCCCTCGGCTATAGAAAGACTTTCGAAACTTCTGTTCCTTGAGCCCACATCGCTTTTTTGTTTTTATGCCTTTTTCGTTATCTCTGCAATATGTTTTCTTCTTTTTCTTTCCTAACTTACTGCGCAGGGTATCTTGTATGTGAGAACACATTTTGTGCATAAATTCCTCGTTTACACAGTCAGTACTAAATGGTGCCCTCTCTCCACTCTCTTGAGATCGCCTTCACTGTGATAAGGGAGGCATTAGCATACTAATATAAACATTTTTTGTAGCGGATATTTGCGCTCTAAATTCTTATTTTCTGCATAAGAACAGTATGGCACTATGGTTTAAATTTACCATCGTACGTTAAAAAACTATCACGAATCTAAAATTTGCATTTAATGTTCTCCCTAGTTTAGCACTGTACGAAATGAAATACTTCCAAATGAAGTATTTCATAACAAAATGGAATAAAATAGAACAGTTTTTTAATAAAAAGCGAATACTTGAAGTCAAGGTTTTATGCTTTTTTGAGATGAAAAATGTCTCCGAAGTGTAAGTTTTGTACAGCCTGTGATGTGCGCGTGAGATGCAGATCGTTGGTTGCCCACTGCTGCGTTCGCAAATCTGCTTAGGTGCCATGCTGGGAAAATGCTAATTTTAAACCACTAGTGGCCTGTGATATTTTCCAACGTTTCCCTGCGAATAGCTGCGATATGTTTGCAAGCGTCGCACTTGCTTCAGAGCTCGTTAAAATGCCGCGCGCTTCGAACTGATCTTATGAGACCTCGTTGAAAACTCGCCTGTCTAAGAAATAGCGCTCGTCGACTTCAGACACACGTGTCTGTAAGACGACATTTAAGCACTATGAATAAGAAAATTTTAACAGTAAACTTCGAGTCCTCCATACGAAAGCGGTCGATGTGCTTTTTAAGTGCAGGATTCGGGTGTCGTGAAGTGATTTTAGGAGTGGGATGACATGCGTTTGATCCCATGTTTTTCAAAGGCAGCACTTCATTGATTTTGTGTCGATAAATAAATGTACTTCTCCACTAATACAGCGAAGTCCTTCATTAGCGTAATTAGAGAGGTACTTCTCAAACACGTTTTATGATAGGCATCGCACATCAAACGTGGTTCAAACTTGGCTGAGCTCTTCAGCGTAATTTCTTCCACAGCAAATCGCCGTATGTTCGACTCATTAGTGCAATTTTAGGTGTCAAAATTAACAGTAACTTTCTGGGATACATTTTGTTCATTGACAAATAAGGAGGAGGATCTCGTAAGCAATTCATGTCCTTCATTTCCAAGAAGTGAGCTACCATTGAGATCTATTTTTTAACCATAATTTTAGGCAAGAAGCCTTCTCAGCTCCGTGCAGTTTTAAATTGAAGCAAATTGCAGCAAATCTTATCTAAATCTTTGGGAATAACTGACACGTGTATTCCAACTCAAGAACAAAAATTATGACCTAAAAATTTTCGAGTTAATCTAAAATGTTGGAAGTGAGTTGCATGTGAAAAACAGTAAGTAGAAATAATTATACCAGCATCTATGTATGTACGCATTTTTTTAATTCTCCCTTTCAATCCCCCTTCATCCTCCTTACGATATCCATTTCACATTTTCCTTACTGGAAATTACTCGAAAGACATTTTATATTTTCATACGCGTGGGAGTCGTACATGATGTGAGTCGCTGAATTCATGCGTGCCTCATTATTGAGAATTTCAAAGGAAGCTTGAACTTGGAAGATGCTACAATTGGCGTGCAGTATGCTATGTGTGTCTTTTTGCGTTGGGATATGCGTAGGTCAGTAATTTGGTGCCTTTTCGTAAAGATTACGTTTTCGTAAAGATGATGATGTTTTCGTAAAGATTGTTTTCGTAAAGATGATGATGTTTTCGTAAAGATTATGATGTTTTCGTGAAGATTATGATGTTTTCGTAAAGATTATGATGTTTTCGTAAAGACTATGATGTTTTCGTGAAGATTATGATGTTTTCGTAAAGATTATGACGTTTTCGTAATGATTATGATGTTTTCGTAATGATTATGATGTTTTCGTAAAGATTAGGATGTTCACTGTTTTCGTAAAGATTATGATGTTTTCGTAAAGGTTATGATGTTTTCGTGAAGTTTATGATGTTTTCGTAAAGATTATAACGTTTTCGTAAAGATTATGTTTTCGTAAAGATTATGTTTTCGTAAAGATTATGTTTTCGTAAAGATTATGATTTCGTAAAGGTTATGATGTTTGCGTGAAGATTATGTTTTCGTAAAGATTATAAAGTTTTCGTAAAGATTATGATGTTTTCGTGAAGATTATGATGTTTTCGTGAAGATTATGTCTTCGTAAAGATTATGATGTTTTCGTGAAGATTATGATGTTTTCGTATAGATTATGATGTTTTCGCAAAGATTATAACGTTTTCGTAAAGATTATGATGTTTTCGTAAAGATTATGATGTTTTCGTAAAGATTATGTTTTCCTAAAGATTATGATGTTTTCGTAAAGATTATGAGGTTTTCGTGAAGATTATGTTTTCGTAAAGATTATGATGTTTTCGTAAAGATTATGTTTTCGTAAAGATTATGATGTTTTCGTAAAGATTATGAGGTTTTCGTGAAGATTATGTTTTCGTAAAGATTATAACGTTTTCGTAAAGATTATGATGTTTTCGTAAAGATTATGTTTTCGTGAAGATTATGTTTTCGTACAGATTATGATGTTTTCGTAAAGATTAAGACGTTTTCGTAAAGATTATGATCAATGTTTTCGTGAAGATTATAATGTTTTATGATGCTTTGGTAAATATTATGTTGTTTTAGGATTCTTCCGTAAAGATGGTTGTTTTATAATGCTTTCGTAAATATTATGATGCTTTGTGATGCTTCCGTAAAGTTTGTGATATTTTTATGCTTTCGAATAGATTGTGATGTTTTTCATGCTTTCGAATAGATTGTGATGTTTTATGATGCGTTCGTAAATATTGTAATGCTTTTCAGGTACGAATGCAATTACTGTGAGCTGATAGGAATGAAAGTTCACATTTAAGAAGTTTGCCAGTACCCTCGCCCTCTACTAAACACGTTGCTTGTAATACAACCCATCGATGGGTCTCCGCTCGCGCACGGGCCAGGCGTCTCTACGCCGCGCAGCTGCAGACGAAGAGCGTCACAAGCCACCAATTTGTTGCCATTCCACATCCTGCACAACGAACTGCAAAATTTTCAATTTATGCAGAATAGGAGTTCTAGGAAGCCGAGCCTACGTAAGCTCGCAACTCTTTTCATGCGTGCTGATGAGGTTTCATGCACTAGAGTTCTAACTGTTCAAAAGTACTGAAGTAGTTTGGTTGCGTTGGTAATTGATGTGAGGCAAAAATACATGCGCAAAGTTTTTCTTGAATCCTAGATGTTTTTTTAATGTCTCGTCCATTCTTTATGAAAATAGAAAAACCAGTGAAAAACGTTGCTGATTGAGATGAGGCAAAATACATGCGCAAAGTTTTCCTTGAATCCTAGATGTTTTTTAGTGTCTCGCTCGTCCATTCTTTATGAAAATAGAAAAAAAACAGAGGAGCAAATCCAACACGCTTCTGCCGGTGCGGGGCAAACCCGAGCAAACTCGGCGGAGCGGCGGAGCTTTATCGCGTGTTGCTGGAAACCAACCTGGGGCAAACGGATCGTTGTGTAACTTGCGTACCGTGGCCGGCAAGCGAAAAATAAAATAATATTATTGCTCAGAAATGCCCGCAGACATGTTGCGTAAGAGAGAGCTTCCAATCTCGCTGCTACTGCTGCGAGTTCTTGAATTTTTGTTGTCTATATTCGAAGCTCCCGTGATTTGTTGAATTTTTGTTGTTTTGTGTATTCGCTTCTGCTGTGATTTTTTAAATTTTTAATTTTTTGTGGATTCGCGATTGCATGTTTTATGAAATGTGATGAACAAATGCTTAGAAAAATCTAAATTGATGGGAAATTAGTCGGCATCGTACAAGCACCGACCGTAAACATAGACCTTAGCCCTGATCTTATTTTTATCAGTACGCGGGAAGAAAAAATTCACCTTAATATTTCGAGAGAAAGAAAGTTACAAATTAAAATATTCAGGGTTGAGAAATAAAAGATTTCTGGTTCCTATGGGGATCATTTTTAATTCACTTTTTGCATTGATGATGGAGAAATTAACACTTGAAATACGGTAATTTTGGTAATTTTCCCATGAAAAACGGTAATATGGTAATAACTATGGTAATAACTTGATGGTAGTTTAAACATGGTAATAACTGGAAATATGTTATTATGGTGAGAAGACTTTTACCTCAACCGAAAATTCTAAGCCGCATTGAACTGGTGGTTGTGCATCCTTAAAATTTGGTTTGTGTTAAAGAAACCCCTCAGGGGGATACAACTGTTGCATCGATGGGAATTAGCGTTCCCAGGGGGACAATGTGAGGGCCCGAGCTGAGAGTTAGGTAGGCCTATTTTTTAAATAAAATGTTTTGTTATGTTACGGACCATCTTTTTTTCGGTTCACTGCTGTCCTGTTTTTCAGCACCTACTACTTTCTCCTTCAATTTTGATCTTGTTTCATAATCTTCATTCTCAACACACTGTTTCTATGCCCTTTCAGCATAGATTTCACGTACCCTTAACTCCAGACTAAATTGTGCCTTCCTCCTTCCACTCTTTGGATCGCCTTTGTAGCGGTTAGGGAGGCTTAAACTAACTGATATTCTAATCTGATCTAACCTCTTAACGCCCTACTAAATGCATGGTACCTTTTTTCTTTTTCTCTTGGGCACAACTTTGTTGTGGTTAGAAAGGCTTCAAGTTGATGATAGTAAATCGTTAAATACCTTCCCTCGTTACTTATTTGTACGTACACTCAGTTATGCATTCAGAAGTTTATATCCATACTCCCACTGCGTTCTAATGAATATAAATATAAATATAAATATAAATATAAACCATACAAATAACCAATAACCAAGTGTCGGTGTGACACGTTCGCGCTGTTTAATCAAGAAAATTTCGACGGTTGCAAAACAGAAAGCTCCAGTCTTCAAAGAAGAGAAGGAAGCCTCTGTGGTATAGAGTCGAATGAACTACAAGTAGTCTTATCAAAGAACGATAAGTAAGCTAACCTTTTAATAGCACGAAACATAATTTTCTTGTTGGTGGTTTTATAATAACTTTTACCCTAATGAAAATTTGAAGAAGCACATTAGTAAGTTTCAAAAATTTCATATTAGTCTTGTTACAATTGGAAATATATATTACAGAATGCATACTTTTGTATAGATATGTGTGTATGTATGCATGTATGTATAATGAATGAACTCAGACAGAAATATGTATATGTAAAGATCCTCACGAAAATGATGAGTTAAAAATCGACTCATTATTAATAATGAGACGGAGCAAGCAGAGCATAGCAGAGCAAAAAAGTGACCAGAATTGCTTGGAAGGCTGCCCTCGAGCAGAGCTGAAGTAAGAGTGACGTTGGAAGAGCACAAAGCGGCTTGCTGCCAGAATTTCAATGCATAATTAACAGAAGATTTTTTTTTTCAACATTGCATTTACTGACTGGAGTTGCTATGAGAGTCTTCAACCACGGGAATGTGCCCTTCGTTGGTGCAAGTACTGCAGAATTTAATGTGAGCTCTTTTAACGCATGCTATTTGTTGCAGCTCATAACTTTAATTGTAGGCTTTCTAGGCGATTTTTTTCTGTTACATTTTCGTTTGAAACATGCTACTTGATACAGCTCATAACTTTAATTATAGGCTTTCAAGAGGAATGTATATTCTCTATCCATTCTCTTTTGAAGCATGGTACTCGTTACAGCTAATAACTTTAATTATAGGCTTTCGAGATGACTGTATACTCTGTATACATTCTCGTTTGAAACATGCTACTTTTTACCGATCATAACTCAAGCTTAAAGCTCCAGAGCAGAATATATATTCAGTATGAGGAGAGAAATTTGTTCACGAGCCAATTTGCTCACGAGTGCGGTGCAAACGGATCATAAATCGGAAAAAATTAGCCTCTTGACTGCGTGGATCAAAACTCTTCGTTCTTTTCGTCCAGATTTTCCAAGAAAATACGAGGACGCGTTCATTCAAAGAATCTCTGATCTCCTAAAATAGACGCACTGTTTCAGAGTCGCTGTATCAGTTTGAGCAAAATGGTTCGTGGTGTTTTATGTTTCTGTGCGTAATTAGGCGTGCGGTGGTAGTCCTTTTTTATACAAAGTTTTGCATGTTGTTCTGTTGAGCTGCGCCGCTGGGAGCGAGCTTCTCACCAAAATGTTACTAGAGGAATAAGTTAAATTCAGTTTGACGTAATATCTAATAGTTCCCGAAATATCAGCGCTCAGTGTTTGCCTCCCATAAGTTTGTTTTATTTTTACTGAAGTATAAACTTTGATATTTTAAATATCGAATGGTCTTTTCTTGAATGACACTTGCTGATTGGAAGTGTGTTTATTATTTATTTGACTGTAGGTAATGCGAGTATAATTTAATTATGTTATTCTACTAAACACGGCTAACACATCTCTGAGGTGTGCACCAGCACATTCGATTTTAGCAAGATTGTACGAGTAATTACCTACGTCTACATCAATGACTTCTAAAGAAAAAGCATTTCCAATGCATTGGTAATCTGAGGATAAAGTCTCCGGGCTTATAACGTGTATTTCAGTTACTTTGTTTTGCTTGCACATATTTCCTCTTGACGGAATAGGAGACACATAGTAACTAGGCCAAACAAAATGATAAAATATTTTTAGAGCTTTTATTCAAGCTGTTCTAGGTTACGTAAATTCTTCTTCAACCGAATGTGAAACACTTCTCAGTCAAAAACTAATTTCAAAGTCTCCGGACTTTGCAACCAGTATTTCAGTAAGTATGCCTAGCTCGAATTTTTTTGCAGCGGATAAGGAAGGAATATCTCAATGAATGCGTATACCAAATCATAAAGCTTTCAGAATTTGTGGCTGGCATTCAAGCATTAGATTTTTAATTAATTCGTATTGAAATAAGTGAGTAATATGAGAAGACACGTGTGGCCAGTCGAGCAGGTGATGAGAGGAGTCAAAAACTAGGTCATCCTTGCGTCCATTTCTCTCTTAGACTACAGCAGTAATAGTTTCCTCATTCATTGAATTCGCTCAGTGTGATAGTTTCTGCAGGACTTGTAATTCATCAAAACATGACTTTCTTCGCTCTGAAAGTTACGTACATTATCAAATTTACCTTCCTGTACTAAATAAATAAGAAGAAACAGATTTCAAAAAATCATTTCGTGATTTAAGAACATATTTTGAGCATCTTCTTTTAGCTTTGGTTTGAATAGGCAAAATACTTGAATCCTATCAAATTGGAAGATCGGGTTAGATGTTAGTTTGGAACCTCCCTTACCGCAAGATAGGCATTCCAAAGAGAGGAAGGAGGAAGGCGTAATTTAATGTGAAGTTAAGGGTCTAGGCACAAAGTGCTTAGAAATAGTAAGCTAGAAAAGAAGTTAATGAAAAAGATAAAAGTTGAAGAAAAATGTTGTAAGAACTGAAAACATGACGGCATTGACCAGAAAAAATGGGCCGTAACAAAGCAAAAAACTAATTCTGTTCCTACAGAAGGAAGGCCTGATTAACCTTTAGCTTGATACTTCGCATATTCTTACTGGGAGCGCCAATTCCCATAGAAACAATAGATGTATCCCTCTGACGAGTATCCAATAAGAATACACGAATTAAAAACGAATACAATTCTACCTGAAACACAAATGATCCACAATGATTAATGAGCTCCTTCTTAATTAGGTCTTACTGTTGCGAGCGCTTACGTATTTCTCTAGGACAGAAATGTAACCTTGGTTACTAAACTTTGCTCTAATTTTTGTGGTTGTGTTATGATTTTATACGTAATAATGTGATCAGAATTACACCTTCCTTGTTGTTCCTGCACTAACGAGTGTTGCAGCTAAATGGTCTTATTTCTTTGACGTATCACTATTTTTATTTTCAAAACTTGAAAATTATTTACGTACCTTGATGTCAGATCACCGGACAAGGTCTTTTCACGATATATTGCTAGTTTTATTGCTTCAAGAATGTGTTCTAATAAAAAATTAATCTAATAACATTCGGTTGCTACCAGGATGATTTACAACTTTGACTGTAGGTTGTTTTTTTGTATGTTGGGTAACTAACAATCGAGGGACTTCATTAAACAAAATTAATAAAGATCGAATTCGTGGGCAACTCAACAATATACTTCGTTCTCACACGTGGCTGATGAAAAAACTTCTAGCATCTCGAAGTATCGAAAAGGTGTTTATTTTCGTACAAAAGTTTCAATGTCACACCGAACTACGCACGTGCATATGAATTTCAATTGTATAGAAAGGAACTTTTCTGAGATTGCGCTGCGAGGCTGTCACGTGTGGGATGAATTACTTGCGACTGTGGCGGAGACGTCGGAGGAAATGTCAGATAACTGATCCGTTTTCCAATAAATAATCGTCACATAAGGCGATGAGCAGAATGCGTCGCAAAAATAGAAGCCGCGTCCAGATCACGTGGCTTGGCAAGGGGCTTCCAAAGAAGCGAGTTATACACTCTCCAGGTCACGTGGCGCTTTGCTGCTGAATGCCACGGACGCTTCAGAAAATTCTCATTTTATTATTTAAGCAAAGGCAGCTCAAGGTTTCCTGCGTCTTGTGGTTCGAATGTCACGAGCCGCGAGCGACGGGAAATGCATGCAAGCGAATCGTTTCTTACGCAAACGAAACGCCTGTCACGCGGCAGTGGATGCTTGTGCCTTTTGTTAAGGAGATGAGGTATTTACGGTTTAATTTTAGGGCTCAGCTGTTGCACGTACTTCTGTGTCAAGGTTGATTCTTTTAAGAATACTTGCTACTGAACGCACTACTCTGAGGTCACATGTTAAACGAGGCGTGTTTGAACTTTGTGAAATGATAGCGCTCTTTACAAACTGCGTCAAAGGTCTTTTAATATACGAACTAATAGGCCAAGGGTATTTTTACGAAGTATGGTCATCTCTTTGTGAGTTGTATTTCATCTTAAGGTACCATCATTCGTAGTTTGTGAACCAACGTACTAGCAATTGAGGTGTTTTTTTTCTGGTGGGCAGTAGAATTTTTTGAACTCCTTATTCTGGTTTTGGATTCATCGTAGTTTTCATTTCTTCAAATGCTGTACTTTTGTGCTGGTGAATTCTGAACCTCTGCATTGTAGCTACCCTATGTCCATTTAAACGAGAGTAATATTTTAATTCCTTCTATTTCATTGCTGATACTATTTTTTCAGACTTTTTCTCTTTTATGTTTTGACTTTTTAACACTATAGTGTTTCATGCTTTATATGCTTGGGTTAAATTGAAATTCCATGCTCGTGGATAACATATTTCTAAAGCTCGCACGAGCTTGGAAACGTCAAATCTTGAAGTGGCGATGGAAACTACAGTTTTGAACCACCGGCCTCCGCAAAAGTGCGGATAACTTCAATGTTATGGCAGCACTGAAACAATACCCGCGGATGGGAAAGTAATTCCAGGTTCAAGTTTCTCGAATAATTTGTTGACATTGTCGTTCATTTGAGCGCAATCGGAACAAAGTAATCATGTTCTAAAGTCAGCTTAAAGTGTTCCATACTATTTATTCTAAGTTTAGAACAATAATTACTTTAATAATAATTCTTTCCAATGTAAAAAATTATCGTGTTGAATCAAACTAATTGAAGAATATATCTGCGAGCAGTACAGTAAATCTAAAGGAAATGAATACATTTGATGTCTGCGAAAAGCTAATCTAACAAGAGAAACGTGAGGGGCAGCAACCGAGCGTAGGAAGACGCAAGATTAAAAGCCTGATGAAAATTGCACATGATAAAAATTGCTTTTGAAATATTGACACAATGGGAACAATTCTTGTAAAAACGAGCCCATTGTTTTTTATTTAAGATACCGAATTTTTGTGCAGCATTCGCAGTGAGTCAGATTTATTAGTGGATGAATGACGATTTGTAGTGCGTTCTGAGTGTGGTGGTGCAAGATGTTTCACTGGCAATGTTAACAAGCGTGGTGGTGTAAGACTTGTGTCACCACTGTTGACGTAGCTCGAGTGGTGGTGCAAGACTTACGTCATCAGTCTCGTAACACAAGTCACAAAAATTGACGCGTTGCCACCACCACACGAGTTAGTGATATCCAGCAGAATAGCGTTTCAGTGTTGACAGATTGCCCGTATTACTAGCAGTGATGTCATGAAAATCGTCTCACGCATCAGTGGTTTTGCGCTTAATAATTACACAAGCGCTGACGCCTCTTCGTTCACACGTGGCACTGCTCACACGTGGCTGCTGTGTTGCGCGAGATGGTCAGCTTTAGGAGGGGTGTGTGGAGGGGTGTGGAGGTGTGTGAAGAAATGTGGAGGGGTGTGGAAGTGTGTGCAGAGGGTGTGGAAGGGGGTGGAGGAGAGTGGAAAGATGTGGAGAGGGTGTGGGAGATGTGGAGGGGTGTGGTGGTGTGTGGTGGGGTGTAGAAAGATGTGGAGAGGTGTGAGGGCAGGAGGAGTAAGGAGATACCCCTTCAAGGATAAGTCGAAGAAGAGTGCGTAAAATGCGTCAGATTCAGTACTGGCTTTCGCGAAATTCAAACAAGAACGTCGAGAAGATGTGGGCGTATGGCTTAATGAAGGTACTACAAAAAGAATAAGGGCTGATGGGAATTTGCAATCTATTAAACCTCAACTATCGTTTTATTTTGAACTTGCATTATAATTGAAATGCACGCAGCAATGAGATATTGTTCTTTGGGTTGTAGCATAAAATATCAGAACTTTTCCTCGGACCAACTGCTTATACCGTAATTTGTGCAAACGTATTTTTTAATTGATAATGAAGCCCCCTCAGGAGCATACAACTATTGTATCTATGGGAATTAGTGCTCCAAGGGGGACTATGTGAGGGCCTGAGCTAAAGCTTAGGTAGGCTTCCTTTTTGTTGAAATAGAATAGGTTTTTATTTTGTTACGGACCATCTTTTTTCGGTTCACTGCTGTCCTGTTTTTCAGCACCTACTACTTTCTTCTTCAACTTTTTCTTGTTTTATGAACTTCTTTCTTAGCTTCCTGTTTCTGTGCACCTTGTGCATAGATTCCGCGTTTCCTCAACTCCATTACTAAATGGTGCCTTCCTCCTTCCTCTCTTAGAACATCTTAGTCTAGTCATGCAGGTAAGGGAAGCTAAAACTTTCTTATATAATAATAATAATAATAATAATAATAATAATAATAATAATTGATAACGGAGCACTTCAGAAGAATTTCATTTTTTTTTTTGTCGGCGAACTAAAAAAAAGGATGCGTTATGGAGATTTCATATTCTGCATCGCCTCACTTTTTCCTCCCGTTCGAGAACTGAAAAGAAAACACGTCAGTTGCGCATCCATGATTCAAGCGGTAATGAATAAAGATATAGCTTTAACTAACCTGAGATTTTGCTGTGCTTGAAGTATTATGTACGTCAGAAAAATCTTTACTCATTTTTTCTCGTACCAGTGCGCATAACTAACCGTACGACAAGATATGTCGCGTAGGTAAGAAAGGCTGAGCCGTTGTTTAAGAATAAATAAAGAGAAGAATTACAGGTTATGTCATATGAATGTCTATACACAAATTTCTTTAGTCGATAATTGTACATGGGTATCCTAGAACCCGGGTCATTTGTCTACCAAATGACTGATGGAAAAGCAAAAATAGGTAAACCCTTTATTAAATTATTCCAATTTTGGAAACACGTATAGATGCAGGGTAAAAATACATTTGTATAACATGCGCCACCAACAGTTTTTGAACGCCGTTTTGGACACCATTTAACTAAACGGGTCAAAAAATTGATAATGTGTGCAGAAGTCTATTGCTCGATCGCAGTATGTCCAATTTCAAGTATCTTCAGTAGTTGTGTGGCTGATAATGGAACTTTGTGTACTCATTGGTCCAGTGGCACGACTAAGCGCTACACTACACACCTAGGCACCTTACGCTCTAGTACCACACACCCCGCCACCACACACCCCCACCACACAATCACGCACAGTACGTCCTAGCATCACCACACCACGCAGCACCCAACACGTCCCAGCACCACCACACCACGCACCACACATCCCACCACCACACAACCACAGACCCTAACACTACACACCCAGCACCAAATACTCCACCACACAACCACACATTCCAGCACCACACAACCACGCACCACACATCCCAGCCCCACCACACCAAGCACCACACATCTCAGCACCACGCACCACCTCACCATACACACCCGGTAAAAGAATGTACCGTAGACGGGAGAGTGGTGACTGCAGAGTGACACCTGCGTCTGGCACAAAGTGCAGTACAACTTTAAGAGATCTCCAGACACGTGTATTTCAGAGCTCAATTATAAGGGCAGCGGAATATAGCGCCGCGATCTGACTCGGACAAACACACGTGTGAGAGGTGCAGTAAAGCTGCTGTGCTCGAAACGCTTCCTCTCCTGCGAGATCGAGTCGTTTTTGCCGGTGATCGTACTCATGTTCAACTCAATTTAACAATTTAATTGCAATTTGTTAAACTGTAGTTCAATATTCAACTCAAATTGAAAGCAATTGTATCGAGCAAATTTGAAATTTGCAAACATTAATTGGATTATGCCTTCATATAGCGTTTATTAAGTATTCATGAAAACTGAGTTAGGGACTACTCGTGGGTCAGCAGCATTATGAAAATCCTTTTTGTGGCTACCAGTGGTCGCACTCCTGTTCAACTCAAATAAAGTGCTGAATGGATCTCTTCTTGGGATAGTGTGACGCTTTAATTTTAATTTGGTAGCGACATGCGATTTTTACCAAAGTGTGTGAGATTTTCCAAGTAGCAGCGTCGTTAAAATACACACAAAAATGCACCAAACATGTATTCAAGCTCCGCTAATTATAGCAGTGTTACGCTTACAAATGCTACTGCTTGTAGTTAAACGATATGCCTAGTACCATTAGCGTCTTATTACCTAGAACATGTACCGTGTACCATTGAAATAAGATGTGACGTGAAGCATTCGCTGAGTACTACCAGGCCCCTCAGGGGAATACAACTATTGTATTTATGGGAATTAGCGCAACTAGTGGGAAAATATGAGGTCCCGAGCTGAGAGTTAGGTAGGCCTTCTTAATGTTTAAATAATTTTTTTTGGATTAAGGACCATCTTTTTTTTGGTTCACTGCTGTCCTGTTTTCAGTCCGATTACTTTCTTCTTCAACTTTTATCTTGTTTCATGAACTTCTTTTTCAACTTACAGTTTCTATGCACCTTGTGCGTGGATTCCGCAATTCCTTATTTCCATACTAAAGGGTGCCTTCCTCCTTCCTCACTTTGGAACGTCTGTATTGCTGAATGAGAGACTTCAACTAACACCTAATCTGATCTGAGTATCACCAGGATGACATGGTTTTGGGAACATATACCGAATGTCATTAAATCAACCTTACTTGGGGCATGTGGTGGCAAGTACCATCAGAGAACACAGTTCGTGGAACGTATTCCAAATACTAACAAAGCACAGTTGTTCTTGGGACGTATACCATTAAAGCAACATCATTTTTATCATGCACCGAGTATGACCAAGGTAATATGGTTATTGGACTTATTATATCGACAGCCTTGGTGACCAGCAGAAGCTTCGATCGCATGCTGGAAGTATGGTTTGAAACGTAAGAGCATTAAAATTAACATGGTAACATTGTTCACGCCTTCCAAAAAGGTAGTGTACGAGCAGTTTTTATGGTATTGATTTTATTGCAATGGAATTATACCACTAGAAACGTAAACAAAAATTTTACGATTATTATTGTATTTTCAGGCTGGTGATTAGCATATATATATTGAGTGTAAAGGCACAGAAAAACTGCAATGTTATAATGCTGTTGCGTGGTTCAAGAAAAAATTCATCGTATATGTAGTGGGCGTCGCTTAGGTGGTACATTCGATATCGAACCTAATAATACCCTTAGTGTGTTTATTTATATATTTATTTATTTGTTTGGTGTCCGCTTCTTAACAAACATAGGATGTCTGAGTTCGCGGTACCATGGATACCGAATTCCTCAGTGTATTGAAAGATGGCCTTACATGCATTGATATGTTTGACATCTTATCAGGATAGATTCGGTAAGGACATGATAGGTTAGGATAGGTAAGTAATGTTGACGGAATTTTTTCATGGGTCCACCTAGTTAAAGCGGCCCATAGACGATCAATTAAATTGTCAATATCATTGACTCAATATATGGATGAAATTTTTTTTGCCCACTAAGTCAATTATTTGACGGTCGTCAATCAAGCCCCGAGACTATCAATTGAATTGTCAATATTCATTATTGTCAATTATATTGTCAATAAAATTGATCGTCTATGGGCCGCTTAACGTGGAATTTTCACGGGTCCTGATACTCCCTAATAATAGCCTTGGTTTATTTGTTTGGAGTTCGCTCCTTCCATTGCTCATAGGAATAGTTATAATGACCGTATCTGTAATACGATTTCACCAGTGCACAAGTACAAGAATATTTTTTACCACGGGTACTATTAGGATGGATATAGTTTGTCATCCACATCTGAAAATTTTCTTGGCATGGAATCCCGTTATTTTTGACGGGCCGTGCACACTACATAGTTATAAACCCTGAATAAGTTGATCATGCATTCCACCTGTTAAAAATATTTTCTCAACGTAGCTTTTTACCTTTTAATGTCGTAAGAACAATATTAAAATTTACCGTTGTTCACTGAAGCAGCTTGTTTTTTATTTATGAGAATCGCATTCTGTGATATTACGCACCAAGAGCTTATTACGCTTTGGGTGAGCTTATAAAAAGTTAAATAGAAGTGAAACGATAGGTCTGCGGTGTTCAGTATTATGATGTAACAAATTACGTACGTGGTACTTATAAATGGTACTGGTACTTATAATTTTGCATTAGAATTTCATACAGATAACACTGAACTATGAAATTTTCCAGAATTACTGTCTGAATTTATCCAGTTCTGGGATATTGAAAATTTCATGAATATTGACCACTTCTAAATAACCTTTACTAGACCTTATGACCTAGTTTCAAAAAAGTAGTTTAGAGGCGTTCTCCTTCGTGCAATTTTTTGCTTTGAGAAACACTTTTGGTTCGATAACTCAAAATGCCCAAGATTTGTCAGAGAAAACAGCTTTCCTGGCAATTAGAGAAAACGACCCAACTTATACAGGGAAAACTTTTCTATTAAGTTTACACTGAGATCATTCAAAAATCATTCTGATTCCAGACTCGATTGTAAAATGTAGACTTGGTCTTGTCTTAAATTAAAGGGTCAATATATGCTTTAGTGCGTTCAACGGTTTTTAAAATTTTGTTCCCATAAATCAGTAAAAAGATAAATTTTAAGGACTTTTGTACGAATAACATTTTGCTCGCAAATGCTTACTATTTGTCCCTCAGGGGGATACAACTATTGTGTCTATGGGAATTAGCACTCCCAGGGGTCGATGTGAGGGCCCGAGCTAGAGGTTAGGTAGGTTTTCTTTTAGCTGAAATAGAATGGGTTTTTGAATTGTAACGGACCAATACGGACCACAACACTTACTCCGGCTTTCATGATTTCATCCAATTGAAAGATGGCAAAATAAGGTAGGACGTGTAGCATTGGGTGCTCCGAAATGGACAGCTACAGAAGCCATTAGAGGTGACCTAGGGTGGAGCCTATTTTCAGAAAGAATGATGAAAGCTGTGCTGAATTATAAGGTGAGAATTGAAAGAATGCAGAATAGCAGGTGGGTAAGGCGAATCTTTGAATGGAATCTGAGTGTAAGCTATTGGGAGAAAGTATGTTGGGGGCATGCAAGGAAACTCAGTATGCAAAAGATTATTCATGTTAGAATTGGGAGACCTGTGGATGACTGGAGTTTAATAAATGTAGGAGGTGTAGGGCCTGAGTGGGACTGCAAGAGGTGGAAGAAAGAGATTGAGAGACGAACAAAAGAGTATGGATTGAATAAGTGGAAGCTTAGCATGATGCGCAAGCCTACACTTACCTGGTATATGAAAAAGAAAGCACCTAAGTTTGAGCTGTTCTATGATGGTAGTTTTGGAAGTCAACTCTTGTTTGCTGTGAGATGTAAGTCATTGAGTGTGAACAGACGTACATGGAGATGGAATGAGAATAATAACAGATTATGTCAGCAGTGTAATAGTGGAGTAGAGGAAACAATTGAGCATTTTGTGCTGGAATGTAGTAAGTATGAGCAAGAGAGAGAGAGTTTTATGAATGTGGTGTCTGAGCAGTATGGAGAGAATGAGTGGAATGCCAGATGTGCTGAAGATGATTGCGGTATGAGCTGTCTTGCTGGATTGGATCAGGAGTGTAATGCGAGTATCACTGAGGCTATGAAAGTGTTTCTTGTGCGTGCCTGGAGTAAGAGACAGTGACTGGAATGAGCCAGTCTGGTAGAATGGGCTGTAATGACCCAATGTGCCGGGGGATGGTGTTTTGACACACTGGCTGTCCCGGTGATGCCTTCTAATGGAGGCTTGTGACAAGGATCGTAGATCCTGAGTAGTTTAGTGGACAAGTCTGGTACCAGGCGCTGAACTCTTTGTGTGAAAATTGTGGAGGGAATTGTAGGCCGTTACAAAGGCCCCGACACTGTCGGCCCTCAAGTTCAAGTTCAAGTTCATGGCCTTACATGCATTGATATGTTTGACATCTTATCTTTCTTGAGCTTTCTTTGCATATAGGGAGTGTAGTGTGTGACATTGTGGAGAGTGACTGTGAGTAGTAGGAAACGTTTTTGTTTCTTTTTTTTTTGATAACTTGATTTTCAGTAGATTTGGTGAGTGAAGACTTCTTCTGCCTGTGAAATTTGTACTGAGATAGAAGTCTGTGTTTGAGGATGGCAAGAAATAGGACTGGTCGTAGGAAGGGAGGTGCAAGTGGAATGGATGAGGAGATTGAGTGCATGACTTGTAAAGAGTGGGTAGATATAGATGCATGCAAAGGTTTGAGAGAGATGAGTCGGAGGAAGTTGAATGATCTTGTGTTTACGTGCTGGAAATGTTTGAATGACGAGAGAAAGAAGTTGGAAGAGGAGGTTGAAAGATTGACAATTCTGATGGTTGCTTTAGAGGCTGATTTGAAGGATGAAAGGAAGTTGAATGAAGGAAAGAATGAGAATGGTGCAAATGTAGTGAATGAAGAGGTAAATGGTGGTGGTGCAAGGAGTGCAAATGAAGTGGATGATGGTGCAAGGAGTGCAAATGAAGTGGATGATGGTGCAAGGAGTGTGAATGCAATAAATGAAGTGAATGGTGGTGCAAATGTGCCAGATGAGAGTAGAAGGATGAATGAGCATGATGAAAGAAGTACGAATGGGGAGAGAATGAAGGAGCAACCTGTTGATATGCCACATGAGGTGCAGGCGCCTGTAGTGGAAGTGAATGAAAGGAAGATGGATGGAAAGAGTGATGTGAGTGGAAGAGTTGAACGAAAGAGTAGTATGAAAGGGAGAGTGAGACCTACGATTAGAATATGTGGTGACAGCATGGTGAAGAATGTGGATAGGTTTGTGAGTATGACTGACCGTAGTGGATGTACGAGCATGAGAGGAAAGGGAGTGAATGAGATTTGTAGGCATGCTGAGGAAATGATAGATGGAATGGATGAAGGGATGGTTGTACTGCAAGGAGGTGGCAATGGATTGCTTGAATGTGGGAGAGAGCTTACGGTGAATGCAATTATGAATGTTGTTGAAAGGGCGCGAAAGAAGAATGTAAGAGTGGCTGTGACCAGTCTGCTGAGAAGGCCTGCATGTGGCGAGGAGTATGAAAGGGTGCGAAAGGAGGTGAATAGGGAAGTGCATAAAAGGATTATGAGTATGAAAGCTGAGAGTATGAGAAAGCGTGAAATGGGTTCCAGCTTCCTTGATATGGATAACCTGATCCAGAGTGGATGTTTTCGTGGAGATGGAGTCCATCTTACTCAAGAAGGTGAGATGAAACTCTCCAGGAGATACATCCAGTGGATTGGGTGTACTCATATTGTAATGGAAGGTGGAACTGGATGAATGGAAAGCTGTCAGAGCAAAAATGAAAAATGTTGTGAATTGTCCAATAGTGTTGTAAGGTTTGGATGTATAAATGTGCGTGGATGGAATGCAGGAAAGTTAAATGACCTTGTAGCAGAATTTGAGAATGGAGATTTGGATTGTGTTGGTGTAGTAGAGACCCAAATGCATGATAGAGTCAGTTTAAAATGTAAGGAGAGTAAGTACTACATGATTGGAAAAGGGCGTGTAAGTTGGCAAAAAAGAGGTGGTGGAGTTGGTCTCATTGTAAAAAATGCTCTAAATTGGAAATTAGAAGAAATTCCTGTTGGAAATGAACCTGAGAGTGAAGATCTGTTAGTAATAAAGTGTGAAAGAATGCATGCCAGAGAATGTGTTATTGTGGTTGTATGCTATATGACAACTGATGGTATTTTAGCTCATCAAGAGAATGTAAAAAAGTATGAAATATTAACAAGAATTGTGCAAGAGCATTGCAGATGCCCTCTGATTTTGATGGGTGATATGAATGGCCATGTTGGTATACTTGGTGAGCCTGTGAATGCAAATGGACAAAAATTGATTGATTTCTGTGATGAGAATGAACTTGAGAACCTAAATGTAACAATAGGAAATGGCTTGCATACATGGCAAAGCAGGGAATGTAAAACTGCAATTGACTATATGATAGTGAATAGTAGAGCAAGAGAGTGTGTCAAAGAAATGTTTGTAGATGAAGATGATTTTGATATTGATAGTGACCATAAAATGCTTGTACTAGAATATAATTGGGGTGGAAAGGAGCCGATGCAGAAGGCCAGCAGAGTAAGAGAAAATTGGCGTATTAAAATGGCAAACTGGGAAGAATTTAGAAATGAATTGAGTAGATGTAACTGGAACAGGTGTGGAAATGTAAATGACCTAAATAAGGAGATTGCAAGAACCTTGTATGATGTGGCAGAGCAAAAGATCGGTAGAATGAAATGCAAGAAAAGTACAGGGAATGCTAGGTGGTTTACGAGTGAGATAAAGGAAGAACGAACGAGAAGGAAGACTTTAAATAAAAAACAACGCAGTATGAGGAAAATGTATGAAAGACGCAGAATTACTGAAGATGAATGGCAGAGTGTATGGAATGAGTACAAGGACCAGCAGAAGAAAGTAAAGAGAATGATCAATGAGGCTAGGGTTAAAGAAGAGAGACACCAAGTTGAAAATCTAAGAAAGAAAGGTCCAGATGGAATAAAAGATTGGTATAGGTTTATACAAGGTAATGATAGAGGTAGTGAAGTTCAAGTTGATGAAATAGTAGTCAATGGTTGCAGTGTGCAAGATAGGATGCAAATGGTGAAAGCAGTTGAAGAATACTGGGAGGACATTGGTGGAATGAATGAGCAGGTTACAGATGATGAACCAATAAATTTTCTGATAGATGAACATGAACTGCAAATGGAAGACGAAATCACTTGTGAAGAGATTGTAAGTTTTTTGAAGAAAGTGAAAAATGGAAAGGCATGTGGCCCTGATAAGATACCATATGAGTTCTATAAATGTGGAGGAGAGAGTGTAGTCAGTATGTTGAAATGTTTATCTGATGAGATATGGAAGAGTGAAAGAGTACCGGATGACTGGAACAAGTGTAATGTAGTTCTGTTGCATAAGGGTGGACATAAGAGTATGAAAGAACTTAAAAATTACAGACCAATTGCACTGGGTGACACCGTATGTAAGATCTTTTGTGGTATTTTGAATGAGAGAATGAAAAATTTAGTTGAGGAATTAGGAGTCCTGGGAGAAGAACAGAATGGTTTTAGGCAAGATAGACGGGGGGAGGATAATCTGTTTGTAGTGAGTGAAATAATTGAGCGAATGAAGAAGGATAACAAGAAGGTATATTTAGCATTCCTGGATATTGAAAAGGCGTATGACAGAGTGGATCGGGTTAGGCTGTTTGAAATTTTGAGAAAAGTTGGTTTTAGCAGAAAAATAGTGAACATTGTACAGAGTCTGTATGAGAACACAAGTGCTATCTACAGGTTAGGAAATTTGGAAACAGGGCAAGTGAGGAGTGTTAGAGGAGTGAGACAGGGCTGTACTCTGTCCCCCCTGTTGTTTGGATTGTACACAGAAGAATTAGCAGTTCGACTGAGAGGGAGTGGTTTAGGACTGAAAGTTGGTAATGAGAGACTGAGCTGTTTGTTGTATGCTGATGATGTGGTTGTGGTTAGTGAATGTGGTCATGAACTACAAAGGATGCTTGACATTGTGAATGGATATAGTACAGATTTCAAGATGAACTTTGGTGCCGATAAAAGTAAGGTCATGGTTATAAATAGTGATGAGACTGATAGAGACAGACTGTGGAATATTGGAGAAATCAGAATAGGTAGAACAAAAGAATACAAATATCTAGGTTGTATGATGAGTGAAGATGGATGTACTAGAACTAAAGGTGAGAAAGTGGCTAAAGCAATGCAGTGGAGTGGACGGTTAGGTAGTGTGGCCAGATACAGAGCAAACAAGTACGAATGTGTGAGAGGAATGTGGAAGTATGTTGCTGTACCTAGTGTCATGTATGGTATGAGTGCTCTTGCTTGGAATGGAAGTGATCTTGAAAAGCTGGATGTGATACAAAATAAGGTAGGACGTGTAGCATTGGGTGCTCCGAAATGGACAGCTATAGAGGCCATTAGAGGTGACCTAGGGTGGAGCCTATTTTCAGAAAGAATGATGAAAGCTGTGCTGAATTATAAAGTAAGAATTGAAAGAATGCAGAATAGCAGGTGGGTAAGGCGAATCTTTGAATGGAATCTGAGTGTAAGCTATTGGGAGAAAGTATGTTGGGGGCATGCAAGGAAACTCAGTATGCAAAAGATTATTCATGTTAGAATTGGGAGACCTGTGGATGACTGGAGTTTAATAAATGTAGGAGGTGTAGGGCCTGAGTGGGACTGCAAGAGGTGGAAGAAAGAGATTGAGAGACAAACAAAAGAGTATGGATTGAATAAGTGGAAGCTTAGCATGATGCGGAAGCCTACACTTAACTGGTATATGAAAAAGAAAGCACCTAAGTTTGAGCTGTTCTATGATGGTAGTTTTGGAAGTCAACTCTTGTTTGCTGTGAGATGTAAGTCATTGAGTGTGAACAGACGTACATGGAGATGGAATGAGAATAATAACAGATTATGTCAGCAGTGCAATAGTGGAGTAGAGGAAACAATTGAGCATTTTGTGCTGGAATGTAGTAAGTATGAGCAAGAGAGAGAGAGTTTTATGAATGTGGTGTCTGAGCAGTATGGAGAGAATGAGTGGAATGCCAGATGTGCTGAAGATGATTGCGGTATGAGCTGTCTTGCTGGATTGGATCAGGAGTGTAATGCGAGTATCACTGAGGCTATGAAAGTGTTTCTTGTGCGTGCCTGGAGTAAGAGACAGTGACTGGAATGAGCCAGTCTGGTAGAATGGGCTGTTATGACCCAATATGCCTGGGGATGGTGTTTTGACACACTGGCTATCCCAGTGACGCCATCCAATGGCAGCTTGTGACAAGGATTGGTAGATCCTGAGTAGTTTAGTGGACAAGTCTGGTACCAGACGCTGAACTCTTTGTGTGATAACTGTGGAGGGAATTGTAGGCCGTTACAAAGGCCCCGACGCTGTCGGCCCTCAATTTCAAGTTCAAGTTCAAGTTCAAGTGCCCACGACGCAGAATGAGAAATGGACAGCTATAGAAGCCATTAGAGGTGACCTAGGGTGGAGCCTATTTTCAGAAAGAATGATGAAAGCTGTGCTGAATTATAAGGTGAGAGTTGAAAGAATGCAGAATAGCAGGTGGGTAAGGCGAATCTTTGAATGGAATCTGAGTGTAAGCTATTGGGAGAAAGTATGTTGGGGGCATGCAAGGAAACTCAGTATGCAAAAGATTATTCATGTTAGAATTGGGAGACCTGTGGATGACTGGAGTTTAATAAATGTTGGAGGTGTAGGGCCTGAGTGGGACTGCAAGAGGTGGAAGAAAGAGATTGAGAGACAAACAAAAGAGTATGGATTGAATAAGTGGAAGCTTAGCATGATGCGGAAGCCTACACTTAACTGGTACATGAAAAAGAAAGCACCTAAGTTTGAGCTGTTCTATGATGGTAGTTTTGGAAGTCAACTCTTGTTTGCTGTGAGATGTAAGTCATTGAGTGTGAACAGACGTACATGGAGATGGAATGAGAATAATAACAGATTATGTCAGCAGTGTAATAGTGGAGTAGAGGAAACAATTGAGCATTTTGTGCTGGAATGTAGTAAGTCTGAGCAAGAGAGAGAGAGAGTTTTATGAATGTGGTGTCTGAGCAGTATGGAGAGAATGAGTGGAATGCCAGATGTGCTGAACATGATTGCGGTATGAGCTGTCTTGCTGGATTGGATCAGGAGTGTAATGCGAGTATCACTGAGGCTATGAAAGTGTTTCTTGTGCGTGCCTGGAGTAAGAGACAGTGACTGGAATGAGCCAGTCTGGTAGAATGGGCTGTAATGACCTAATGTGCCAGGGGATGGTGTTTTGACACACTGGCTGTCCCGGTGATGCCTTCGGTCAATATTGAATGTAATGTTGTCAACAAATTTCATAATTTTGTAGGTATAGATAGGTAATATAGTCGATTTTAAGACGTTTTACACGAATGACAATGTGCCCGGAAATTCTAATTTTTGGAGATATTTAACTTTGAAGTTATAGGAACGTCTTTTATAAAATTGAACAAACGGAGAGGTAAATAAGCAGAAATCCAGGGTAAATGTTGAGGACTTGACCATAATCGATTTTCCACTCTTTGATCAATAAAGATTGTTGATGAGACCAAAATAAACAAGTTTTATTCAATGCACTTTCCGGCGGAAATAAGTATTTTAAAAGTTATGGCATTAAAATGAGTTACCGTAACTCCAGTGTTTGAGGCGAGGAAAAATACACCGCGCGGTCCGACGTGAAAGTAAACAGGCGTTCCCGCGCGCCAACCAAGCCGACGAAGAGCAAACCCCCTATTACAAACGTAAAGAGGTTGGGTCGTGAGGGGTAGCAACAGTTCTTTTAGTGAAAACTATAAAACTAAAAGAACTGTGGCTACCCCTCACGACCCAACCTCTTTACGTTTGTAATAGGGTGATGCACACTGGAGTTCCGGTAACTCATTTAACGCCATAACTTTTAAAATGCTCATTTCCGCCGGAAAGTGCATTGAAGAAAACTTGTTTATTTTGGTCTGATCAACAATCTTTGTTGATCAAAAAGTGGAAAATCGATTATGGTCAAGTCCTCAACATTTACCAAATCCAGTTCTGACGTAACAATAGGTAAGGTTAGGTTTGGTAAAGTTAATTTAGTTAAGTATCCTAACCTAAGTAAGCCTAAAATATCTTAATTTAACTCAACCATACCAAGGCCGATGACTCCCGCCAAAAAACTTGGCGTGGTCCGCGCCTGCAAAACGCCGGAAGAGCCATATCAAAACTGCCGTTAATGCTATTCTTACCTGGCGTTGTTTATCCTATATCTCCTAAACTAAGCATTTCTGGGCACATTGTCATTTGTGTAAAACGTTTTAAAATTGACTATATTACCTATCTATACCTACGAAATTATGAAATTCGCTGACAACATTATATTCAATATTGACCATGCCTTCCAATGGAGGCTTGTGACAAGGATCGTAGATCCTGAGTAGTTTAGTGGACAAGTCTGGTACCAGGCGCTGAACTCTTTGTGTGAAAATTGTGGAGGGAATTGTAGGCCGTTACAAAGGCCCCGACACTGTCGGCCCTCAAGTTCAAGTTCAAGTTCGAGAAGGAAGACTTTAAATAAAAAACAACGCTGTATGAGGAAAATGTATGAAAGACGCAGAATTCCTGAGGATGAAGGGCAGAGTGTATAAAATGAGTACAAGGACCAGCAGAAGAAAGTAAAGAGAATGATCAATGAGACTAGGGTTAAAGAAGAGAGACACCAAGTTGAAAATCTAAGAAAGAAAGGTCCAGATGGAATAAAAGATTGGTATAGGTTTATACAAGGTAATGATAGAGGTAGTGAAGTTCAAGTTGATGAATTAGTAGTCAATGGTTGCAGTGTGCAAGATAGGATGCAAATGGTGAAAGCAGTTGAAGAATGCTGGGAGGACATTGATGGAATGAATGAGCAGGTTACAGATGATGAACCGATAAATTTTCTGATAGATGAACATGAACTGCAAATGGAAGACAAAATCACTTGTGAAGAGATTGTAAGTTTTTTGAAGAAAGTGAAAAATGGAAAGGCATGTGGCCCTGATAAGATACCATATGAGTTCTATAAATGTGGAGGAGAGAGTGTAGTCAGTATGTTGAAATGTTTATTTGATGAGATATGGAAGAGTGGAAGAGTACCGGATGACTGGAACAAGTGTAATGTAGTTCTGTTGCATAAGGGTGGACATAAGAGTATGAAAGAACTTAAAAATTACAGACCAATTGCACTGGGTGACACCGTATATAAGATCTTTTGTGGTATTTTGAATGAGAGAATGAAAAACTTAGTTGAGGAATTAGGAGTCCTGGGAGAAGAACAGAATGGTTTTAGGCAAGATAGATGTGGGGAGGATAATTTGTTTGTAGTGAGTGAAATAATTGAGCAAATGAAGAAGGATAACAAGAAGGTATATTTAGCATTCCTGGATATTGAAAAGGCGTATGACAGAGTGGATCGGGTTAGGCTGGTTGAAATTTTGAGAAAAGTTGGTTTTAGCAGAAAAATAGTGAACATTGTACAGAGTCTGTATGAGAACACAAGTGCTATCTACAGGTTAGGAAATTTGGAAACAGAGCAAGTGAGGAGTGTTGGAGGAGTGAGACAGGGCTGTACTCTGTCTCCCCTGTTGTTTGGATTGTACACAGAAGAATTAGCAGTTCGACTGAGAAGGAGTGGCTTAGGACTGAAAGTTGGTAATGAGAGGCAGAGCTGTTTGTTGTATGCTGATGATGTGGTTGTGGTTAGTGAACGTGGACATGAACTGCGAAGGATGATTGACATTGTGAACGGATATAGTACAGGTTTCAAGATGAACTTCGGTGCCGACAAAAGCAAGGTTATGGTTATAAATAGTGATGAGACTGATAGAGACAGACTGTGGAGTATTGGAGAAATCAGAATAGGTAGAACAAAAGAATACAAATACCTAGGTTGTATGATAAGTGAAGATGGATGCACTAGAACTAAGGGTGAGAAAGTGGCAAAAGCTATGCAGTGGAGTGGACGATTAAGTAGCGTGGCCAGATACAGAGCAAACAAGTATGAATGTGTGAGAGGAATGTGGAAGTATGTTGCTGTACCTAGTGTCATGTATGGTATGAGTGCTCTTGCCTGGAATGGAAGTGATCTTGAAAAGCTTGATGTAATACAAAATAAGGTAGGACGGTTAGCATTGGGTGCTCCGAAATGGACAGCTATAGAAGCCATTAGAGGTGACCTTAGGTGGAGCCTATTTTCAGAAAGAATGATGAAAGCGGTGCTGAATTATAAGGTGAAAATTGAAAGAATGCAGAATAGCAGATGGGTAAAGCAAATTTTTGAATGGAATCTGAGTGTAAGCTATTGGGAGAAAGTGTGTTGGGGGCATGCAAGGAAGCTTAGTATGCAAAAGATTATTCATGTTAGAATTGGGAGACCTGTGGATGACTGGAGTTTAATAAATGTTGGAGGTGTAGGGCCTGAGTGGGACTGCAAGAGGTGGAAGAAAGAGATTGAGAGGCAAACAGAAGAGTATGGATTGAATAAGTGGAGGCTTAGCATGATGCGGAAGCCTACACTTGACTGGTATATGAAAAAAGAAGCACCTAAGTTTGAGATGTTCTATGATGGTAGTTTTGGAAGTCAACTCTTGTTTGCTATGAGATGTAAGTCATTGAGTGTGAACAGACGTACATGGAGGTGGAATGAGAATAACAGATTATGTCGGCAGTGTATTAGTGGAGTGGAGGAAACAATTCAGCATTTTGTGCTGGAATGTAGTAAGTATGAGCAAGAGAGAGAAAGTTTTATGAATGTGGTGCTTGAGCAGTATGGAGAGAATGAGTGGTATGCCAGATGTGCTGAAGATGATTGCAGTATGAGCTGTCTTGCTGGATTGGATCAGGAGTGTAATTTGAGTATCATTGAAGCTATGAAAATGTTTCTTGTGCGTGCCTGGAGTAAGAGACAGTGACTGGAATGAGCCAGTCAGGTAGAATGGTCAGTAATGACCCAATATGCCTGGAGATGGTGTTTTGACATACTGGCTATCCCAGTGATGCCATCCAATGGCAGCTTGTGACAAGGATTGGTAGATCCTGAGTAGTTTAGTGGACAAGTCTGGTACCAGGCGCTGAACTCTTTGTGTGAAAATTGTGGAGGGAATTGTAGGCCGTTACAAAGGCTTTGACGCTGTCGGCCCTCAATTTCAAGTTCAAGTAAAGTCAGCTGTTCTAAAAACGTTACTTTAGACGTTATTATGTTGATTGTTTTACGCTTACCATCAGGCTGAAATGTCTGTGTAACACACATCATGCTCTAATCTCTATGTGTTGAAATAATGACGTAGTATCATTTGTAATTGGTATTATTTGTGTGAGCGACTTCACTTTATCGTCACATGATTTTTGTATGATCATCAGAACATATTTGAACTTGAAATTGAGGGCCGACAGTTTCGGGGCTTTTGTAACGGCCTATAATTCCCTCCTCAATACTCACACAAAAAAGTTCAGCGCCCTGTGTACTAGACTTGTCCACTAAACTATTCAGGATCCACCAATCCTTGTCACAAACTGCCATAAGACAGCCTCACTGGGATACCTAGTATGCCAAGACACTATCTCCGTGCATGGTTGGTCATTACAGCTCACTCTACCTGACTGGCTCATTCCAGTCACTATCTTTCACTCCAGGCACGTACAAGAAAAACTTTCATAGCTTCAATGATACTCAAATTACACTCCTGATCTAGTCCAACAATACAGCTCATACCACAATCATCTTCAGAACATCTAGCATACCACTCATTCTATCCCTACTGCTCAAAAACCACATTCATGAAACTCTCTCTCTCTTGTTCATTCTTACTACACTCCAGCACAAAATGCTCAATTGTTTCCTCCACTCCCCTATCACACTACTGACATAGTCTATTATTATTGCCATCATAGAACATCTAACACTTAGGTACTTTCTTTTGCATGTACCAGTTAAGGGCACCGTCTAGTCGAAAATCCAAAATCCATCATATTATTTTTTTATTGCTCTATTCGATTAAGAAAGTCCTAAACTTCATTCCTGCAAAGCGGCAGAACGATCCGTCTCACCAAAGTAGGTCAAATGGGGTTTGAAAGGAGGGTGGAGGGTAGCTCGCCCGGCCAGCTTGTGCAGATATGCCACTTCAGCTCAGCTGGTTGCTGCTGAGTGTTGGTTTGTTCGGTGTGCATCTATTTGCTTGCAAGTCAAGACATTTGAGATTTGGCAAGTTAAATTCTCGGTACCTCTACCCCTCCCTCGGGAGTAAGAAAGAGGGTGGGGGGAAGCTCGCCTGGCCAGCTTGCCCAGATGTGCCACACGAGCTTGGCCGGTTGCCTCTGACTGTAGGTTTGTTCATAATTAGATATGCATTTATCTGCTAGCAGATAAAAATTTTTGAGATTTGGCAAGTTGAGTTCTCGGTACCTCCACCCGTTCCTCCCTCAGGGGGAAAGAGGGTGATTGGTAGCTCGCCCGATCTGCTTGCGTAGATATGTCACGTTAGCTGATCTAGATGTTGCAGACCGATGATTTATTCAGATTTAGATGGCTTTTTTTCGATAGCAGATCAAGATTTTTCTGGATTTGACGTTAATTGCTCGGTACTAATGTAGTGATATAAGCGTTTGGCTCTGCGTGGCGCTTCCATATCATATAAGAGGAGCCTACGAGGATGCCAAGGACGCCCCGGCTTATGCTCTTGGTGCGTTTTAGACATTTTTGGTACCACTTGTGATGCTGGTTCCTTCAAGGAACCACAATAACTTCCAAAAATGATATTCAAAACATCAACACTACCAATTTCTCCAAGAAATGTAGCTTGCAAGCAAAAAAAACCTGTCTCGGCACTAAAACGCGTTTTCTGAGCAATACAAATGTCAATATTCAAGCTTCTTCTTCTCAAAAAGTTGTTATCGTAGAGCAATGATTTTGGCATCATTAGATGCGCAAAGAGTTGCTGCATAAGAGTCAAAGGATTATATTGAAATTCATAGAAGATTTTCAGTTACATTGAAAAATCTACAGAAAAATGAATGACACTTTAAATTTTTTTTTTAAATTCCATAACAAATAAATTATTGCGAGTTTCAATATAATCCTCTGACTCTTTATACAGCAGCTCTTTCCGCATTCAATGATACCTAAATCATTTCTCTACAATGACTACTTTTTTGAGAAGAAGTGGCTTGAATATACCCCATTTTTTAATTCCATTTTTTTCGTTATCTCCTTAATTATGGCGAAAACGGAAAAAGTGCCCAATATAACCCTTATTCATTTCCTAAAATACATACGTATGCAAAATTTCATAGATCTAGATACCATACAAAAAACGGGACGGCCATTTTCTTGATTCTGACTAGACGGTCCCCTCAAGTGTAGTCTTTCATATCATGCTAAGCTTCCACTTATTCAATCCATACTCGTTTGTTTGCCTCTCAATCTCTTTTTTCCACCTTTTGCAGTTCCATTCATGCCCTTCACCTCCAACATTTATTAAACTCCAGTCATCCACAGGTCTCCCAATTCTAACATGAATAATTTTTTGCATACTTAATTTCTTTGCATGCCCCCAACATTTTGTCTCTCAATAGCTTACACACAGATCCCATTCAAAAATTCGCTTCACCCACCTGCTATTCTGCATTCTCTCAATCCTCAGAACCACTTTCATCATTCTTTCTGAAAATATGCTCCACCCTAGGTCACCTCTAAGGGCTTCAGTGGCTGTCCATTTTGGAGCACCCAATGCTAAATGTCCTACCTTATTTTGTATCACATCCAGCTTTTCAAGGTCACTTCCATTCCAAGCAAGAGCACTCATACCATTTATGACACTAGGTACAGCAACATACTTCCACATTCATACTTGTTTGCTCTGTATTTGGCCATACTACTTCACCGACCACTCCACTGTATTGCTTTTGCAACTTTCTCGCCCTTAGTTCTAGTGCATCCATCTTCACTTATCATACAACCTAGATATTTGTATTCTTTTGTTCTACCTATTCTGATTTCTCCAATATTCCACAGTCTGTCTATCAGCCTCATCACTATTTATAACCATAACCTTACTTTTATCTTATCACATACTTTTATCTCATCATAGATGGCAACATGTTTGTGCAAGGGTCAACGCTGTTAGCGAGAGTAATTTTATGTAAGATTGACACACTCATTGTGAATGTTCAACAAGGATTCCAAGTTTCATATTGGCCGAGTGAGTGAGTCTTGTTAGATGTTTGGGGTAATGTTGAATGTTTGCCAGTAATCAGTTTTCAAGTTTTCGATGCCTAAACATAGTTTTAGATCAAAACTAATGTTTAGAAAAAATTGTTTCTCAAGTCTAGGAACTAGTTTTTACAGTTTTTCCTTCTCCATTTTCAAACTGAATTTCATCTAAGTTTCATTATGCCGTGTTTTTAATGTAAGCAGCTCTTATCGGTTTCTACATGAGGAATTTCCTTTTTTCATAGTATTTATTAGGAATAATGGCTTTTCTAGTGGTTTTGTTGAATCTCAAATCAGGAAATTTTTAGATAAGAAATATGCAAATGTTTTGGACTTTAAACAAGCAGCAGACTCTGTACAAACGCTCTCTCTATGTTTCCTTAACTTTGGACGTCAGTCAGAATTAATGAAAAAACAAATACTGGAACTACTAAAAAAATATTTCAGTAATGTAAAATTTAGATTAAAATCAATCAATAATCACAAAATTGAATCATTTTTTAAATTCAAGGACAGACTTCCTACTGAGATGCAGGCATCCCCAATATACAAATATAGTTATACACTTTGTGCATCCGAGTATGTGGGCATGACTACCCGTACTCTGGGATGTAGGATTGCCGAGCATTTAGGAAGGAGCCACCGGATGGGGAACATTTTAGCTAGCCCATCAAAAATCATGCTTATGAATGTGACACAGCAGTGAAGAAAAATAGATTCAAAGTCATAGCCAGGGCAAAATTGTGTTTGGAATTTTGGATTTTAGAGTCTCTGCTCATTTTTGAAATGAAATCTGTTTTAAATAATCATCTTAGCTCATTTCCTTTATCCCTAGTCAATAAGTAAAGTCGTACATTTTTTTGAGTTGTTTCCTTTTTGTATTTTACAGATGACATTTTGTTCAAATTCGTATTGCTGATGACGAGCAAAGGCTCAAAACGTTCATTTTTGTACGATTCTTTTACAGTCTCAAGAATGCATTTGAATGTATAAATGTTTTATACCATTTCCTGGTTCTCTCTTTTATATTGAAAATTTGAAAATACCAAAATAGCTGCTTCAAACAGTTTGAAAGATTTATGTATATATTGCTGTTTAAAATTTCATTAGCTCAAAAATCATGACAATTCTGAATATTTCAGGCACAAAAAGTTGGTTTTAAATTTTGTTTTTAATCTGATGGTTTATGCTAAGTTTTACTATGCGCTCTGATGTATAACTGGAAGTTCTTTATGCAAAATTTGCGAAAAAATTTTGTTTGTTGAAGATGTATAAATTTATAGTACTTTTTGTTACAGTGTGCTTACTGCAAGGACTTTTTATGCTAGGAAATCCAATTTAATGTCTTTTTACATTCCTAAATGCAGCCAGTTTCTGCTTCCCAGCAGAGTGGCTGCAGTGGTTAATTACCATGCTGCCAGCAGAGCCTTTTTTTCTGTCAACTCAAGTTTGGCCCAGGAGACCAAAAATGACCAGCAACAAAGTCCTGCCAATAACGGGCAGTTTTACAATGCTGAGCAGCTCCAGATTCAAGACACGGTGAAAAAGGTTAGTTTGTTTCGTCCTGCTGTCATGAAATACAATTATGTTCATGGTCAGTTGTGTTATATTTACCTAAGCAGCTATAACTAGCTTTTATTTCAATTAGAAGAAAATGCTTAATTATGTTCTAGTTGCAATTATTTTTTTATAGTTGTATTTAATTCAGAATGTAAGTTTTCATTTTCTTTTGTAATTTTGACACTGTTTCAAAGTTTAGGACTGACTAAATAATGTTAGCTCGTATATGCATCATTTGAGCTTTGAGCATCAAAAAGTGTATGTCTTGTGGAATTTGGATTAAATTTTCATTACAGTAGAATTAAGGTGATGGCAAAGTTGGGGCATTTTGATGTGATGGCAAAGGATCCCACAATATGAAAGTAGAAACTCTAACTATGAAGAATAATGCACTTATCTGTGACAGCTAAAAATTTTTTACCATGATGGGCTAAATATCCTGTGTCATGATAGCCTATATCATGTGCTGTGATAATCAGTATCATGTATTGTTTCAAAATATCATTTACCATGATTAACATAGTCTCATATAGCTTGATGGTTGTAGTATCCTATAGCATGATGGTCATAGTATCCTATAGCATGACGGTCATTGTATCCTATAGCATGACGGTCATTGTATCCTATAGCATGATGGTCATTGTATCCTATAGCAAGACGGTCAAAGTATCTATAGCATGATGGTCATAGTATCTATAGCATGATGGTCATAGTATCTATAGCATGATGGTCATAGTATCTATAGCATGATGGTAATAGTATCTATAGAATGATGGTCATGGTATTCTATAGCATGTTATTGAAAGCATTATGTAGCATGATTGTCAAAGTGTTATGGCTATAAATTTTGAAATGCCGTATACTGTTTGGGGCACATATGCATAATTTTTTTACATGAAATGTTGTGCCAGTGTCTGTGCAATTATAGCCAATATAAGTATTTCCAGATTTATACATGCTTTCCTTACAATAATTTACTTGCATGTCTTACAATTTAGAATATTTTATGCTTCTTGGTGGGCTTAGCATAGGCAATGGATTTGAGTTAATTAGCTTAGTCCATTCTATGCTGTGGGGACTGGCACTCCCAGGGGAAATATGTGTTGGATAACGTCAACCTGTAAACTTCTATCTTTCTTACTCGTTTTGCTTTTTTTTAATTTTCATGCCTTATTTGCATTTTTGTTTTATTCCCAACTTGTATCTGTGCACAAGATATCCAGTGGGTGAACACACCTTGTAAATAAATTCTCTGTTTTCTACAGACCATATTAGTTGATTTCTACTCACTGCTTTCTTGTGGCCTTTGTTGTGGCTAGGGGTCTTAACACACTGCTTGCAATACGACCCATCTATGGGTTGTGATCTAGTTTTTCCTGCTGTGAAATGACCTATCAATGGGTGGTTTGAAAAATGTGTACAATCTTTGAAAATGAATGGTATTTAATGGACCCAGTTAATGTTTGATATTCATAAAATTGTAAACAACTTTTTACTTTGAATTTGAGTTGAATTTTGAGCTTCAGTCATATCTATTGCAGTCAATGTGTTGAACTAGTGAAGTCATAAAAAGAATTTGAATTGTTTACTGATTATTATTTCAGGAATTATCATGAATTGGTATTAACATATTTGACTTATTGGTGAAAGATTTTATATGCAAGGGAGTATATGTAAATCTTAACTTGTTTTATTAGACAGCAGAGCTGCTGTTAGAAATGAGATTAATCAAGTTATGAATTTTTAGGAAAAATTTATATTCAAATAGAAATTATGTTTGAGGCAATGATACAAAATAGAAGTCCCTGTATTTTTATAATTTCATGTTAGCAACTTGATTGTATTTTGCGAGCAATAGGTTGTTCTGTTTGAAAATATATCAAGTACTGGACACTACATCAACACTGACTATAAAATTTGACTATGAGTCTTTTTCTTGAAAACCTACATTCACATGGTTGAATTTTATTGAATTCAAGGAACTGATGCTCCATTGACTTCAGTTCTCTTGACATGTGTTTAAATGCTGAAGTAACATAAATTCATTTGGTATCATCATCATCATTATTTCAAGTATTTAAGTTTTAATTTTCAGTTCACTGGTATGAATATTATTGATTTTAACTCTTTTTGTTCCAGATAATTGAATCTGACATCAACCCGCACGTAGATACATGGGAGAGAGAAGGCATGTTCCCAGCACACGAGGTGTTCAGGAAGCTAGGCAGAGCTGGGCTGCTCGGTATCCACAAGCCAGAAGGTGACGTCTTGCTGATCTCAGCATTGCTCTAATAAATAACATTTATTTAAAAGAACTTTAACTCACATTCTTATTTCCAGTAATGGCGACCATTTATTTGATGAATCAAACAAGTCACATTCATATTTTCAAAAGTGGCAACAATTATTTTGATGAATCAAACTCACTTTCTTATTTTCAGATATGAAGACAATTTATTGGATGAATCAAACAAGTTTTTTATTTTTAGTTGCCAAATTATTTTAATTTTATTTAGCAGATGAAATTGACTATAATTCACTTGAGCAAATCTTGTTGTGAAAGCTTGTGAGCTTTAATTTTATTATTGTTGAGTCCAATTTGCCTTATTTTTTCCTGTAGATGCTTTCCAACTTTTTTGCATTTCTTTTGGTCACCCATAGCTGTAGTGAAATTGTTATTCCTTGTTCTTATAAATCAGCAAGACAGAGGCTGATTGAGTGTTGTTGCTCTCACTGCTTTATTCTTTATTTCCAACTTCCTGAAGCATCCACAGCTCTCTACAGATTACAGAGTCTGCCCTGCAAAATGATTCAAGAAACTTTTATATTATTTGTAAATAACCATTATATTTCTTTGTTCAGATTTACAGAGAAAGGTATATTCCTTGATCTGGTCTCTGATTGCTTTTTGGTTCAGTTTTTCAAGTAAAAATTGTAATTGTTGAGCATTGTCATTCTGTTTGTGTTTTTAGCCTATCAGTTTGGTGATCTTTGCTTTGCTCCTTGTGCTCTCCTGGCACTTAGTGCTCTTTACTTTGCACTTTGTACGTAGTCTGTGTCTAGCATTTTGTATATCTTTATCTAGCATTTTGTAAGTTGTCTTTGTCTAGCATTTTGTAAGTAGTCTTTGTCTAGCATTTTGTAAGTAGTCTTTGTCTAGCATTTTGTAAGTAGTCTTTGTCTAGCATTTTGTAAGTAGTCTTTGTCTAGCATTTTGTAAGTAGTCTTTGTCTAGCATTTTGTATGTAGTCTTTGTCTGGCATTTTGTGTGTTGTTTTGCCTTGCACTTTGTATGTAGTCTTTGTCTAGCATTTTGTGTGTGGTTTTGCCTTGCACGTTGTATGTAATACAGGCCCTGCACTTATGTAATTTTTAATGCCATATTTTTTTATGTAATCTTATACATAGTATGCAATCTTTACTTTTTGGGTTGTACTTATTTTGTCCATGATCAAACCTCAACAGAATATGGAGGCCTGGGTCTGAGCTACAAGTACAACATGGCCATGATAGAAGCTCTGGGAAACGTGAACTGCGGAGGTGTTCCCATGGCTGTGGGGGTCCAGACGGACATGGCTACTCCAGCTCTGTCTTGGTGAGTTGTCTGTAAAATTGTTCAGGCCATGCCCAAGTTTACAATTTTTGTCAATTATTAGCTATTGAGTGTAGGTATTGTATTATAAATATTATGTAAAATTTACCATTACCATTTTAATAAATTATTAGGTATTATGTGTAGGTATTCTGCTATATTATGTAAAATTTACCATTACCATTTTAATACATTATTAGCTAACATGTGTAGGTGTTCTACTATATTATGTAAAATTTACCATTACCATTTTAATACATTATTAGCTAACATGTGTAGGTGTTCTACTATATTATGTAAAATTTACCATTACCATTTTAATACATTATTAGCTAACATGTGTAGGTGTTCTACTATATTATGTAAAATTTACCATTATCATTTTAATACATTATTAGCTAACATGTGTAGGTGTTCTACTATATTATGTAAAATTTACCATTACCATTTTAATACATTATTAGCTAACATGTGTAGGTGTTCTTCTATATTATGTAAAATTTACCATTACCATTTTAATACATTATTAGCTAACATGTGTAGGTGTTCTACTATATTATGTAAAATTTACCATTACCATTTTAATACATTATTAGCTAATATGTGTAGGTGTTCTACTATATTATGTAAAATTTACCATTACCATTTTAATACATTATTAGCTAATATGTGTAGGTGTTTTACTATATTATGTAAAATTTACCATTACCATTTTAATACATTATTAGCTAATATGTGTAGGTGTTCTACTATATTATGTAAAATTTACCATTACCATTTTAATACATTATTAGCTAATATGTGTAGGTATTTACTACATTATGTAAAATTTACCATTGCCATTTTAATGATTTATTAGTTATTGTGTAGGTATTCTAATATATTATTTAAATTTCACCATAACCATTTACACATATTATTCATTGTGTAGGTATCCTATATTATGTAAAATTTACTATGATTTAATGCTTGAATGTTCAAGATAAGCCACATTATTTAAAAAAATATTAACTCGTGTTTTGTGATATTCTGAACCATGTTTCTGAATCCTGGAACTTAACTTCCTTTTCTTCATGCCCAGCTGGTTTTGCTTTCCCTGCAAATTTTTTACATTTCATTTAAGGTGGAATCTTAAAGTCTGTTACTTGATCCTAACATTATTTCCTACATCAAATTCAAGTTGACTTGAGGACCATCACTTGTATGTACAATCTTTCTCGTTTAGAAAAGGTTGGGTTTTAGCTCTTGAGTAGTGACAGTGATGGAACAAGAATTATAATGTCACAATTAGTTCAGCAATCAAGGCGGCTTTAGTTGGTGTGTACGTTTTGATGGTTTGATGTATCACGTGGCTTCCATAGAGACTGAATTGATCTGCTCAAATGCTACAAATTGATCAAAATAATAACTTGATTCTGCTGTGGCCATTATTATGGACACATGATATGGATTGATTGATTATGATATGGACAACATCAAAATGAGGTCGTGGCAAATGAGGTCGTGGTTGCTATAGTACTGAAATGATGGTCAAAAATATGTGCACTACACTCCACCCAGGTATCGGAAATAAGTACTGGCTTGACAGGGGGTAACCGTCATTGCGTCCTGGTGTGAGTGATAAGGCATTTGGAAAACCAATGTACAAGATGATCTGTGTCAGGTTTTATTGGAATAAAGCTTTCTTTATCCTTTACAATGATGGAGTTTCTGTTCTCATTTGAGGACTACCCCAGTATTGTTATTCTTGCAGCAGCATTGCTGACTTCTTCAAAAATAAAAATCATTTGAATCATTTAAAATAATTGCAAAGAACAACGTGCTTGTGATACTTCAGTTGTCAAATTTGACCATCACGTTATATAATGCTAAAGTTTGTTGTGTAATTCCACAGTCCTGCATAAAACATGCCCCCTCAGTACAAGGGTTAGTCAAAAAGTTCTCAGACAAATGTCATAATTTTGAACTGAACAGAGATTTACAAGTTTTTACAAGTTGAAACCTGTCCTTAGAGCTTCCTTGATAACTTGGAGCTGTCTCATCAGTCTATGTCAGGTCAGCATCGAGAGATGTTGCATCTCAAAATAGTAATTTTCAACCCTTCAAATGGCAAATTTTCAGATCAGAGCTAACATCAAATTTTGAACTAAACTAAATTAGGAACCTGTCAAGATCATTGAAGCTTTACAGCAGGTTTGGGGAGACTCTGTACCATGTAGAGCAGTCGTTTATGATTGGATTAAACTCTTTAAAGAGGGAAGAGTCCAACTTGATGAAGACCCACGAGGAGGAAGACCCACCACAGCAACAAATGAAGAAAACATCTCTCTTGTACAGAACCTAATGGAACAAGCCCCCCCCTCAATTCTATCAGGAAGGCATTTACAGGTGGAAACATAGATTACAAAAGTGTATAAACAACAATGGAGCTTATGTAGAAAAGTAAAAGTAATGAGTTGTTGAATAAAGAAATTATGGCATTTGTCTGAGAACTTTTTGACTACCCCTCGTATAGCAGTGCTCACACCATCATGCTCTCACTCCGTATAAAAACTGCACCCAAATGAACGAGTGCACAGCCTGTGTGTGTTCCTCTGTCACTAATGGTACCTGCTTGGTAGGTCTGCACCAAGTGCACAGCTAGTGTTCCTCTGTCACTAATGGTGCCCGCTTTGCAGGTTCGGGAGCGACAAGCTGAAGCGAGAGTTCTTGGCGCCGAGCATCAGTGGGGAGATGGTGGCGTGCGTGGGCGTGAGCGAGTCCCACGCTGGCTCAGATGTTGCTGGTAACTAGGAGGGGGTGTTAAAACCGTTGCATGTAAGGCAAAGGAGCCACTTGACATTGCAAAGACCAAAATGGCTTTGAATTTTGGGTGTTGTATCTATGGGAATTAGCACTCCCAAGGGCAATGTGTGAGGGCCCAATCTGAGTTGGTTAGGCCTTCTGTTTGATGAAATGAAATTATTTTTGTTATGTTAAGGACAACCTTTTTTTGGTTCACTTCTCTTCTGTTTTTCAGCACTTACTACTTTCTTTTTCAACTTTGATCTTGTTTCATAAACTTCTCTCTCAACTTATGCACCTTGTGCATAAATTCTGGGTTTCCTTAACTCCATACTAAATGGTACTCTCCTCTCTTTAGAACGCCTTTATTGCGGTTAGGGAGGTTCAAACTAACATCTAATCTATGTAATCCAATAGGTTCTTCACCGAGTCTCTTCTCCATAGCATTACCAGCTCTGGGTCCTTCCGACGATTGATTTTCCCTCTGTTACTAGCTCACAACTTCACGGACTTCTTGTCAATCCGTTGATGAAAACAGTTGATAATTTATTTACATGCTTCATTGTTTCTTTGGCTCAGTATTGCCAAAATCATTATGAAATGTTAATGCAAATAGGTTTTCAATCTTGAATCTTGCTTCCAGAATGTTTAAATGCATTTTATATTATTTTCTAATGTATTAAATTTTATAATTGCTGGATAAAAGAGTAGACAAATATGAACAGTGATTCATGCTAAAGTATTTGCTTAGTCTTTTAATTCTCCAGATTATTTGTGAGAAACTAAAACTAAAACCACAGGCTAGGGATACTTATGAATAACACTATTACATTACCAAACATGTTTGAGGGATACTGATACTGTTGGATAAAATTATTTCTTTGTCACACTATACAGGGTGTTCTCAAAAAAGGTATCTACTGACTGATGTATGTATATATACCAGAACCCTGTATCGGCAGAACTGTTGTATGGTTCTGTTGTCATGTACAAATACATCTATCTGTTAGTGGAGACATTTTTTGAGGAAGCCCTGTGTATGATGCCAGTAAATAACGCTATTGCACACCCATTTCCATTGGTTTTTCACTCTTCCCATGACGGAGGGAATGGGCCGTGGTATATGGGTAGACATTCCCAAACACTGATAAGAGATTTTCGACCACTCCATAACAATGGATAATGATTGGACTTATTTGATTTTGATGTGCAGGCATCAAGACGACCGCAAAGCATGTTAGATAACAACACTGACATACTAATTGACGTGCAGGCATCAAGACGACCGCAAAGCATGTTAGATAACAACACTGACATACTAATTGACGTGCAGGCATCAAGACGACTGCAAAGCGTGTGGGAGGTGACCTGATCATCAACGGATCAAAGATGTGGATCACGAACGGAGTGCAGGCAGACTGGATGTGCCTGCTGGCCAACACCTCGACGGACAAAGGACCGTACCGCAGCAAAAGCCTCATCTGCCTCCCTCTTAAAACCCCAGGTTAGCGTTGTTATAGCCTTCTCTTTCCAGAAACATTGCTAATTTGAAAATTATGCAGTCATCAGTATTGACGAGGTGGATGTGTAGGAATTGTGTTCAAGTCCCAGTCCCAGGGTCACCCGGAGAAAAGGCTTCGTAAAATTTTGCACCGTAACATGTTGTATTGGTGACCCTAATTACACAACTAGAAACTAATTAATGACAACTCATAACTAATATTCTAACTAATAGGCCTTACTGAAATTTGAACTAATAACTAGAATTTGAACTAATAACTAGAATTTGAACTAATAACTAGAATTGTAACTGATTCCCTTCAGTGGGATACAACTATTGTACCTATGGGAATAAGCATTCCCAAAAGAAATGTGAGGTCCCGAATTGAGTTAGGTAGTCCTTTTTTTTTTGTAAAAATAAAATGTTTTTTGTTATGTTAAGGATCATCTTTTTTTTATTATTCTCTGCTATCCTGTTTTTTCAGCACCTACTACATTCTTCTTCAACTTTTATCTTGTTTAAACTTCTTTCTCAACCTACCGTTTCTATGCCTCTTTCTGCATAGATTCCCCGTACCCATATCTCCAAACTAAAAGGTGCCTTCCTCTCTTTCAAATGCCTTTGTTGCGGTTAGGGAGGCTTAAACTAATTTAATATTTTTTGCTAAGAACTAAAATTGTAACTAATGATGAAAATTTCAACTGATTACTAAAATTTAACTGATTACTAAAATTTTAACTGATCACTTAATTTTAACTGATTACTTAAATTTAACTGATTACTAAAATTTAACCAATTACTAAAATTTAACTGATTACTAAAATTTAACTGATCACTTAATTTTAACTGATTACTTAAATTTAACTGATTACTAAAATTTAACCAATAACTAAAATTTGACTGATTACTAAAATTTAACTGATTACTAAAATTTAACTGATTACTAAAATTTAACTGATTACTAAAATTTAACTGATTACTAAAATTTAACCAATAACTAAAATTTAACTGATTACTAAAATTTAACTGATTACTAAAATTTAACTGATTACTAAAATTTTAACTGATCACTTAATTTTAATTGATTACTTAAATTTAACCAATTAGTAAAATTTAACTGATTACTAAAATTTAACCAATTACTAAAATTTAACTGATTACTAAAAATTTAACCAATTACTAAAATTTAACTGATTACTAAAATTTTAACTGATCACTTAATTTTAACTGATTACTTAAATTTAACTGATTACTTAAATTTAACTGATTACTAAAATTTAACCAATTACTAAAATTTACCTGATTACTAAAATTTAACTGATCACTTAATTTTAACTGATTACTTAAATTTAACCAATTACTAAAATTTAACCGATTACTTAAATTTCAACTGAAAACTAAAATTTAACTGATTACTTAAATTTCAACTGATTACTAAAATTTTGAATGATTACTAAAATTTTGACATTACTAAAATTTTAACTGAAAACTAAAATTTTGACTGATTACTAAAATTTTGACTGATAACTAAAATTTTGACATTACTAAAATTTTAACTGAAAACTAAAATTTTGACTGATTACTAAAATTTTGACATTACTAAAATTTTAACTGAAAACTAAAATTTCAACTGAAAACTAAAATTTTGACTGATTACTAAAATTTTGACTGATCACTAAAATTTTGACATCACTAAAATTTTAACTGAAAACTAAAATTTTGACTGATTACTAAAATTTTGACATTACTAAAATTTTAACTGAAAACTAAAATTTTGACTGACTACTAAAATTTTGACATTACTAAAATTTTGACATTACTAAAATTTTGACATTACTAAAATTTTGACATTACTAAAATTTTGACATTACTAAAATTTTGACTGATTACTAAAATTTTGACATTACTAAAATTTTGACTGAAAACTAAAATTTTGACTGATTACTAAAATTTTGACATTACTAAAATTTTAACTGAAAACTAAAATTTTGACTGATTACTAAAATTTTGACATCACTAAAATTTTAACTGAAAACTAAAATTTTGACTGATTACTAAAATTTTGACTGATTACTAAAATTTTGACTGATTACTAAAATTTTGACTGATTACTAAAATTTTGACATCACTAAAATTTTAACTGAAAACTAAAATTTTGACTGATTACTAAAATTTTGACTGAAAACTAAAATTTTGACTGATTACTAAAATTTTGACTGATTACTAAAATTTTGACATCACTAAAATTTTAACTGAAAACTAAAATTTTAACTGATAACTAAAATTTTGACTGATTACTAAAATTTTGACTGATTACTAAAATTTTGACTGATTACTAAAATTTTGACTGATTACTAAAATTTTGACATTACTAAAATTTTAACTGATTACTAAAATTTTGACTGATTACTAAAATTTTGACTGAAAACTAAAATTTTGACTGATTACTAAAATTTTGACATCACTAAAATTTTAACTGAAAACTAAAATTTTAACTGAAAACTAAAATTTTGACTGATTACTAAAATTTTGACTGATTACTAAAATTTTGACTGATTACTAGAATTTTGACTGATTACTAAAATTTTGACATTACTAAAATTTTAACTGAAAACTAAAATTTTGACTGATTACTAAAATTTTGACATTACTAAAATTTTGACATTACTAAAATTTTGACATTACTAAAATTTTAACTGAAAACTAAAATTTTGACTGATTACTAAAATTTTGACATTACGAAAATTTTGACTGATAACTAAAATTTTGACTGATTACTAAAATTTTGACTGATTATGAAAAATTTTACTGAAATTTGAATTGATAACTGATATTTTAACTTATAAACTAGCAGGTAATGATGGCCTGCCCTCATTATGTAGAGTTCTGTCTTCTGGGCTCAAAAATGTGAGGAGCGAGACCGCGCTTCGTCTGGGCGGTTGACGAAGTGCCTGTGAAAATTCTAATGTGTCGTCTAATCTCCAGAAATCTTGAGAAAAGTGATACGCTGGAATGCTAAAAAACTACGCTGTCAAAACTCGCTTCCTGATCAATGCGATTCATCACTTGATTTTTACTAAGCACATCTGTAAAAACAATGGCGTACACAGCTTATGTAGGCATAAGTTGTGCTAGTTTAATGCCTGATCTTTTGTTCATTATTCTTGGCATCAGTGTATCCATTCTTATTGCGAACATTTTACTCCATCTTCGCCACACGACAGCAATTTCACTTACTTGTAACTATTGCTACAATAATCAAAGTTTCTTTGTATGTGGATAGTTTTGTATTTTTAGCAATGATGGTAACCTAGCGCTATTTTACGCCCCATTTAATGCCTGATAGTGTAAGTTCCATTTTTCTAGCACTTTTCATCAATCTCAGTGCACTTATAAGTGCATCAGTTTTTATTGGGGGGAAACTAGTGTACACAAACCGTCAAAAATGACTGGATTCAATATTTTCTTTAGACAAGCCTTCCAGATGTGGATGACAGCCAAAAATATTCATTGTAATAGTACCCGCGATTAAAATATTCTTGTACTTGTAACTCGTATTACAGGTACTGTCATTAGGCATCTAAAGAGAGTGAAAGAAAGACGGACCAACCAACTTAACTCTATATGGCACAATGTTGCTTTCAGGCAACATACCAAAAAAACTTTAATATCTCAGAGAGTATTTGAGGAAACAAAACAAATAAGATTTCTCCCAATACCTTGGGATGTAGACTACCGCTGCAAAACGCCCACCAAAAAAAATTCTGTAGAGCACGTGTACAATAAGGAACAGATTGCGCTGAAATGGGGCTCTGGGTAATTTGCAAACTAACGGTTGTTTCTCTTTGCCTGTTGTTCACTGTTTTAGGAGTAAGTATGAAAATAAATTATGCTGTAAATAGATACTGTTCTAAAGACTATGTGTAGGTAGTTAGAAATTATTTGGTCAGAAAATAAAGTTTCCAGATCCGAAGTTCTGTTTGTTGCCTGAGGGCAACATTGCGCAACTAAGCGTATTCTTACAGGACTCTGCTTGTTGCCTCAGGGCAACATTGCGTAACTAAGCGTATTCTTACAGGACTCTGCTTGTTGCTTGAGAGCAACACGGCTCAACTGAGTATATTCTTTCTGAAATTAGCATTGTAACTTGAGCTAAGCTTTATGGTAGTATAGTTCTTTCGTTGTCTATTTTTAACATTTTGTTCATATATAAAGATGGCAAAAGCAATACAAATATATTTGATTGAAGATATATATCTTGATTGAAGATACATAATATGCAAATCTCTACTCTGCTCAAATACTACTAGGATTTTGTCCAGTTTACAACCCTATATTTATGTATATATATTTGCTAGTTCTCCCACAATTCATTCATATTTTTTCCAGTGATGGACGCTAAAAAAAGTTCTACGGCCTACTATACCATCTGAATCAGGAGATGAAAACAGATAATCTGACGGTGACAGTGATGCCAATGAAATAAAAAGGCCATCCAAAATGCTCGCAATGCTTGAAAAAATGGGCTGGAGAGTAAAATACCAGAATATGAAGAAAAGCAACAACCCTTTTCATCAAATGTAAAAGGGAGAAAGCGTATGTGGAAAACAAAAGGCCCATCTAAAATTTCTTATAATGGGTCTGATTTTACTAGACGGCAATACCACCCTGGCAATGAAGTGAAGAAACCGATTGAATGCTACAAAGCTGTGCGATAGAAGTCTAATGAGTCAAGTGGTAGATAAATGTAATATATATTCAATTCACGAAAATCCTACCAAGCCACTAATGCTAACAGATTCACTAATGTTGAATTCACTAATGACTCTGAATATCATACTTGTAAGATTCAAGAAGTGATATGAACGGCTTCGGCATTTTTTTGGATATGATGGTCATGCCGGCCTGGCTATTTATAGACGTGAATATAAGTGCCTTGACATTCCGAATATGAAACAACTTTCTATGTTCAAGTTCAAGCTAAAGATCTCTGGGTGTCTTCCACTACAGGGAAAATCTTTGAGAAAAGAACTAAAGAGAGGAAAACCATCTAATGAAGATGTTTGTTCATTGCATAAGAAAAACAAAGAAAAGTCCCACTGCTCCTACTTACACAAATGATGTCAGACTAGATGAGATAGGTTATTTTTGTCAATATGAAGAAAAGAAGGGATGTTGCAAACATCGAGGCTGCAGCGGAATTGCAAATATTTTATGCATAAATGCGAAGTTTTTTGTGCTTCGCACCATATCCTAAACGTCTCTTCAAGTTCTGCACTCCTTAGTTCATATGTACCTTAGTTGTAAAGGGATGAAATTTTGACAATTTGTTTTGTAGCATATTGTAGTGTATCAACACCATTGTTTTCCACTCAATAAATTATTATTCAAAAGCCTTCAATAAAAAGAATTAATTGTAATTGGCGCATTGAAAGTCTTTGGTAAGAATTTTTGGTAAAGCAAATTGCATTTTTTGACGCAGTTGCACAATGTTGCTTTAGAGCAACAAACTGGACAAACAAAAACATCCTCGGTGGGACAATGTTGCTTTGAGGCAACAGTCCGGAAAAATTTTACACACTCATAGTAGAATTTTTTGAAGACGATATATATCATTCTGGCACTGTTATAAACGAGGTTTTGTGTGAAAATAATATTTTTTCCCAAAACTGAAAATGCGTGCCATATAGAGTTAATGTCTTCAGTGAGATCCCCTTTGTAATAACAGGAGTAGTAATTAATGTAATTACACACAAAATCTATACATAAATTTACTTACTCATAAATCTAAGTAGACACCTGACGTTTTACTACATAGTATATTGATTGCACTGTATTTGATTTACAGGGGTGACAGTTGCACGTAAAATAGACAAACTAGGCATGCGCTGCTCGGACACAGCTGAGCTTTTCTTTGAGGACGTGCGGGTGCCTGCTGAGAATATCATTGGGGAAGAAGGGGAGGGCTTCACCTACCAGATGACGCAGGTAGGTGATGCTCACCAGAACAGGTGATACAGGTAGATGATGCTCGCCAGACTAGGTGATGCAGGTAGATGATGCTCGTCAGACTAGGTGATACCGGTAGGTGATGCTCACCAGACCAGGTGATAAAATTTGGTGATGCTTACTAGACCAAATGATAGAGGTAGGTTTTGCTCAGCAGACTAGATGATACAGGTAGCTAGCTGTCTCAAGTGTGATGCTCTCTGCTACTTTTTGCATTGCTGCTCGCCTCTGTAGGGTGTCAGATCAGCATTGCTGCTTTAAAATTAAGGTTAGGCCAATTAAAGGCATAAGTTGTTGCATCTGTTTAAATTTACTACTACTTTTTATACTTATTTCAAGGAAAAATTGTGGACTCCGTACTTACAGTTGAAAGTTTCTTATTGTGTCTGATTGGGAAGACTTCCTGTGTAGTAGTATCTCAAGAGTTTCAGCGTTCTGTGATGTAAACATGGTGGGTTTTAGTCCTGGCCATATTATGGGGCTTGAACATTGCGGAAGATTTCCTACATAAATTAGGTGGGCACGTTGTCAGTAGTTAGGCAGCCGTCATTTGAGCGTAGTTGAGGTGCTTGTGCAACCTTATATCTTAATGATTAACCCTTATCCCTGAGAGTGAAAGGTTGCCTTCTCTAGAAGGTGGAGCAAATTTTCTGATCGACCATGCGATGGCAGATTTTCCGTCTCTCTCAGAACATGCCAGTGAAGTTTATTTCCTTCATTGAAGGGAAATGTTTCAGTGCTGGTTTGATTGTGATCATCTCATAACGTGGGAGGAAATATTTTTGAAATTTGCTGTTGAGGTCAGTCCTTGGCGTTACAGTTTCATGTGAACGTGTGCTACGTTTTAATTATTAAGCCAGTTTTTCTGAGCTTCTGAAGCAGGCAATGAGGCAAATGATTGGTCAATTCAAAGATTTTTATGTATAGTAAATGAAAAGCATAATATTGAAAGCACTTGTTTCTATTTTTTAACTCTAATTCAGCTAAAAATATGGGGAATTCTGACACTTTGAAAAAAAACTGGAATACCAGTATCTTGATCAATATCTTAATTTTACACATGCCAAAGTTTTTGAGCTAAAGGTTTGGTAGGCTTTCCGATTTTAAAATAATTTTTTTTTGCTCTGTTATGGACCAGCTTTTTTAGATTTACTGCTGTCCTGTTTTTCAGCTCTTACTACTTTCTTCTTCAACTTTTATCTTGTTTCATAAACTTCTTTCTCAACTTACTGTTTCTATGCAGTTTCTTCCTCTATTTTGAATGCTTTTTTTTGTTGCGGTTAGGGAGGCTTAACCTAACACCTAATCTAATATTTTACGTATGCCACTTGCAAGTAACCACCAAAACACTATAAGCCTCCTAGAAATTCACGTTGTAATGGCATGATCCAACAGTCTCCTTAACTATGGCACCAAAAACACAATGTTGGGGGACTAGTAGGCTTCCTACCATCAACACGTGTAGCTTAGATTGCTAGCACTAATGTACATTGGTTGTGGAAGACCTATTTACTATTCTACTTTTTCTCAAGGTGAATGACGTGCCAACACTCCCAGGTCATGGGATTACTATTCTCTTTTTCCTGTTTATTTATACATTTAGACACAGATGAAAACATAAGAAAGTAACCAGGAGCGGACAGTAATAACCTACCTACCTACTTATGAATAAACCTAGCAAAATAAACAATCAAGAGTAACACAGCGGCTACCTATACTAGGGGCAACTCGGTATGGCAGCAACCCTAGAGCCACTTCCTGCTCAGTAATAATGGCCGACCCAAGGCTGGCCTCCAAAAGTGCAAGAGCGGCAGGAGCGCTGAGATCCAGGCACAGCCCGCTAGGGGCGAACACAGACATTCCTCTGTACACCACTATCATAATAATGATAGACACGCACACACGTTCAAACACACACGCACACACTTATGTACACACGCACATGTACACTTTTCAAATCAACACAAATCACAAGCAACGCAATGCAATACACCATCGTGTCAAATGCCAAAATAATATATGTATCAAAATGCAATGCTATTTACTTCAATTTCTATGTTTAACTTTCAAACACCACAAACATTTCATTCACCAATTCCAACACCATTGATGAAGAAACTTCATTCAATTCAATTGACGTGAAACCTAATTCTATTGACGAAAATTAACAAATTACCACAATTCAGAAGCAACCCACTTTGAGACACCATCGTCTCAAAATACAAACCAATATATATATATATATATATATATATATATATATACACACACACGTCTTTCACCCTAAACTCTACATCGAACTTGGAAACACCTCAAGAATTTAATTTACCAAAAGCAATATCATTCGCATATATACAAACAGTAATATCAACCTAACCTTGTCAGTAACAAACTGATGCGAAATAATTTTTCAAAACCATTCACATGAATAACAAAGCCTAACCAAAACGATGGCACCCTCATTCATAGTATAACACAGACCATACGTATGTGTTACAACTCATCAAATCTTTAAATTAGCTTTCGTGTCACACTGTCACACCCTATCTAAAGAAATATAATGTTCTCTAACCCAACCTAACTGAACGCAAAGTCACCTAACCTCAACTAACGAAACATGGTCTAAACTCACCTAAAAAAATCTAATTTATCGTAACCTACTCTAACCTAACTCAAGTTAACCTAACTTGCTCTAAATATGACGTGAATTAACTTACTTGACACATTTCCAACTCACCTACATACGACTAAACTTTACTAATTCAGGGTTCCCTGTCCTGTTCTAAACTTACAATTTCGGTCGCACCTATTTTATCTGATTTATTTCTTACGCGATTGCCCTTATTCCTCACGAATTCCTAACCTCTATGTGCGCTAAAATATCCTTCCATCCAACTGTAACTTATAACAAATTGATATTCTATTGGTCACAAAATGAAAATGCGTTCCATAACTATTTCACCGGCAGAGACATTCTGGCTCCTATATTTTCTCGTTTAATTATGTGGATTAGGGTTTGATTTGGTTTCTTCAAAATTTTACCTCACGAAATATTGTCACGAAACATTCATTACATTTCGGTTTATGAATGGGTGCGCATCACTAACCTTTTCCTTGGTTTCGAAGTTGACTAGTTTAATTCGTTCTAATCGACAATTCATCAAATATCCAACCTACATACTCAACAGAAATTAAATGTCACGAAGAAATGACGTCACAACGATGCATTTTTCGAAATAATAGATAAAATCTTTATTTTGCGGTAAGCTACTTTTCAAAATTCAAGCATAAATCTTTACGTTCGAAACAGCGTAATAAAACAATTATCATTAACAATTCATTCTAGGTCTAATCAGCAAAGTCTCTTATAACTGTGCATCACAACTCCTTCAACGAATATATATACAACGCGCTATCGCGCGCTAAGTTGAACGCCGAAGAAATAAACTCTCCATTTTGGGAACGCTTGGCGAGATCTCAAGCTCTCGCCAAGCGAAAGCGTTTTTGTGTTGAAGTCAGTTAATACAAAAAAAAGAACGCATTCGCAGCAAATCTCATGGAAACTTTCAACAATATTTGAGAATTTGGCACTCATCTATAATTTTGAGTGCACTTACAACTTACATACAACTACGAACTTTCTAAAAGCATCATTGACACCAAATCAAACTCTTCATATCAGAAATCAAACTTAGGAATTCCCCATTCATTACGACAACATCATATCCGAACATATTTCTGACATTTCTCAAACAAATTTATCTGTGAACACCTGCGGCTATAGCTTAGAATCACTGATGTGTTTCCTAATAGACATCATTTTCGCCACAACAATTATTAGTTCACGAATGTGAACAATTTCAACCTCTTTCTAATCATATATTTCTATTGTGGATCGATACAGAAACATTCAATTAGGCTGAGTGGAATTTATAAATTATTATTGCAAATACGTTAGTTATACCATTTCAAATTCAATAAATAACATCATTCAAACACACAAAACCTGCACAAGATTTCGTTGTCTTCGGGGACACATATTCACCAAATATTAATCATCAGTTAGAACCTCGTAATCTTGTCTATACTCACTCAAATGATGACTTCCTGAAACTCACGCATGCAATGTGAGCGATTTTGAGGCCTTCAAACAACGACTTTTAATTATTATTATTATTGGAGATCGAATTTTTCGTGAACACTTAACAGGTTCTTGGTCGTGAAGATCCAGCAATTTTACATGCCAACCATAAAAAATTATGATACAAATACTCACTCAAACTATACCCTTCCCAGAAAATGCCTCGTTCAATCAAAGCATATATGTCGACATGAACCATTTTTGTGTTGTTTGAACCAATATATCGAGAGATTCGTTCCTCAATGAGCTTTATTAATTTAGAAAATGAGAAGTCAAATTCTTGGACTATGAGCTCTCTCAATTTCAATTTTCTAACGTCAATAAACAAGTTTCAAACACAACACAAATAGGCACAAAGACCTGTGCCGAACGAAAAATATTTAGAACCTATATCTCTATAGAGATGACTAATTTCAAGTGTATCACCTTTGAATTATAGTTCAGTTGCGAAGTTTAACCTATATTCGCCTTGTTTTCCGGTGACACAATTTCCGATGTCAAAATATTATAAGATTGCTATAAAATTGCTCTCAACAACGCTAGCACAGTAGTTGCGGAATTTTTGGCGTCGAAAACTACTCGCTTTGCGTATTTGAACTCATACTACGAAGTAACGTCGATGATGCTGACACTTTAAAGTAAAACACTAGATTGAACATTGAATTTGTAATGTGATGAAGTGACGACAACATATAATACGTCATCAAAAAGAAATAAAGCTTAACTGAAATCAGCACCTCGAACAAATATGAGCATCTTTTCTCGTCAAAAACGCATCAACAGCAATATTTACGCCTCTACGCAACATCTGATTTGCGATTTATGTCACTTTATATTACTTCAACTTGAAAATTATAGTACAATTATTATAAGAAGCTGCAAATTTAGGTCTCAAATACTAAACCTCATTACTATATTGCCATTCAAAGCGGCCATATCGCTTCAAATTACTCTTACATTCATGGACCAACAAGCAGGGTAAATAAAACGCGTAACCATCATTTCTTCTTTTCTGCCAAACATGTTAGAATTGAAATAATACTACCATAAGCTGAATCACAAAGTCTAAACACATTTCTTCTCTATAAAGTTCCAAGTTAAACCAGTTTCAACATTTGAAAAGGATGATTTACTAGTCATGACTGCAAGTTATGCGAATCTATAAGCGAAAGAACCGAGTTCGAGTATTGAGTACCAAGTCAAAATCAATTTCTAATAACTATAAGAACACTGTAGACCTATGAAAAATTTGCAACACAGCCTCAAACGGTCAAAAATTGGTTGAAACTTTGAACTTTACCAATCACTCGAAATATATGGGATCAAACTCGACAAACATGAAAACATAAGCGTCTTGATGTTCAGCATCCTTATAGAGCCTTCGCCACGCAAGCAAGCTTAGGTTGCGTCATTGCAGTCACCCATATGATCTCGATGTGGAGACTTCAATGCAAAACAAGAAATAATCCGTGTCATTAATTTACGGAGATTGAAATACCTTTTCACTGGCACATTTCGCGTCCAGGGGAAATTTGTTTCGATGTTTTTTCCATTTTTCTCAAAAACTTGAAAAGCTAGGACTTTGAGACAGGTATCATTATAGAAAGATGTCCTCGAGACGCATCAGTACAGAGTACTTAAAAGCCCTCAAGGGTTAAGCAGGGGGCGTGAGAGGGGTAATAAAAGTCGAAATGACGTGAAAAACATGTTTTTTTTCATATATATATGGAACGGTTGATGCGATCGTTCCAGAAAAACTATTTTGTACGTAGCGTGAAAAAACGAGCAAAAAGTGTTCAACAACTTTGCCTGTAAAACGAAGCGTTCTCCAATGTTTTTGGTTTACGTGAATTTTCAGACAAAAAGGACTATTTTTAAATCGCTCATTTTGAGAAAAGTATCGCACTTGTCGCTTCATAAATTTGATAGATTTTAGAAAAAACACCAATCTACATTCTATCAAATTTTGGAAGGCGAAAGCCCATCGAAAACGCCGCAACTGGCAGCCAAAGTGACACTTCAAAAACGGCCGTTTTTTTACCCAAAAGTTTTTCATTCATTGAACATTTCCCCGAATACTTTTCGAGGTAACGATCACACCGTCGTAAAGCCCGATTTTTTCTCTATCACTTCCGAACAATTCAGCTCCTCCGACGGCGCAATAAAAAATATCTTCATGTTTGAAATGACCCTATTTTCAGTCGGTTTTCGATTTCTCGGGGGTCTCCTATGGGTCTTGGGGCCTGGAAAGGGGTCCGTATGTCTTAGAATTTTTCCTTCTACACGCTCACCAAGTTTGAAAGCGCTGGGACCTCGGGAAGTGTGGTTTTGCGCGAATTAGGGGGTGAATTTTTCTAATACTCGAGGCTCCACCTTTCGGCGACAAGCATTTCGATGTTGGTGCCAGGTATGATTTTTTCACGGGTACTATTTTTAGTGTGTTCTCGCAACCTACAAAGTTCGCCCGCCGCAAGTAACCAGGGGTATAGAAGCGATAGGAGATGCCTGACTACTGCAGCAGTGGGAGATGCCGGAGTACTGCAGCAGTGGGAGATGCCGGAGTACTGCAGCAGTGGGAGATGCCGGAGTATTGCAGCAGTGGGAGATGCCGGAGTATTGCAGCAGTGGGAGATGCTGGAGTATTGCAGCAGTGGGAGATGCCGGAGTACTGCAGCAGTGGGAGATGCCAGAGTACTGCAGCAGTGGGAGATGCCAGAGCACTGCAGCAGTGGGAGATGCCGGAGCACTGCAGCAGTGGGAGATGCCGTAGTACTGCAGCAGTGGGAGATGCCGGAGTGCGGCAGGAGATACCAGAGTGCGGCTAATCAATATCCTTTACAATTAAATATTTCAACCAACCTGTACATTCTTTTATTTTGATCCTTTAACCTGCCTATTATTCTCACCCTTGTCGAATGATGCCGCTCTGAACAATTCGCCCGTATAATATAATGCTGCACTTCAGTAGAATTTGGTCTTTTCCAGTTAACATTAATGACTCTCTTTTCGAACTGAAACACAAAAAACAAGAGTTAGGGTAACAGGTAGATCGAGCTATCTCATTTGCAAACACGGTTTAGGTGACTGATGGATAATGCCATTACAACGTACGGTAACACAGTGTTTTTAACGATCAAATTGCTTCCAGTTCCAAGACGAACGGCTGTGTGGGGCTCTGGGTGTGCTGGCTCCTTTGCAGAACATCTTGGATCAGACTGCTGAGTACGCTCACAAGCGCGTGGCGTTTGGCCAGCCCCTCATTGCCAACCAGGTCATCCACTTCAGGCTTGCTGAGCTCCAGACTGAGCTCGAGTGCCTCAAGGCGCTTGTGTACAGAGCTGGAGGTGAGTCCGTGTGTGTCATTTGCCACGGAATCCTTAATTCTTTGACTGCGGCAACTAAATATTAAGTTCAACAGCTTTGACTAAATATTTAGGAAAATTGAGTGGCCGACTAATCGTCAGTCAGCAGTATAATGAAATTTGCCTCCGTGTACCACTACCACCAGTGGCGCACATCGCAGTCTAAAGTGTTAAAGAGGTGCTGGAGGTAAGGCAGAGTCTCGGTCATCACTACGTCCCAAAAGGGGTTCAGCTTATAGGATCATTTTCATTGGCAGTATAATCATCTATCATAATTCTAAAGTGATGTGTGGGAACATGCCTTGTGCGTAACTTCATAATTTCCTTGTTCCCTAACTTCATACTAAATGGTGATTTCATCCTGCCTTTCTTTGTTGAGGTTAGGGGTACTTCTTTTTGAAACTCATTCGTTGTGGTTTGGGTGACTTTAATAACTCATTCATCTACCTTAATTTAATCGTCTTATTAGCGTTGACTTTTTCCTGAAAACGCGGCTGATTTTTTCACTTTGAACTCGGTTTTTCTCTGAGGAACAGTGCTATGAGACGATGTTGAATTTAAAGTATTTTGCCTGGAGTTGAAGGAAGATCGCACTCGTTATCATCGGTCATTTCACGAAGAATTGCTTTAATTTTAGTGGTGGTTAATTCCACCAACAGTAAAGGTTAACTCCCAACAAAGCATAAGTTTGATCAAACCAGTGAAAATGATGAATAGGGTGTTGGAAATCGGCCTGCAGTGTCCTTGCGGAAGGTGATTTTTCTCGTACTTGGTAGAAGTCTTTAGCTTCTATCACAGAGGGTTTCCTGATCTTGTCTTGTCATTTGCAATTCAAAAGATTTAAGACCTGGTTACTAGCAAATAGTAAGTGTAAAGAATCCACCTAATGTTCATTATTTTTATCCTGTTTTATTTACAATGAGAATGCTGTACAAATATAATTACACACGGAAGGTTTTTTGCTGCTTCAATAGATAACATTTCAGAGCTTCTATCGAGAACAGAGGATCCCAACCTTCTTTTTTTACTCCGCTCCCCTAAAGAAATTTAATTCGAACCATCGAAATATTTTTTAGGTCGTTGGGAATTTTTTTTTTTGAAACATCGCAAACATTAGTGAACTGTACTATTTAAGAATTCATAAGTTATCATGAAACTCGTATGAATTCCGTTTTTCATATGCAATCGAAGACAAATTTTTCCATCTTGTGTAAAGTTCCGGTTTCTACCTAAAATTGGTCCCAAATTTTAATTTTTGTAATGGTAATCATGACTGCATGATGATACGTTGATGGGAAAGCTTGAAAAATAAAATATGATAATACGCTAAAGTTGTGTAAGGAACCGTAACACAAATGTTCCACGAGGGCTAGTGGTCAGCGCACGCGTGATAACATTCGCTAAAATTGTTGCTATGCTCCATATCACTGCGAGTGTGAGTTAAAAATAATGTAAATACGACAGCGATAACTGGAGTTCGTCAGGCGGAAAAAGAAGCTAGTGGGAAACATCAGTTGAGAGAGATAGTTCTGTTTTCCCATATTGTTGTGCGGGTTTTACAAAAAGAGACTTGTCATGATTTTTGTTGGAGTCACGTCGATTCTTATTTTCATCCTTAGCTGAAATTTTCCTAAAAATCGACTTATTTCATCTATTATCGCCGTTGACTTTCTTGCTTCACATCATTCTTTTTCTTTCACATTCTTTTTATTTCACATCATTTTTTATCTGTCTCATCATTCTTTTGTCTCACATCATTCGTGTATCCCACATCATTCTTGTCTTTCCTTCCACATCATTCTTTTCTCTCACCTAATTCTCCCTCTGTCTCACCTCGTTCTCTCTCCCTCTCTCACCTAATTCTCTTTCTCTCACATCATTCTTTTTCTCTCACGTCATTCTTTCCTGTAGATATATATGACTAAAGTGCCGTGGGTTGTGAGCAGACCTGCGCGTGTCGGGAGAGAACGTGCTGCAGTTGGCGTCGATGGCGAAGCTCAAGTCGGGGAGACTGGCGCGGGAGCTGGCCGACAGCTGCCTCCAGTACTGGGGCGGCATGGGCTTCACTAACGAGGTGCGCTTCCTTCTCTATCATGTTTCTAATTTAGTGTATCTTAGTATTGACTTTGTTGTAGTATGTCTCATACTTCCTCCTCTTTATTTTAAGCATTTACGGTCTTGAAAGGAGACAATGTGAGGGCCCGAGCTGAGAGTTAGGTAGGCTTTCTTTTTGTTGAAATAAAATGTATTTGTTATGTTAAAGACCATCTTTTCCCGGTTCACTGCTGTCCTGTTTTTCAGCACCTACTCCTTTCTTTGTCAACTTTTATCTTGTTTCATGAACTTCTTTCTCAACTTACTGTTTCTATGCCCTTTCTGCGTAAATTCCGCATTCCCTTATCTCCATACTAAATGATGCCTTCCTCTCTTTGATACGCTGGTTTTTTTGTGCGATTAGGGAGACTTAAACTAACCTATAATTTAACCCTCTGATAGTTTGACGTGAAATTTAATAAGAATACAAGAAAAAGGCTGTAATATTCAATGTTATTGGGATAATTGAAAAATTATGAAATCAAAATTTATTCGCCAATTCGTAAAATTACTCTAGGTAAAAGTTTTGGAAGCATTCATTTGTAACTTTCCCCGTTTTTTCATCGTGCTATTTCTTTGCTTTGGTTTTATAATGCAAGACAATTCTCCAGGCAATCACGACACTGCATGTTGTTTTGAGACTAGCCAAATTAGATTAGATTAATCGTTAGTTTTAGCCTCCCTACCCAGCAACAAATGCGATCCAAAGAGAGGAAGGAGGAAGGCACTATTTAGTATGGAGTTAAGGAAACGCGGAATCTCTATGCAGAAAGGGCATAGAAACAGTAAGTTGTGAAAGAATATTGTGAAACAAGATCGAAGTTGAAGAAGAAAGTAGTAGGAGCTGAAGAACAGGACAGCAGTGAACCGCAAAAAGTGGTCCTTGACACAACAAAAGCATTTTATTTCAACAAAAAGAAGGCCTACCTAACTCTCAGCTTGGGCCCTCACATTGTCCCCCTAGGAGCGCTAATTCCCATAGATACAATAATTGTATCCCTCTGAGGGGTTGAGACTAGCCATTGAAGAGTGCACATTAACTTTTGTTATTCTGTGGACGTTCAAATCATGAAAACTGGAAAAAATCTTCCCAATTTTGTCAGGGGAAAAATAATTAAGAAGCACGAAAAAGGATTGGGTTACCGTATGAAACCTAGCCAGCTGAATATTCAAATTTCACCATTGGAGCCATCATTCGTAAGTGGAAAAATTGTAGAACAACTTGTGTTCTTCAAAAAACTCCTGTTGTAGCATTGAAGCATAAGTTATTTTTCTGGTATTCTGACCAAATTTCCCGTCAAACCATCATACATACACTTTTTGAAAAATCTTATGACATGCAATATGTTCAAAACCAGTGCGTGTCACTTTATGTGATGAAATTTAATGCAGAGGTTGTCTTTGGAGTATCTTAAGGCAAGATTAGGCGAGGTTGCTACGCCAGACAACACTTATGTATTTCTGTTGCAGGTGCTAGTAAGCAGATTCTACCGCGACCTGCGGTTGATGAGCATAGGAGGCGGTGCTGACGAGGTAATGCTGGGCATCATAGCCAAGACGATGGGCAACCTGCCTTCCCGCCGCAAGTGATGAGCTCTGCGCTCGACGGGCTGCTCTTTCGCGGTGGCCAACTGAAGCTCTGCCGTGCTGAATTGCCCACTCTTTGTGTCTCTCAAGGAATGAAATAGATCAGTGGTTCTTAACCTGGGTTCGATGGAGTCTCTGAGTCTCATGATACAGTTTGTGCATCAACACAGTATGTAGTTATATACACGTTTTAAATTTGAAGAAAAAAAAAACGCATGTAATTTTTCCAACTACGAAGGGTTCGATGAATGCATGTATGAAACTTGTGGGGTTCAGTACTTCCAACAAGAATAAGAACTGCTGAAATAGATTATATATGTCTCAGTTTACTTCTATGCTTTGGGTGTCCATAAGTTTATACTCGGGGTGTGTCACAAATGGAATCGAACTACGCAGCCTTACACCTGGATGTTTCTTAATGAATGAACAGAGTGCAATTCTGCCGGTGTGTTATTTTGTCATACATGTTCGCTTATCTAAGCTCTTTCTTTATTTTTGGTTTTCGAATATTTTTCTATGTTGTGGTGGGAGACATATATGTGTGTGTTTACATGTGGGACTGCAGTAGTGCTAGTGTTGCAGTGTTGCAGTTCGAAAGAATTCTATGTTCTCTCTTCAAATATTTACTAGGGAATTTGAATAGCGTTGGACATCATGGTATTGTCTGCAAAGAATATTTTCTAGCTCAAAACGTTTTTCTTGAAGCACGTGTGGGATTGGCTGAATAACTTGTCACCTGATAATACCCTTGGCGTTTTTATTTATGTATTTGCTTGGTGTCCGCTTTTCCCGTCTCTCTGTGACGCTCAAAAGGATGCTGAATGACCGTATCTGTGAAACGAGTTTCACCAGTGCACAAGTACAAGAATATTTTAATCGCGGGTACTATTAGGATGGACATATTTGTTGGTCATCCACGTCTGGAGGATTTGTAGTTTCGCAAAAACTAGTAGCCAATTTAAAAATGCTGTAGTTTGTAAAATCTCAGTGCTAGAAGGCTAAAATAGGTTTTATTGAAAAGACAAGGATTTAAAGTTTTAATTCATTTCAATATTTCAGTTAATTTGGCATTTCAGTAAGACAAAAACCAGAATTAACATGGTAAGGGTTTTAATGAACGATGATGAAACGACATCAGTGAGAAAATTGTCTGCTGAGACAACTGCAAAGAAAACTACATACAGTTCATTTTATTTTCAATTTTTCTTTTTAAACCACATAAAATGCCATGTCGTCAAGACATCTCACCGCGATATATAGATAGGAGGTTATTATTTCACCTCAGAGGAAAAAAACAGTTGCAGTTTTTGATCAAACATTGTTGAAAAACAATATATAGTGATGAATGTCATTTATTTGTTAAGTATGCCGAGCAAACAAAATTAGCAAAATGTAGTAAAATTTTAAAGCTTGCTCTTTTCAATGAAACCTGTTTCAGCTTCTAACATGAATATTTCACCAACTACAGCATTTTTAAATTGACTACTTGTTTAGCAGACTATCAGAAGGATTTACACGAGGAAAAATCATAAATCCCGTCATTTCTGACGGGCCGTGAATGCTTGTATTGTATATTTATTATTTGGATATCAGAACGAGAACTGAGATTATTGTGTGCAATTTCGTTAATGACAACGCAATTTCGCGCGGTAAAGATAGTAAGGATCATTAGGTTTTTTTTTGGTGAGCAGCTTTGTGAACTTTAATCTTTGAATCAGTTTATGACACGCTTTAGAAATTTCATTTAGCCCTTGTGTGGTTTCTTAGATCATTTGTGCCATGTGGGGAGACTGTGCGTGGTCTTCTGGCTCCCGTACTTTTCTGTTTCAAGTCATTACTTGGGCCACATGTGCGAGGTGTGGGTGTTCATGTCGCTTTTATGATGATAATGTGGGAGTGCAAACCGTTAAATATTTTTCCATTTCCTAAGTCGAGCGTATTTTTTGCTATATATGTTGTGTGTGTGTGTGTTGACTTGTGGTTCACCCTATTGTTAATGTAGGCTGTATTTTTATATAAAATATCTATTTCTTCCATCGCATAAATGGTAAGGAGCCGAACTCTCGATATAGTATGTGTGCAATGTTTTTCTGTAAGTGGTTCTTCTGATAATCATTTTACCAGGCTCATCTACTGGGCTTCGGTATTGCGTGAATGCGGAAGATTGTGACTTTTGCTCAGCTCAATCATTCTTATTACACCGCTAAAATCACTTGAACAATGGCTTATAGTTTGGTTGTAACATTTTTTAAAAGTTGGAGTATAAAAGATAATATCATCGATGTCTTTTTTAGCTTATGTTGGGTTTTGGTTTTGTGACGTTTCTCAAGTATACAGGGTGCGGAGAAAGTTCTCGGCATATATTATAGGCACTGAATTTTGCGGGATCGTAGGACTTACATAAAATTTAGTTATATATTACTTAGTCATGCGAAAGAGTGTCTTCAACGCTTAATTCAAGATATGTCCATATTTACCCCGAATTCCCTATCTGAAATTTCGTGGGGAATATGTGTGGTCCCGAGTCAAAGGTTAAATTGGTCTTGCTATTATTGAAATAGTTTTTTTTTTGTGACCAATTTTTTTTCGGTTCACGGCTGGCCTGTTTTTCGTCACCTACTACTTTCTTCTTTAGCTTTCATCTTTTTCATATACTTCTTTCCGAACGTCCTGGTTCATTCTCTAAAGTCCATACTACATAGTACCTTACTCCTTCCTCTCTTTGAAACGTCTCTGTTGCTGTAAGGAAGCTTTAACTAGCATCTAATCTCTGAAATTTTCTATGGATTACGAGACAAATTATGAAATTAGTGTACGACAGCAGTCCTATTTGCCGTCCACAACCTTCTCCTAGGCTAGTTTCTTCAACGACCTTGTCCGGTTTTCTGTTTCCCTGGAAGTGAGCTGAGCGCGGGTGCACACTTCTGAGCGGGGTCTGTGTTAGCACAAATGAAGTTCAGCGAATCTGCTGACTGCATTTTACTGCGGATTTTGCCTCATTTTCTTCTTAATAATATTGGCTTACGCCACTCGACCGATGGAACACAATGTTAGCTTTAGTTTTACACACAACCTTGCATTTTTTTTACTAATTATTGGGTAATGTATTGTCTGGGCTTTAAATTAGCTATTATTTAATGACTTGACAGTAGATCATTGAAACTAATGTTTCTAAATTGAAATGAAGGTATGGAACTTTGGCGGCACCCTTTATATCACGTCTGGTCGACTATTTCAAAAGTTTACCGGGTATTAAACGATGTCACGATATATTAGGAGGAAATATTTGCAGTGCTACTTGTGTATTTGATACCAATGTTGAAACGTAGTTATAATTTGTAAGCAAGTGATTACCTCAGTGTCCTTTGGCTCCATAAATTCAATATTCTCCATAGTATTTCTGAACCTAAAATGTTGCGAAATTTTTACGTTATTGTATAGAACTGTCTTTTTTTAGTGTAAAATGTGACGTTTGTTAAAATTTTTCGTATAAAAGTGAAATTTTTGGTAAGGAGATAAAATGTAAAACACGAATGGGAATGATGCCTGAATGAATGAAATTATAGAACTTGAATGAATGGTTGGCATGAGTGAGTGGAATGAATGAGTGAGTGGAATGAATGAGTGAGTGGAATGAATGAGTGAGTGAATGAGTGGAATGAATGAATGAATGAGTGGAATGAGTGAGTGGAATGAATGAATGAGTGGAATGAATGAATGAGTGGAATGAGTGAGTGGAATGAATGAATGAGTGGAATGAATGCATGAGTGGAATGAGTGGAATGAATGAATGCATGAGTGGAATGAATGAATGCATGAGTGGAATGAATGAATGCATGAGTGGAATGAATGAATGCATGAGTGGAATGAATGAATGCATGAGTGGAATGAATGCATGAATGAATGAATGAGTGGAATGAATGAATGAGTGGAATGAATGAATGAATGAGTGGAATGAATGAGTGGAATGAATGAATGAGTGGAATGAATGAATGAGTGGAATGAATGAATGAGTGGAATGAATGATATGAATGAATGATATGAATGAATGATTGAGTGGAATGAATGATATGAATGAATGATTGAGTGGAATGAATGATATGAATGAATGATTGAGTGGAATGAATGATATGAATGAATGATTGAGTGGAATGAATGATATGAATGAATGATTGAGTGGAATGAATGAATGATTGAGTGGAATGAATGATATGAATGAATGGAATGAATGAATGAATGAGTGAGTGGAATGAATGAATGAATGAGTGAGTGGAATGAATGAATGAGTGAATGAGTGGAATGAATGAATGAGTGGAATGAATGAATGAGTGGAATGAATGAGTGGAATGAATGAGTGGAATGAATGAATGAGTGAATGAATGAATGAGTGAATGAATGAATGAGTGAATGAATGAATGAGTGAATGAATGAATGAGTGAAATGAATGAGTGAATGAGTGAATGAGTGAAATGAATGAGTGAATGAGTGAAATGAATGAGTGAATGAGTGAAATGAATGAGTGAATGAGTGGAATGAGTGGAGTGAGTGAATGAGTGGAGTGAGTGAATGAGTGGAGTGAGTGAATGAGTGGAGTGAGTGAATGAGTGGAATGAGTGAATGAGTGGAATGAATGAGTGAATGAGTGGAATGAATGAGTGAATGAGTGGAATGAATGAGTGAATGAGTGGAATGCATGAATGAGTGGAATGCATGAGTGGAATGAGTGGAATGAATGAGTGGAATGAGTGGAATGAGTGGAATGAATGAATGAATGAATGAGTGGAATGAATGAATGAATGAATGAGTGGAATGAATGAATGAATGAATGAGTGGAATGAATGAATGAATGAATGAGTGGAATGAATGAATGAATGAATGAGTGGAATGAATGAATGAATGAATGAGTGGAATGAATGAGTGGAATGAATGAATGAATGAATGAGTGGAATGAATGAATGAATGAGTGGAATGAATGAGTGGAATGAATGAATGAATGAATGAATGATTGAGTGGAATGAATGATTGAGTGGAATGAATGATTGAGTGGAATGAGGGAATGAATGAGTGGAATGAGGGAATGAATGAGTGGAATGAGGGAATGAAATGATTAAGGGAGAAATATAAATAAGAAAAAACACGATGTTGAAAGTATCAATTATTTAACAAATAAATGTGGAAACAATTGCATTACATGATTTTTAACACCTTCACATACCCTGCAAAGAAACAGACCGCCATATATGATAATTATCAACGTATTACAACATTGTTTCTTGTTAATCACTTGAATCCTTGGCGCACGAACATACTGTGTACAGTGAAGATTTTTCAAGGTAATAATACAAGTTTGATACTCCACGTGGAAGATAATGAATATCGTCATAGACTACTAAATTTAATTTATCTAAAATGAATTGCATGTCCGGACATCAAACCTTGTTCGAGCGTCAGCCCCATTAAAAGTATGTACCCAAACCATGACAAAATATACAGTGGTAACAATCGAAACCAGCTACAGAGCAGTTTCCTCAAAATTCAACAGCAAACGAAGCAAGATATTTCGTCGCGCTAACCAAAATAGGCGTTCAGCACTTCGTCTAAATATGCGTAATACTGTGCTGCTTGGCTAGAATTACTCAAGCGATTCAGTCTTTAGAGAATGTTGTTGAAAATATACATTTGGCAATAAGAAGCTTAAATAAGCATGACATGCAAATATGTATCAAGTGTGGAAATTGTGACAATCGACAAAAGCATAGCTAATGCTAAAAATTAGATTATTAGTTAATTCAAACCTCCTTATTCGCCACAAAGGCGATCCAGAGAGAGGAAGGAACCCTTCAGTATGGAGTTAAAGGGAACGTGAATCTTTGCACAAAGGGCATAGAAACATCAAGTTGAGAAAGAACATTATGAAACAAGACCAAAGTCGAAGAAGAAAGTAGTAGGTGCTGAAAAACAGTACAACAGTGAACAGAACAAAAGATGGTCCTTAACATAATAAAAACACATTTCAACTCAGAGCAGTCTACCTAACTCTCGGGCTCCCACATTGTCCCCCTGGGAGTGCTAATTCCCATAGATACAATAGTTGTATTCCCCTGAGGGAAGGGGAGGGGGGGCTAAAGCAGAAACAATTACTATTACATACGAAGTTAAACCATCGAAGACAATACAGTGGCCTTTCATCTGCGCATTCGATGCTCCCAAGACCATCTCAATGACTGAAATAATTCTTTAAGGAATGTGAAATCTTTTTACACGGCGTGACTTTGTCGGCATCAAAATTGTAGGCACAGCTCAGGAATGCCGAAATTGATAAATTCAATCACCATGTGGATTTCTCTCCACCATAATTCAGCTAAAAACGCTCAGCTTAGCAAAATTTAATTTGGAACTGTACGTTCTAAAACTAACATTTGTCTGTTCCAGCAAAGGCGGCAAGACTTTTCAATGCCTCAAGCTAGAGAAGGCCTTGAAATTCATTCTAAAAAGTAAGTGGAGTTCTGATATTTCCTTTGAATTACACTAAGCATCAATAAGTGCCAATAATGTTGACCCTTAGATAATAAATTCACTCTCGAGTCTTGCTCGTAAAGATCAACATGCTTGAACTAAATAAATACTTCAAATGTTATCCCTACAGTCAAATAGAAGATAAGTAATAACAGCAGTCGCTTCAAAGGAAATCACTCTGCAGCATTAACTACATATCACACAACACACCAGAAACATTTGCCCAAGAGAAAACACTTGAACGCATTCCCGTGACTTCTCCAACTAAGTCAAAACTTGGGAGCAATTTACAACAAGACCAGGTCCAGGAACTGACTGCCCGCCCCGTTGAGCAGCTGGTCAACCTCCCCTAAAGTTTGTCCCAGCTTGGAATGGCGAGGATAGAACACTGTGTCACGGGGGACCAAATTTCTGTTGAGCATGTCAGCCAGAGTAACAGAATCAGATTGCAAGCAAACCCGGACTTTTTCTTTTCCGAAACATCTGAAAAATTCAAAAGCCTTGCTTAGGTTATGACTCATTTCAATGCCGTTAATTTTCTTACGCTCTGGAAGACACTGGGAATATTTTCTGCAGTATTCCTGGCTACTTTTGAACTCTTCGTACACATCGTGAGAGACGGGCAGCTCGAGCAGCGAATTGGTGATGAAGTCGTGATTAGGCTCCAGGTCGTCTGTGAGCTGCAACGGGACAATGGTTTGCTGTATAGTTACCCATCAGTATCCATGTTACGTAATCGGTCTACTAGCGAAGGAAGCAGCATTAGCTAGAACATAATGAATCTTGAGCTGAATTTTTAAAGTTTTGGAGCAGAGAAAAAAGAAGAGTTTAAATAAGCAACACCAAAGGTGGAAATGGCTATTTGTGGAGAAAAAATTAAGATTGATTTCATGTGATAACGCGTAAAGCTTTCCATAAATTAAATCCCTAGAAAAGTAAAAAACTATGTGAGTTCATTATTAAAAAATTTAAAACAAGTCCTTTGCATAAACATAAGATAAGCCAATATAATTTACTAGTTCATGAAAAACTGAACGAAAAAGAACTTACAACCTTGATATAGTATTCTATAAAAAAACTGAACCTTAATAGCTATAACCATGATAATCTATACATTAATTGGAACCCGATTTCTATTAAAGTCGGGCATTAATGATAAAATTTGCAAAAACAATAAAGTTGACAAGTTTTGAATATTATACGATAATATATACATGGTTAATTACAATATTTTGTATTTTACAATAATTGACGTCATAAATCAGCAGGTTAACCACACGTAACATAGTAATGTTAAATGAGAATATTACTAAAATAAGGTCCTGGATAAGGCTGATGAATTTATACCTCCAAGTATTTTACGAATAAAGAACAAAATGTGAAAATCACCCTAATTTTTTTCAATGTCAACGGAACGAAATTTGTTTGCCTTTTTACCCTCCAATAACTCACAAGAGCATATAATTCATGCCAAATATAGAGCACAAATTAGATCAGATAAGGTTGTTTACGCCTCCCTAACCGCAATAAAGGCGTTCTTAGAAAGGAAGGAAGAAATTGGCATGGGCTTGAGGGAATGAGGAATCTGTTGCACGAAGTGCATACAAACAGTAATTCAAGTTACACAACTACGTGCATTTACAAATGATCGCAAACGATGTATTGTGGATACGCTGTTACAAACGCAGATCTTACCGGAAATATTGCCCTGGAGTTAGTAGTATAATGGACCTGACGGGCCACGGGCGATATAGTAACACAATTTGACGTATTGTAGATACGCTGTTGTAAAAGCACATATTACGAAAAATATTCCCCTGAAGAAAAGCGGCCCATAGATGATCAATTTTATTGTCAATAATGAATATTGGCAATTTAATTGATCGTCTGTGGGCTTGATTGACGGCCGTCAAAGAATTGACTAAGTGGGCAAAAAAAATTTCATCAATGTATCGAGTCAATGATATTGACAATTAAATTTATCGTGTATAGGCCGCTTTAGTCTTATCAGCAACCTGACCCGACGGGCCACGGGTGATATGATAACATTTACAACTGACCGCCTTCATGGCCTTCATGATGCACGTCATGTTGCCAAGCCTCTCAGCAGCGCGGGACCGCACCACCCGCATGTGCCGTTCTCGGGAGAACTTTTCTGCATCTGGAGAAGTCGGCCACTCACGAAACGTTGCGCTCGTCGCCGGCGTGAAGACGGACAGCGCTTCAGCCTCTCGTTTCTTGTCACAAAGAATTAAGAAATGTTTAGAATTTCATAGAATAAATTAGTAATAACGAGTAGTGTATTGGTCATACGTAAACACGGTCCATTTCGCTTGATGACACTTAAAGTTAGCAAGAAGGAAATATTCTACGAGTTTTTCGAAAGAATAGGTCAGTAAAGTTCATAATTTGTAGGTAATTACAGTTAAAAACTAAATCTGTCCAAAAGTGCATATTATGTGTACCAACCTTGTTCAGTATTTCATTTATGAAAATACTTTTTATATACGTAAAAAGAGAAAGAAACGACATGAGAATCATCCTAACTGTTAGTCAAGGAGATGGCCAAACGTGAAAATTACAATAAAAACGCTTTTACATTTATTCCTCAATGATAAAGAAATCAAGAAAATCATTTTACTGGCATTGTAAGAGGCCGGGCGAACCGAAGATGCATCTTAAAACCCGAATAACTGTTTTTTCCTCGTTGATAAAGAAGTCAAGAATTGGTTTGAAAACCATCACATCTGCTTGTTTAAGAGTGGACGGCCAAAAACGTACTACCATTTTGCATTCAATGATCAACAAATAGCTTGAAACTATCTGACCTGCTCAATAAAAATTAGACGACCGAACGCATTATTATTTTGCATTCAATGATCTATATACTTAATAGCAAAACTCAAAATTTGTGCGAGTCCGTTTGGAAAATTGGCTGAGTCTACATGGTCGAGTGAGGTATTAAATTGAAGCCACTGGTGTCTATATTTGCAGAAAACTATTTATTTAAATTTTTTTTAATTTTATTTTTTTTTTATTTTGATTTTTTTTCTTCTTTATTTTTTTATTTTTTGATTATTTACTTTTTTTTTAAATTTTTATTTATTTTTTATTTATTTATTTTTTTTCCATTTTATTTTTTATATATTTTTTATTTTTTTATTTTTTTTTTTATTTTTTATTTTTTATTTTTTTCTTATTTTTTATTATTTTATTTTTTTTATTTTTTTATTTTTAGGCAAGTCGGACAACCCGATACTCGGGTTGAACCGGCTTAAGCTTAGCCGGTTACCGGAGGTAACCGGCTAGTAGCAAAATATTTCAGAAAATAGTACATAAAAAAGTGTAATCTTATTTTAAACAAAAATCAATTCCATATGATGAACAATTTGATTTTCGCTCTAAAAATTCAACAACAAAGGCTGTATTGAATCATTTACAATATCTTTATTCCAATACAGATTAAGCAAAGCGTGTACTTACCGCGTTTCTTGACTATCGAAAAGCTGAAGGAAAGCTTGTGAAATCCAGAAATAGCTTGGAGCCCATCTCACCTGCTTCGCAATAAGGGGACGACCAATGCCGCCCCTGAAAGGTTTGGAGGAGCTCTGCGACGCCTCCTGCTGCCGAACCGAGTCTTGCCGCAGCGCCGCCAAAATCTGCTGCTCCCGATGATACTGCTCAGTCTGCTCGAACTTCAGGCCTGGATCCGTGAACGTCTGGTCGTGCTGCCCGTACAGAATGAACGTTAGCACTGATTTCATGATTTTTTACTGCTATTCTGCTTGTGCTGCCTGCCCGTTAAAAATGAACGTTAGCACTAATTTAATCATTTTTAATGCTATTCTGCTTGTGCTGCCCGTACAGAATGAACGTTAGCACTGATTTTTACTGCTATTCTGCTTATGCTACACGTACAAAATGAACGTTAGCACTGATTTAACACTTTAACCGCAACTACTATATATTAAGTTCAACACCAAACTCAAATTAAAAGTCAACTGCAGCGCGCGATGTTGAAAATAGCAAACATGAACTGGATCGTGCCTTCATTTAGCTTTGATTAAGTATTTATGGAAATTGTGTTTGTGACTACTGGTCGGTCTGCAGCGTTGTGAAAATTACCTCCGTGTACCACCGGTGGGTCACGCTGCGGTCAAAGTGTTAATGATTTTTTACTGCTATTTTGCTTGTGCTGCACGTACAGAATGACCTAACCAAAACCAAGGCGATTGTAAGTATGGATTGTAGAAAACGGGGAATTTATGCACAGCACAAGGTGTGTTCTTACACAGGAGACCTTGCACGTTGAAACCGCAATTTAAGAAGGAAGAGTAAGACAAGGCAAATGAGGGACAGTGGAGATAACACGCAAACTGAAAGTGGTCATGAAGGACTGGAGTCCCGACGGTCTACCAATAGCTCAGGCAACGCAATAATAACCATGATATAAAAACTCATTTTGAATCATAAGAGTATAACACAGAAAACCAGACAATCTTCTAATGAAAAACTTTCCTTCGTGTCTTGAAAAATTTCAGTAAAATTAGAAGCATACGTTTACTTGTCAAATTAAAATGAGAAAATTAGAATGATCATTTGAATCTAAATGATTTGATTTTACACCCAAAATAAACTAGGGTGAATATTTCACGCATCGTCGACAAACTCCAGCGAACACCAAAACGACTGATAAACTCTTCAGAACGCTAATAAGTTACCATATCTTGGAAAATTAGATTCGATTATAAATTAGTTTAAGACTCCCTAACCGCCACAAAAAAAAAGTGTATCGAAGAGAGGAAAGAGGAAGGTACCATTTAGTATAGATATTAGGGAATGCGGAATCTATGCAGAAGGGGCATAGAAACAGTAAGTTGGGAAAGAAGTTCATGCAACAAGATCAAAGTTGAAGAAGAAAGTAGTAGGTGCTGAAAAAACAGGACAGCAGTGAACCGAAAAAGGTGGTCCTCAACATAACAAAAAATATTTTATTCCAACAAAAAGTAGGCCTACCTAACTCTCAGCTCGGGCCCTCACATTGTTCCCCTGGGAGTGCTAATTCCCATAGATACAATAGTTGTATCCCCCTGAGGGGACCCTATCTTGGAAAACAAAACAGTTTAGTGACCTAAGAGGTTGTTCAATACAACATTCGAAGGGTCACCTGCACCAGCAGAAGTAACCATGAAGGAGAGGGAAAATTCTTTGATCTTGCGTCAAAAGAACCGATTTTACCCACATCAAGAAAAGCCTAAAATAACTAGCTCTGTGTTTGGGATTACTGTGAACAATCAAGATCCTGGTTCGATCCCAGTCGTGCACTCGCGGTATTTTAGCAAGAGTTTGTGTAGCTTCTCTTGCACTTCACTCGACTATTTTCTCCATCCCCTAAAGTTAAGGAACTGAAAACCATTGTAATAATAGGGCGATCAATGACTTATATTTCACTTCAGCAAATAGATATTTCTAGATTGCGGTTCATCAACACTTTGAGAATGACGTGACCCACCAGTGGCCATCAAGAGAAGTTTCAAAATACTGCTGACTGACCAGCAGTCACTGACTCAGTTTTCATAAACACTTAGTGAAAACTAAACAAAGGCACGATCTATTTAATGTTTGTTATTTTCGAAATTGATCTCTAAAGCAACTATAATTTGAGTTGGATATTGAGCTTCAGTTCAACCCGGCGCACTTATCGTGTTAGAAAGCACCCTACCAGGCAGCTCGACTTTGTGCCCACCGTGATAACTCGCCGTTGACCCTCTCCAGCAGCAGGTTGAGGTACAGCAACAACACCAGCCTGTTCCGATCCCTGAGCTTGGAAAGGCTGGTAGAAGTACTGGTTGTCGCCGGGCTTGCGCACAGGGTAGTACTGCACGATGGGCTTGGAAAATCCAGGTACATTTTGAACGAACGGAAACCCGCTATTGGGGGTAGTTTTCTGAGCATTGGTGACCGGCACGTTGACCTGCTGAGACGGGACTACGGTGTCTGTTGTTGCAGACTGAGGTGCGTTGATGAAGTAGTATTTATGATGAGGGAGTGGCGCTGATAAGAAGTAAGGGAAGGTGAGCTTTTGAAAATAGAAGGGAAAGCTCTGAGAAGGAATGAACGGTTGATTGGACGGTACGATCGTGAGGGGCGTGATCAGTTCGTCAGGCTGTTGGTTGTCCTGGAATTTGAGAAAATGAACCAATGCTAAGAAATGAAAGTAATACATCTGAAGAACTCAAGCAAAATATTTCTGATAAATAAGTGCGAATAAATCATACGTGTTAACACTTTGACTGCGACTACTAAATATAAAGTTCAACACCAAACTCAAATTTAAAACCAATTGTAGTAAACTATATTGAAAATACCAAATATGAACTGGATCGTGCCTTCATATAGCTTTGATAAAGTATTTATGAAAATTGAATTTGCGACTACTGGTCGGTCCAGCAGCATTATGAAAATTACCTTCATGTACCACCGGAGGCGCACGTCGCAGTCAAAAGTGTTAATATATCAGCTATGATCGTACATGGATACGTTTCCCCTACGCCTAACTTTTTTAGGTATTACTAATCTGATACTTGGACTAACCAAGACTAAAAATAAAGAAAAAAGACCTTGGATAGATGTTTTAAATCAATATGCAAGAACGAGCAATCGCTTTCGAAAACGGAATAGCACCAACCATAGCAACATCAGATAAAACTAATGACTGAGCATTATTTTGATTGAAAATAGAAAATGAACTAAGGGGTGCATATTTTGATTATCGTACATACCGAGCATCATGTATGAAAGCATTGAATTTCTTTCTAGATGACATGTTTTGATTCAAAAGCAAAAACATAATATATGATTTCGCCAAACTTTTAAATCAATGAAAAATCTCCTACGTAACCTTTTTCACAGCAAATTTGTAGATCACGTAAAATACGAAGCAAAAGAAACATTCGCAGCATAATCGTACACGTAATATGGCCGCATGAAAAGATTAGATTAAAAAAAATGCATTCTAATAGTCTGGAAATTTTACATTTTAATGAAGCATTTTCAAATTTTCTGGTAAAAATAACAGTTAACCAGTGTTACACGAGAAAAAGTTAACAATCTTTATGTTAGTTTCAATATCATTCGCTATCAGACCATTATCACAGGGTTTAATTATATTTCCTTTAGAATTGACCAAACCATGTCGTCATAACAATACTTGTAATAGGGAAGTTACGTTTCTTTAAGCGAAAGATCATCAGAAATTTAAAAACGAAGAATGCGTTCATTATATAAATCATATTGGTCAAAGATTTTACAAAATCCAAATTTGAAATAACAACAAAGTATCAATTTTAACAACGTTTCGGAAACGAGCTCCATCCTCAGTCAGTAATCTGCAAGAGAGAAAAAAATGAAAAATTCAGTCATTCATCAAAATAATGTAACATATTAATGTATTAAAAGCTACACGTAAATTTGCAAAGGACTTGAACTATTTGGACTATTGAGGACCGAACTTTTCTTCAGAACTATTGAGGACCGAATTTTCTTTGTAAATGATGAGTGATTCTAAAATGCGTACATCAACATCATTTGAAGCTACGAGTAAATTACAAAAATTGTCTTCTTTTTAGAATCGCTTTACATTTCTAAAGAAAAATCGATCCTCAAAAGTGCTAATAGTTCATATTCTTTGGAAATTTACGCATAGATTTTAATATGCTGTTGTATTTTTACGCATGACTGAATCTTTCCTTCTTTCACTCTTCCTAACTACTGACTGAGGATTGAGCTCATCTCCAAAACGTTTTATAAAGTGCATTCTTCGATTTTAAGTTTCTAACTTGCATTATAATCGGTTGCACCATCAGGTAAATATCACACATTCAAGTTGTATCTCAATTAAGGAAATTACTTGAAATCGAGTTTCCCTGATTACATTTTCATTCTTATTTGAATCGGCTCGCCGTGGCACAGTGGTTAAGGGATCGATCGGCCTTGTATGTTGGAGACGAGGGTTCGTATCCCGGCGCTGGCGTGGCGATTTTCCCCGTTGGGTATAGGGGAAAGCTCAAGCACAATACCCCACTCAACCCAGGTGTCGGAAATGGGTACCGGCTTTACGGGGGAACCGTCATGGTGTCCTATATATAGTGTTAGGTATAAGACATTTGAAAAACCAATGCTCAAGATCATATGTATCAGGCTTGATTGGAAATAAAGCATCCCAAAGATGCCGATGTTTGTTTTTGTTTTGTTTTTTTTAACTTGCAGGACTGCCCAAAAAGCATACAGTTTGAAAATGATGCTATGATACCTACTCACTGATATCATGCATACTTGTTTAGTTTTCTGAATTGATATTTTCATGCATTTCATGACAAGAACAGTTAAGAAAGAACACCAACTTTTTAAAAGATGATAAAAACTAATTTTGTGAAACATAATAATTCCGTCTTTTATGAAGCGGAATTCAAAAATTGAGTGTTAGCAATTTCAAGCACTAATTTTTATTTCATATTATACAAAAAATAACATTCGCAGTAAAGGCAATAAAAGGAAATCAGAACCTACAGAAAATGTGAAAAGTTTTCGTTGTTATAGCTTAATTCAACTGAAAATATTATGTTTTTTTTTTCAACTCAAACTGGCGATTAGTGTTTCGGACTCTCAACACAACTTTCCATTACAGATCACAGAAGTATTTTTTTTTATAATCCGCAATTCCTGCTTTCATTATAAAATTCTAGTTTAGTTACGCTGGATCTCTTTTTCTCTAAAAATTGTCTAAAAAATTATTCAATTTCACATATTCATTCGTCAAGTTACACATACTCTCTAAGCGCCGCCCGTACAGCATAACGGGATTGCGGCAACTTACCAGCACTTAAATCAAATTACGACTATCAATTCTTTCATTGCCAATATCGCACCAACATTTTTTATTCATTTATTCATTGATCGCTCTATTTTGCATCCGTGTTCATAATGAAAATGGTTGCCCATTTTTTAAATAAAAGGAGAGTCATTCTGCAAGCTCAAGGACTTGATGAGTTCCCCTACCGCCTCCTACGTTTTCTACAATCACCAGACGAGCTTCCTGCACTGATAAACACTTAGCGCCTTGATGGGGTACTGAACTAAGAACCTTCTCTCCCAAAGCAAAAGGCATTACGACACGGAGCATGAATTATAATCATCACTAAGACGCTACTAAGAGATGGATGCTACTAAGAGATGGATGCTACTAAGAGATGGATGCTACTAAGAGATGGATGCTACTAAGAGATGGATGCTACTAAGAGATGGATGCTACTAAGAGATGGATGCTACTAAGAGATGGATGCTACTAAGAGATGGATGCTACTAAGAGATGGATGCTACTAAGAGATGGATGCTACTAAGAGATGGATGCTACTAAGAGGTAGATGCTACTAAGAGATGGATGCTACTAAGAGATGGATGCTACTAAGAGATGGATGCTACTAAGAGATGGATGCTACTAAGAGATGGATGCTACTAAGAGATGGATGCTACTAAGAGATAGATGCTACTAAGAGATAGATGCTACTAAGAGATGGAATGAAGGCATCTACGGATGCTTTATTTCCAATCAAGCCTGATACATATCACCTTGTACATTGGATTTTCAAATGCCTTATAACTAACGCCAGGACGCCATGACGCTTTCCCCCGGTCAAGACCGGTACCCATTTCAGACACCTGGGTAGAGTGGGGTATTGTGCTTGGAATTTTTCTCCTATACCCAACAGAGAAAATCGCCACTGCCAGCGCCGAGTTTCGAACCCGGGTCCCGGCCGCACGGCGGCAGAACCTCAAGCACATGGCTATCGCGAGCAAGAGATGGATGCTACTAAGAGATGGATGCTACTAAGAGATGGATGCTACTAAGAGATGGATGCTACTAAGAGATGGATGCTACTAAGAGATGGATGCTACTAAGAGATGGATGCTACTAAGAGATGGATGCTACTAAGAGATGGATGCTACTAAGAGATAGATGCTACTAAGAGGTAGATGCTACTAAGAGGTAGATGCTACTAAGAGATAGATGCTACTAAGAGATGGATGCTACTAAGAGATGGATGCTACTAAGAGATAGATGCTACTAAGAGATGGATGCTACTAAGAGATGGATGCTACTAAGAGATGGATGCTACTAAGAGATGGATGCTACTAAGAGATGGATGCTACTAAGAGATGGATGCTACTAAGAGATAGATGCTACTAAGAGATAGATGATACGGCAGAGCGTAATAATAGATGATACTCATAACATGGTGACTACTGATATTTCATTTCCAAATTTTACTACTTTTTACTACTTTTTACTACCTTCACCAGAAAAAAATCACTACCTATTTTTTACATAATGAATGTTGTCCAAATGTCCAGATGTAAGTCATCAGCCTATAATGAGTAGTACGAGTCAATGATACACGCAATACCAAATGTTCAAAAAGGGTCCAAGTTTCTTAATACTTAAAATACTTCATGCTCAATGCATCAATCAAAGCATCATTGAGAAAAAGTTACCTAAATTCCTAAGTTACCCCATCCTAATGGACTCCATCGAATGTTAAGACAAAGAACCATGTCTTAACATCTTTCAACGATGAGGACAACCATTCATGATACCCAAAAAATAAACCAACTGGACACTAGTAGACACCAGGTGATTGTCATATCACTTTACACAGCAGGGTAGAATATCAGGGAACTTTATTGTGACTAAACACTATGACACTTCGTAAATATGAGATTGTGAACTATTGAACGAATTGAATATGTGAACGAATTTTTGTAAACTATATCTAAGGTACCTCAAAATTTAAATTGGCAGCCTAATTGCGATCAATAATGATAAAAAATTGGTTATTAACATTATATTATGGAAGAAATCACGGAAATGCAAATTTCGTGTAACTTTCATGTACATACATATGGTATCAGGTTGTAACATAAGTTCTGTCCAATTGTTGAGCTATATGTTTAGGGCAAGATTACTTCAATTTAGCTTGTTAATGTTGTATGCTTATCTATGGTAATTAATAAAATGTTGTTTCTTCTCTCATTTTCTGTGATAATTATCGTAATTAAAAACTATTTTTAGCCCAAAGGTACACTCCAAGTAAAGAGCATGTCAGGCATATTTTACTGTTTGAATTTCATAAAGGCAATATGGCAGGCTCAGCAGCAAAAACACTCAAAGACACATGGAAATGATGTTGTGAATGAAAAGACCTGCAGAAGATCGTTTTTTGTTAAAAAAATGACTACAGTCTAAAAGACTTACCATGAGCAAAATGCTAAAAAAAACTTAATTCTGAGCAATTGCTAGCTGCCATTGATGAAAATCAAACCTGCACCACTAGAGAAATGAACAAAACCTTTAATGTAAGCCATATGACCATATATTGGGTAATGAAAAGATTTGGCAAAATCTCAAAGGCTGAGACACAGGGTCCCACACGATTTGTCAGAAATCAACAGGCAACATACGGGCGACCTGTTGTGTTTCACTGCGTTCTCATGAACTTCAGACCCTTTTCTAGACCGAATCATAACTGGTGACGAGAAGTGAATCCTTTACAACAATGTTAAGCGCAAAAGACAGTGTCTAAGTTGTTGTTCAAAGCCAATTCCACAGCCGAGAAGTGGACTGCACCCTAAAATATTCTCTTGAGTGGATGCTGGGATTTGAAGGGAGTTGTTTATTATGAATTAATGGGTGACAACCAAAAAATAACATCTGAAGTTTACTGTCAGAAGCTAACTCGTTCAAAAGCAGTTTTACAGGAAAAACGGCCATTTTTGATCAATCGAAAAGAAGTGATTCTGCACCATGACAATGGCAGACTCCCCCCTTCAAGCGCAACCAAAAGTCTTGTTGAAGTATTTTGCTGGGAAGTCATGCATCACCAACCATATTCTCCAGATCTTGCTCCAACCGATTTTCACCGTTTCAGGGGCTTACAGAATCATTTAATGGAATAAAGGCTTACTACAAGAGAAGAGGTCGAAATGAAACTAGTTTCTCTTTGTGCGTCCAAACCATCTAAATTTTATGAAGAAGGAATCAAAAAGCTTACCGGAAAATGGGAGGACGTAATTAATAAAAATGGTGCCTATATTGAAGACTAAATAAATGCATTTTTGAGAGGATTTTCACTTCATTTCATTTCTAAAAAAATGGACAGAACTTCTGCTACAACCTGATAGAAGACAGAACTTTAATAAGATGTAGCATCACCAAGCTCCTCTGACAACATCCTGGAGGTAACTGAACTGAACCGTGAGTCGCCATGACTGCCAAAAGGAACTTAATTCTCATTTGAAAGATTACATTTTGTTCTAAAAGACAATTTTATAGCATAATTCTTTCAGTATTTGGACATAAATTAATGTCATGGGATTAGATTAGTTGTTAGTTTTAGCCTCCCTCCCCAGCAACAAATGCGATCAAAGAGAGGAAGGAGGAAGGCACCATTTAGTATGGAGTTGAATGAAATGCGGAATCTACGCAGAAAGGGCATAGAAACAGTAAATTGTGAAAGAAGATTATGAAAAAAGACCAAAGTTGAAGAAGAAAGTAGTAGGTGCTGAAAAACAGGACAGCAGTGAACCGAAAAAAAAGGTGGTCCTTAACATAAAAAAATATTTTATTTCAACAAAAAAAAAACTACCTAACTTTCAGCTTAGGCCCTGACATTCCCCTCTGGGAGTGCTAATTCCTATAGATACAATAATTGTATTCCCCTGAGGGGTAATGTCATGAGAAAGAGAAAAACTTTCAGCTTTACAAAGAGGTAAGCTTTTCTACAAAAAAAACATTCATAGTTACAGTAAATTGTTATTGTTCCCCTCACACCGAAACCGACAGAATAAACTCCAGTCTTTTCAAAGGAAGATATTATTGCTGGATGTAAATGAACTGCAGAGAAGTTCCTTTGACATCTTCACCGAAGGATTGTAATGTACTGATGCTAAATTGAGGATGTAATGATGTATTGCAATATGATACATTCAAAATTGTGATCCAAGGAACGTGATGTGAAAGAGTTGATATATAAATCCAGTTTTTCCCTTAAATTGCACATAAAATCCCATTTTTGTTTACATTGAAGAGCGTAGTGTGAGAATATTCATCTCTGCATAAGATTTGGAAGGTTATATCACTTGGTTCTTCACTGCTTACATTTTAGATTCACATTTGAGAGGTATAGTTAAATGATGCAATAATTTGAGTGAAGTGCTATTATTAAACTTAGGGCAAGGACGTTTAAATGCTTAATATATGACGAAGGATAAGTTTATTCTTCGAAGGTTACGCTATGGGGTATATCCAAAGAAAATCAGCATAAGACATGAATGTTGAATATTATAGAGAGAAATAGCCACTTGAGGTTATTGTTTAAAAAACTCGAGCAGGAAACAGAATTCAATCTTAGAAAAGTTTACAATCCTTGATTATTCACTGATTATTAAAACTTTAATGCCTAAAAATTTATGAAATGGCATTGAAGAAAAGTAAAATTTGAACATTGAAATGGCCCAAATTAACCTTCCATCATAAAGCAATTCGATATCCTTCAGATCAAACTGTATGAGAAAAAATGAACTATTTACAGTCGCCTAAAAAAATTTTGGAACATTTCTCTATTTTGGGTCCCCAATCCTGAAATTACATCCCGCCATACAGGAATATTTCACATAAACTGCGGCAAATTGCTAATGCTGGGAGAAAAAAATTTTGAATAATATTAATACACTTTATACCCCTGTACATTACTTTCAATTTTCAAAGAATTATTCCACTTCACAAGTTTTTACTACCCAGAGGTAAATTTTACTACATTTTACTACTTTTTTTACTACTTCTCAAATTTTACTACTTTTTACTACTTTACTACCTAGTAGACACCCTGCATAATGATAGAGGAATAGATCATTAACACGTTGCCTGCAATACGACCCACCGATGTGTCGTGCTTGAGATTTCCCCGCTGCGAAACGACCCATCAGTGGGTCGTTTGAAGTATTTCAACAATCACTTAAAGTTAATGGTATTTTACAGTCCCAGTTAATGTTTGGTAATTATAAAATTGCTAACTACTTTTCACTTTAAATTAGAGCTGAATGCTGAACTTCAGTTTAACCCATCGCAGTCAACGTGTTACCTTAATAGATGCTTTTGCAGAGTGCTGCAAGCTTTGCAACTCAAGAATAATTATTTTGGGTAAAAAAATCACCTGTACTACAGTGGCCTTCTCTCCTAAAATCATCATTTTTGCAGAGCGCTGCAAGCTTTACAATAAAAGAACAATAATATTCGCCAAAAGAATCACCTGCACGACAGTGGCATCACCGGCAGGAGTGCCTTCAGAAGGAGCTGCAGTCGGAGGCTCACCAGGGCCGGGTACCGGTACGGGGTCTTCTTGGACTAGCAGGGCTTCGCCCCCACAGTAGCGGCTGGCCGCCACCAGCTGCCTCTGCCATCTGAGCAGCGTGTCGCGTCCTAAGCACTTCGACAGCACCTGCACATGGTACGCGTCTTGTACATAGAAGGCATACGTAAGATCACAAGCCTACGTGCGCTATCTCGTCGCTTGTTCTGCCGCGAGATGTTGGTCTAGTGCATTTCTAACTACAGCCCATGGAGGAAAAATGTGTGTGTCTTTCAGGTAGAAGGTATACGCAAAATCAAAAGCCTACGTGCGCTATCTCGTCGTTTGTTCTGCCGCGAGATGTTGGTCTAGTGCATATGTGACGACAGCGTGAAGAGGAAAACTTGTGTCAAATTGTCTATAGCGTATGACAAAAAGGTATATATTAGTAGGAATTGGCATTCGTCTCTACACGCGTATGTTCATGTATTTAATATTTTCATCATGTTTCTATCAATTAAGGACCTTTATATTAAAAAAATAATGAAATCCAATGTATTGTAATACATTTCACATAATAACTTCATTAGAAATAAGCGTTTTTTTCGTTTTTTCCTGAAAAAGTATACAGTTAAAACACGCAAATGCTGTTCATGCAGCTGTGCTGACTCTGCAGTTGCAGCAACGGAAAACATGGCAATAACAGTAACAGCAACACGAAATGTTTTTGGTAGTCTCAACAAGCCGTTCGCTTGTGCACCACCTAAAAAGCTTAAAGGCGCCATCCAGCGCGACAGCGGGCTTTGAGGCGCCATCTCACGCAGCGGCAGGCTTTGAGGTGCCATTTCACGCAGCGGCAGCCTTCGAGGTGCCATTCCACGCAGCGGCAGGCTTTGAGGTGCCATTCCACGCAGTGGCAGGCTTCGAGGTGCCATCCCACGCAGCGGCAGGCTTCGAGGTGCCATTCCACGCAGCGGCAGGCTTCGAGGTGCCATTCCACGCAGCGGCAGGCTTCGAGGTGCCATCCCACGCAGCGGCAGGCTTCGAGGTGCCATCCCACGCAGCGGCAGGCTTCAAGGTGCCATCCCACGCAGCGGCATGCTTCGAGGTACCATCCCACGCAGCGGCATGCTTCGAGGCGCTCCCCCCATGCAGCAGTAGGCTTCGAGACCCCCCACGAAGTAGCAGGCTTCGAGGTGCCACCGCACGCAGTGGCAAGCTTCGAGGCGCCACCCAAACACCAACCAATGGGGACGCATGCTCAGTGAGTTACCACACTCACCAGGCCCTACATAACGGGGTAAGTAGAAGCTCGGCTAGTCTTCTCGCCACGGCTCTGATCTTCACAACACGCACGGCCTCAACTTCCTCTACCGCCGCTTTGCACTCAACAGTCCCTCTACGGCCATCCGTGCTGCCACTTCACATCGCCTGACGGTCCTCCAAGACGTATCCTAGTGCATTACTACCTGACAGCAATAATTTCCTCGCGTGCCAGTACTGTCGGCGATATTCCAAATAGAACGGCATCTATTCCAGTTGTGCTTTCTTACCCTGTCGGGTTTATCAGTACCTCAGGCATTCGCTTCGGGCTTTTATATACTAAGTCCTTAGATTTCATAGTCTGCCCGGAGCGTAAAGTAGCCTCCGGGAGAACACACATGTTGCTGCAATGTTGCAACAACTGCAATTGGTATGTTACTGTTACCGTAATAGCAATGCTGCGTTTGCTGCAATGATAGCGTCACTTTAATTGTATTGCAAGTCAATAAAAGACTTCCATGCTACCTTGTTCACCATAAACTCAGACCAAGTAAATGGATTAGTTAATGAAACAGGTAATAAAGTAGTAAATAGAAGTTACTAATGTTAATAAAGTAATTACTGCGAGAAGCAACTCTGCGACAGTTAATAAAACAATTCCTGTGACAGTTAATAAAGCAGTTACTCGTGCAATATCCTAACGCACTTACTAGGGTATTAGGATGGCCAGTACTCATAGGGTAGAGTTTTTTTCATTGAATTTTCTTGACGGGACCCCCTAAAAAAGTGAGGTTGATAGAAAAAATGATACTGGTAAAGTTTCAGACCATTTGAATATCGTTAACCCGTGCCCCAACGGCCTCAAAGTTCTGAAAAATGGCATTTGTTTTGCAAAAAATCGCAATTTTTCCGCTCTAGTGCAAACTGTGTAAATAATAAAGGAATAAATAGTACATTTATACACAGCAAATTTTATTATCTTTAAACAATTTTTAAACAATTTAAACAATTTATTTACCACAAGAAATAGAGGTAGAATGTTTCTTAAGTCTAATACAATGGTCAGAGTTGAGTATAGCTACCTGTGGGCCCGAATAAGTTCAGCGACTTCTAGGGCATCCTACCATTACATTATTCTAGGGCGTACAAAAATGTTTAACCTAATTCACTTAGCCTAGTTTCGCATTAGACTGATCAACAGGATGATGAACTCGATATTGATGTTTAATTTTACAATATAGGTCATATGGACAATATTTAACAGTATATTCGATAACGATTTGGGAGCAGACTGAAAATCGGCGATATTACTCATGGCAAATTGCATTATTAGGACCCGACATGTAGGAGGCAGGATTTGACTTGGTGATCTTACACGACTAGTATTCTGATAAGAAGTGAGACTCAAGATTTCTTTTAAATACCTTGTAAGAATTACTTTCACGGATCTCCGCAGGTATTGAGTTCCAGGTTTTAGTTCCAACGAATAGTATACTATGTTGCGAGCGGGCCTTTGAATAATAAGGAAGCATGAATTTACTTTTATTTCGTGTTAAATGGTCGTGATGACCAGTTTGCGCAGTTAGTAACTGTTGAAGGCTATTGTCGCCATCATTAGCTAATGTTTTGTAGATGAAATTGCAGATGGAGATTTTGTAGAGATCCGAGAGTTTAAGTATTTGTAAATTTTTGAATGAATCATTTGTGTGAGCATTATATTCTAGGTTCTTTACCGCTCTGATGGCTCTTTTTTGCAGAGTAAAAATTATATTAGTTTTATTTTTATCAGTTCCATGCCATGCTTCTATTCCGTATTGCAGGTATGGTGAAATGAGCGTTCGATAAAGCATTAGTAAGGCTGTTTCAGGCAGGAAATTTTTAACTTTATTCAGGATTCCGATGGATTTTGATAATTTAGAACTAATATGAGTGATGTGCTCTTTGAAGGTCAGATGTTTATCTATTATGATGCCCAAAAATTTACATGAGTTGGTTTCTTTGATTTCACCTTCGCCAATTTTAATGGATGGTAGAGATATATTTTTCTTGTATGAGAACGTAATATAATTTGTTTTATCGATATTGAGGCTTATTTTATTAGCTTTAAGCCACAGTGAAACCTTATGGAGTTCATTATTTATACTCTCCGCAATCGTAGTGGGATTTTCGTTCGGAAGGACCGCAGAAAGCGTACTGTCATCGGCAAAAAGTATGAATTTAAAAAATGATGTAGATTTAATAATATCATTGATAAAAATCAGAAAAAGGAGAGGCCCAAGAACAGATCCTTGTGGAACTCCATGGCTAATTTTTTGTGGGTCCGATTTTGCGTCGTCAATGACAACGTATTGCTTCCGATTTGTTAGGTATGATCTGAACCAATCATGGGCAACCCCACGAATGCCATAACAATGAAGTTTCGAGAGTAATATGTTATGGTCCACACAATCGAATGCCTTTCGAAAGTCAAGAAATACAGAGAAGACAGTCTTTCCGTTATCTATATTAGAATAAAGGAATTGTAAATGATTTAATATTGCCTGTGTTGTTGATTTTTTACAGCGAAAGCCGTATTGTTTATCATAGAGAAATGATTTTTGTTCAAAATAAGAGTACACTTTTTTATACACAATTTTCTCGAATACCATGCTAATAATTGGTAACATGGAGATAGGTCGATAATTGTTTACACAGGTTTTTTCACCATTTTTAAAGATAGGGGTTACTCTAGCAACTTTGAGGGAGTTCGGGAAAGTGCCTAGTAAGAGAGACTGGTTAATAATATTGGATATCAGCGGGGCCACAATATCAGCAATTATTTTAAGTATTTTAGTTGGAAACGTTTGTAACCCACTCGATTTATTTTTCATGTTGTTTATGCACGCAATTACATCGGAGGAGTTTGTAGGCGTAAAGAAAAAGGAGTTGTGTTCTCGAATATGATCCATAAATTCCAGGTGATCAGTAGGTTCACTTGGAATACCATTGGCTATAGTTTTCCCTACGTTTACAAAGAAGTTGTTGAAGAGATTAGCAATTTCATTCTTCTCATGGTATTTTACATTATCTTGAGTGATATGACCAATTTTCTTTTTTTCGGCGTTATTCGGTTTATAACAAGAGTTAAGGAGGCGCCAAGTCTTTTTAACGTCAGCTTTGAATTGAGTAAACTTGAGGGTAAAGTAGCTCTTTTTTGATGTTCTTATCTGGTTTGTCACATAGTTTCTGAATCGGTTATATGTTCCTCTAGATATTCGCCCTTCGCAAAGGAGGGCTAGGTACGCTTGGCGTTTCTTTATATTTATCACGATGTCTCTAGTAATCCAGGGCTTTTGTTTATTTTTCGGGGTAACTGTACGAGTTACAATTGGGCAACACTGGTTGTATGCGTTCATTATAGTTTCAGTCAACTTTACTACTGATTCATCAATGCTCCTTGCATTATTGTTTTGTTGGGTGATGTGCAATGTTGGCATTATATCTTCTAGAACGGTGCGCATTTCTTCTAAATTTGATTCGTTTATTTTACGATATGAGTAAGTTTCAGCCCGTGCTTTGGTGCACGCAAGATAGACATTTTTCTTAATAAGAAAAACTGGAAAATGATCTGATAAGTCAGAAGTAATTATTCCAGCAAGAAAATCACTTGGGTCTGTCATAAAGATATTGTCAAGCAGCGTGGCACATTCTGAGGTTATTCGTGTTGGCTTTGTGATGATCGGAAGGAAAGATAATTTTAATTAATAATAATCTTTAATTTATGTTCTCATACAAATCCTCATACAGCGAACGGTTTCCGCGTAATATAATTACCGCGCGTCAGGTTGAGCTTAGTACCCCTAATACGAGACCTTACTAAAAAATATTAAAACTTATGAATATTTCATCTGAGATTGAAAAGGCGCGGCAAAATATGGTAGATTTGATATTACTTTGACCTTTACCTTCTCTCATGTAATGAAATATTCTAAAAATACTCTTTTTACCTAGATATTGCATTATTAGGTACCTACATAATAGAACTAAATAAGAACACATACCTTGGTCTCTTTGTGCAGGTTCAAGCCAGGGTTGTTTTTTTCTCAAACTATCTTACCATAAACCAGTGTTTTCTTCCCTCTCCTTCTCCGAAATGTCTTTCAAATCTGAATTCTAAAGGCTTTTTATTTTAGTTCAGTTTGTATTTCATATTTTTTCAGATCCGATTTTTAAGTAAATTTAAAAACATTTTTCACTTTCCTACTTAACATCAATTGTTTTTATTATTACCTATATTCCTAAAAAATGGTAGGATTGGTAGTTACTCTAATTTTCTGTTAAAAATGTCAATTCACAAGAAAAATAACTATTTGTACTTTAATTAACGCACAATACCTAAAAAATAACAATTGAGTTACTCATGTTCAAAATTCCAGGAGTTAAAATCAAATATTCGTATATTGTAATAAGGTCTCGTATTAGGGGTATTAAGCTCGACCTGACGCGCGGTAATTATATTACGCGGAAACCGTTCGCTGTATAAGGATTTGTATGAGAACATAAATTAAAGATAATAAAATTTGCTATCTATAAATGTACTATTTATTACTTTATAGTTTACACAGTTTGCACTAGAGCGGAAAAATTGCGATTTTTTGCAAAAACATGCCATCTTTCAGAATTTTGAGGCCGTTGGGGCACGGGTTAATGATGTTCAAATGGTCTGAAACTTTACCAGTATCATTTTTTCTATCAACCTCATCTTTTTAGGGGGTCCCGTCAAGGAATTTCGAATATCAAAAAATACTGGCCACCCTACTGGGGTATTGTTGCTCCGCGCGCTTCAGGCTTGCTCTTTCTATCACACGAACTTTCAAAATTGCAATGAACACCCAATTAAAGTCATCTTAAAACTGTCACTTGTAAAGTCATCTTAAAACTGTCACTTAAAACTGTCACACTGAAACATTGACTGTAGCCCACTTGTGGTTCGCAATCATAAAAGAAAAACTGAACAGAGTGTGCCGTAAACAATAACGAGCTCTGATTCAAAACGGTTATCCTGCAGTAATTAATAAACTTTTCCGAGCTAGCGGTTTCTGCTCTAGGAAGGACGAGTGTATCAGTGATACACGTTGGTAGCCATTAGAAATCAAAGTTCGGGTTTCACATGCCTGTCCTACACGCATACAATATACCTGATCTCGCTGATACCTGAGCAGCAAATTTACACTCAACATATGGTATAGCTAAGTGTACGCATTGACTGTGTAGCCCATTTGCCCTTGTAGTTCGTAATACTAAAAGAAAAACTGCACAGAGTAATCCATAAGCAATAATGAACAAGGATTCAAAACGGTAGTCCTTCAGTAATTAATAAACATTTCCGAGTTAGCGGTTTCTGCTCTAGGAAGACGAGTGTATCAGTGATACGTTGGTAGCCATTAGAAATTCTGACCAAACAGGAATTCTGGTCTCACCAGCCTGTCTTACACGCATAGAGTATATCGATAAAGCCGATACCTGAGTGGCATTCAACACACAATATTGGGTATAGTAGAGTACACAACCAACACACCTGCGCAACGTCAGCTTGTCCTTGTGGCGAGTTGTCAAGGGCGTAGGTGCAGGTCAACACTACGAAAAAAAATATCCTGGGAAGCATGGTTCCCTCTTCTTTTTATCTGGAAATAATTCAGGTACAAAAATAAATTCATAATTGTGATTAGGAGTGCAGATTTTCTCATTTCTTCTGGGAACACCTTTGTTATGATTAGAGAAGCTTACACTAACAATAAAGATCCTGGCATTGCTCTCAGTTTGGCACTCGCGGTATTTTTGCCCAAGTTTGTGCAGCGTCTCTCGCACTTCACTCGCGCATTTTCTCCACCCCCTGAGATTAAGAAGCTGAAAATCGTAATAATTACAACCCGATCAAATACCTAATATTAACCCGATCTACATGATGCACCATCGGTCAATTTCTCTCACAACTTGTGTTCTAGGATTGATCCTGAAGACACAGTTGCAACATTTTTTACTACTCCAATCTTCCTTCACAAGTAACACAACCTTGACGCACCAAGTCGAAGCGATATGTTCATTACAAGAATTGAGTAACATGCATTTCATACTTCACTACTCAGTATTTCTCACACCCAACTAATTTTTTGGGAAATTGGGAACCTTAAAGCTGAATAATCCAGTAGCCCTCGCCTTGTGAAACCCAGATTCGATTAGTTTATAAGTTAATTCAACCTTCCCTAACCGCAAAAAAGTGAAAAAAGTGTTCCAAAGGGAGACACGATGACTGCATCATTTAGTATGGAGTAGAGCCAATGCGTAACTTATGCACAAGGTGTGTTCCCACACAAGATTTCCTAGGCATGAAAACAACGTTGAGGTGGACTGCAATGAAACAAGACAAATGTTGAAGAAGAATGCCTGAGGTGCTGAAAAAGAGGGCAGTTGTGAACAAAAAAAAAAATGATTCTTAGTAAAACCAAAACCTATTCTATCTAGAAAAAGAAGGTCTACCTTACACTCAGCTCGGAACCTCGCATTTTCCTCCCGAGTCTAGTAATTCCTATAGATAAAAATAATAGTTTAATTCTCCTGAGGATTTCTTCAATCGCAGAATTGCGCAAAAATTGAACAAACAATTGGAAGTAAACCCATAATTTAATCACTGGGCATTCCTTAATTCCAATAGAAGTCTGACCTGGCGGCAGTTAACGCAGGAACTGCACCACCCAAAAGGCTATAGCCGTGATCAGAATCTCAATGGTGTAACGGGATTAGCGACGAGAGGTGCATGCCTTTATTAGTTACAAGCAGAGATGGAGCATTGAAAACATAAAGTGAAGAGTTACTTGTTTGGGGTTTTGTATTCTTTAATTCTGCAAAAAAACATAAAACCCAAAAAAGAAAAACCCTGGGGTTTTTCTCTTTAGCGAAATTAGAACCAGTGGTTAACATGAGCCCAGATAAACGGGGCTAACTTCTAGTACTACAGGATTTTTGATAAATGTACTCAGCCTTTGACTAGCGATTATTCATGTAGTTTTTGTTTTGGGTGTAACTAAGTTTTATTTAATAGCATTCAATGTTCTTTTCTCCAATTCAACTTTTTACACTTCTGCGTTCCATCAGTACATTTAGTGCTGACCGCTACGTGTTCTCATCGTAAAATCTACTAATGACTTCTTTTATTCTGCTCTTGCCCGTTTGGCAGCATTGTTTGCACAAAAAGTTGAACATATATCGTACGTCAGCCCTTAGGTGCACGTCGAAGAATTGTGTGCTGAGTCACGCGAACATCTTATGCAATTCTTCTAAGTAACGGAAGTAAGACAGTTATGATTATGATCCTTGTCCATAAGAGATCGCAGGACTCTCAGAGAACAGACGCTTGAATATCCAGGAGAATAGACTGCTTATATGTATTGTTTTTCCCAATCATATATTATCCCGATAGTCTACTTCCCATTGTTTACCTGTCAATTTAGAACTTTTCTATACTGTATTTAATACCAATTTTATAGGACTCTCTATTGAGAAATATTCAAAATCCATTTGGCTGTGATGCATTTCATGTATCAATTTTTTTCAACAAACGTTCTTTTTTTCTTTCAGCTTTGATGTTGTCCACCGCTGTAAGGATCAAGATGGGAGAGAATAGAACAAAGAATAGAGAGTAGCGAGATTCTATTAGATAAGTTAGGTTGAGGCTCCCTAACCACAACAGTGTTTCCAGGAGTGGATGGGTGCTGTATTCCTATCAATCAAGTCAGATACATATCTTGCACATTGTTTTTTCAAATTCCTTATAACCAACACCAGGACGCAATGACAGTTACCCCCGGTCAAGCCAGTACCCATTTCCAACACTTGGGTAGAGTGGGGAATTGTATCTGAGCTCACTCTTTTCCCTACGGAGAGAAATCACCGCGCGGCGCCAGGATTCGAACTGCCGACACCTTCTCGTAGAGGGCGCATTAATAACCACTCGGCCACGGTGATCACAAATAAGGAGGATGACACTACTTAGTTTGAAATCAAGGGAACAGAGAGTCTGTTTACAAGGCGTGTCCCCATATCCTGTGCTTAGAAAGAGCAACATTGAAAAAAAGGTTATAGAACCCAATAGATACGTGATGAAAAAATACAATACAAACGAAAAAAGATGGTCCTTAACAGAACAAGTAAACCTCTATTGTATCATGGAACAAACCACGTCACGGAACAAAGTAATGTAATGAAGGCATCTACGGATGCTTTATTTCCAATCAAGCCTGATACATATCACCTTGTACATTGGATTTTCAAATGCCTTATAACTAACGCCAGGACGCCATGACGCTTTCCCCCGGTCGAGACCAGTACCCATTTCAGACACCTGGGTAGAGTAGGAACAAACCACGTAACGGAACAAACCACGTAACGGAACAAACCACGTAACGGAACAAACCACGTAACGGAACAAAACACGTAACGGAACAAACCACGTCACAAAACAAAACACGCCACACAGAAAAGTTGCTGAATGAACGACCACGTAACAAAACGAAGTGATATCGCTAACTGAGGCCTCCTCACGTCATGACCCAGGGAACAGCTGAAGATATCCGCGCTATACCGGCACACCCGCCCCTCACTCATCCCACTCGTGTGCCGAACAGAGAACAATGAACGTAGGAGTCGTCCTTGACGCCATACGCATTTCCGACAGACAGTTTGCTGTATCATGTGCTCCTTCGTGGTAATAATGCATCTCTGCCGGCAAAAATGACCATTTTTTGAATTATTCGTAACCAACGTATTTCAACAAAAAGTTTATATGCGTATCTCTTCTAAATTGGAGTCCTTTATTAATTATAACATTAACATTGAAATGCATTTTAATTAAAGAAGAATGAACTGTATCAATGAGAAAAAGTAATATGCATGTAGTGTTTACGTGTCGTTTACACAATGGAAGTGTAAAGTGAATCTAATTAGGCCAAACCAATCCAGCAACTGTCCATTATCGTACAAGAGGATAATATACAGGAAGTGAAGATAGTTACAAGCACTGTGATGAAAAATAGTTCTCTACAACACGTTTAACTCACAAAAGGATCGCATAACCAGCAGAAAACCTCAACCTTTCATGTATCAGACTTCCGTGTTTGGATATTGTTTTCACACCGCAACTGGAGCCGCTCAAGAAACAAGAATTGTTAAACTAAGGTAGGAAGCGAAGTTTTTTCCTTCTCTTCGTGGGTTATACAAACAGGTTCTTTTAAAGCGCTGTCTGAAGCACACCCGAACCGGCCAAGAACTTAGCCTTGAACCTGCCCTGCAACGCGGTATCCTTGATACGGCCGTGGTGTCGCCGCCATCTCTACACTACACAGAAACATGAGGAAAAATTAACACGTTCACCAAGTGTACGCGGTTGACAAGATCAGTTTGGTTAGGTTGGAAGAAGCTGAATTGAAAAGCTATCTTTACTGCTCGATTGCACTCTTATCCTTTCTAACAAGCGGGGAAAATGCCAAAGCGCGATAATATTTTAACTTCTACTATATACTCTAATTTAAATGAAAGGTTCTGAAATAGTAAACGTTGTTACTGGTCCGTAAATGAGCAATTCACCAAGTGGTACACATATGTACCCATACGTAGTGAACGTTTTAAATCAGATAGGTTAGTTTGAGTTTTTAGCACAACAAAAGGTTTTCTAATGAGAAAACAGAAGGGCATCAAGTAGTATAGAGTCCATGGAATGGGATTGATTGATTTTAAATTAGTTTTAGCCTCGCTTTACCACAACAAAGATGTTCAAAGAGAGGAAGGATCAAGGCACAATTCAGTATGGAGTTGAGGGAACATAGAATCTACGCACAAAAGGAGTTCCCACAAAGGATCTCGTGTGCACAGAAACAGGGAGATAAAGCTGAGGGGCCATGGAATGGGAATTTATGTACAAAGTATGCTTTCGCACAAGATCCCTATCACATCAAAATAGTAAATTAAGAAAGTTTATGAAGATTGGCACCATGTAGCAAAGAGTCCAGGGAGCGGGTATAAATGCACAAGATTCATTGCACATAAAAACAACAAGAATGAAGTTTATGAAACAAGATATGAAGAAAAACGTAGGTGCTGAAAAAAAAGACAGCAATGAACCGAAAGGAAGTCCATAACAAAACAAAGAAAAACTTTCCTATTTCAACAAGAGGAGAGCCTAGGCTGCTTGACTTTTACTTCAGGACCTTACATCGTCCCCTGGGAGCGAATTTAAAATGAAACAAAACCTAATCTTTTCCAACAAGGCATTAGGTAGTCACTGTTATCAAGATGGGGAAACGGAACCAAAATGAAGCTAAATAACCTCCCCATACAGCGTCGCAAGTCCGTAAGCGGTATCACAGATACGCTGGTGCCAAACACGTCTGTGTACTTGGGTGAGTTAAGTACAACCTAGCAGTGAACCGAGAGGAATTCCGTAACAGAAAAAACGCATTTTCTATTTTCTAGCCTGGCTCGATGTACGTAACTTTAAAGCAGGGTGCCAAGTTTTAGAACCCGTGCGTTGATTGTGGCTTGCTGAAGAAAATAAATTCGTGAAACTTCACAGCCTAGTGAGCCCAGAGTGCAGTGTACACGCACTCAGTTCCCACACACAACGGAGAAACAAATGAAGGAATGTAAGCCTAATCCAGTTTGCGTCTCAGTGCTTAGATAAACACGGATACAATCTTAACCTCGAATACGTTGATCTAATTATTTTGGAAACAAACGTGAAGAATAAGAATAAGAACTTGTTCGCAATTAACTTGGTCGTGGCGTCCATCACACATTTTAAGACTTCTGCGCCAACTTTTTTTTCAATTCTGTCGCTTACTGAACCTGACAAACATTCCGATCGGTGCTCAGGGAAGAAATTCATGCGTTACACGGTATTATACCGTAAAAGATACAGAGATAAAGATAGTGAGTTACTTTATGCTTCTCAAACCACAACAAAGTTTTATTTCTCAGAGAGGAAGAAGGATATCACCACTATGCATGGAATTAACCCTCTAACGTCCCGAAAAACTTATGAGTCTTTTAACGGAAATAGCTTAACTACATTGTATTCCTAGTTAAATTTGCTTCCTAGTGTTTTGTTTGTTGTTCACTGCTGAATGGCAGTTCCTTCCTCATTGCGGCGGCGGTTGACAACCTGATACTATTGCAAGTCCTATGACAGCAGTTATATTTAAGGTTATATGGGTATAAAAATTTTGAAGGCTTGAAAGGATAGAAGAAAAAACATATTTAAAGCTTTCAAATATTTCGTATGTGAGTGGCAAAGGACGAAATTTCATCAATGAATAACAGAAAGTTCGTACGTAGTGGTTTACTACATCCACCCTAACGCACATATCTGAATTCAAATAAAAAAGCATACTGTAAATTCCAGAGAGCCTACGGAGTCACAGTCTTGACTACATAAAAAATATCTATTCAATAAAATAATACCACAGAAAATCACGACTGACATACGCGAACCTCGCCAGTGGACTAATTAGCTTCACGACGATCCCTCCTTTATTTTCAACTTTAAACATACGACGATGAAAAATGCAACGAGCAGAGGAAATTTCGGTAAATCTGAAGGAGATGACAGTTGTCGATTTTGTAAATTTCGATGCCTTAACATAGTTAATTAGATCGAAATAAACAAGTTTTCTTCTATGCACTTTTTGTCTCAAATGAGTATTTTATTAGTTATAGCGGTAAATGACTTACCGCAACTCCAGTCTTTGAAGCGGAAAGAAATTCTTTGATCGAGTTGTATGGCAATACTGCAATGGCGTCTCGCTTCCAGCGCTCTGTCTTGAAAGACGAAACCAAACCTACCGCTATACCTCGTTAAATACTCATTTGACGAAAAAAGTGTATAGAATAAAAGTTGTTTATTTCGATGTTATTACCATGTTTCAAGCAACAAAACTTCGAAAATCGATGAGTAGCTGTTTATTCGAGCGCATTCGTCATCAATGACGAAACTAAACTTACCGCTATAAATCGTAAAGTACTCATTTGAGACGAAAAAAGAATAGAAGAAAACTTGTTTATTTTGATTCAATTAATTAGGTTCAGGCACCAAAAAGTGGAAAATCGACAACTGTCATCTCCTTCAGATTTACCGAAATTTCAAAGTTCCAATCGCTTATTAGCTCGGAATGTTCAAATTCGAACTGTGGAAAATCACCGAATTTCCATGTTGCAGCTGTAAAAAAAAATTAACGAATTCAAAGTTCCAACGGAGGAAAAACTTATCAAAATTAAACCCGCAAAAACCTATTTCAGAAATTCATATGTAGGAAAAAAACGAAATTAAAACTCTGAGATTAGAAAAACATCGAGTTTTGGTACCCGACTATGGAAAAACAGCTAATTTCGAAAGTTCCAACGATAGATAAGCTCCAAATTTCCGAAATCATTTAAAAAGAAAAATTCAAAATTTCCGAAATTAAATAAGAAAACTTCAAATTTCCGAAGTTATCAAAAGAAAATTCAAAATTGCCGACATTACGTCAGAAGAAAAATTCCGGAATTCCATGATCTCGTACGAAAAAAATCTTGAATTCAATGATCTTATAAGGATAAGTCTTTAATTCACTGATCTCATAAGAAAAAATACTCCGGAATTCATTGATCTCAAAAGAGGAAAACTCCGAAATTCACTGATCTAATCAAAGGAAAACTCCGGAATTCAATAATCTAATGAGAGAAAACTCCGAAATTCACTGATCTAATCAAAGAAAAACTCCGGAATTCACTGATCTAATCGAAGAAAAACTCTGAAATTCCATGATCTCATAAGAGAAAAACTCCGAAATTCACTGATCCCACAACAGAAACACAAGTTTCAACGTTCCAATAGCAGCACCGCCACAACCAAAGAGAGACTCGGAAGCAGCACCAGAGCGCGCGCTAGCACGCAGGAGTGTGGGCCCCAGACTGCAATTCAGAGTTAAACGACCTCCGAGGGGCTCGGTTAGACGGTCTGATTGTACCTAAATTCCATAGCCTGTGGCTTGGCTTCACCCACACACCTCAACTCTACATAACTTTAACGAATGCACTTTTTTGGCTAAGATTATACCTACCCGCCTAGCGCTCTAATGCTACGGAACGGGTGACGTGTTTGGTATCAGCTCTGTTCTTATATGGACAGCGCCACTCATACAAAGGATTATTAAAATTATTATTATGTTGACTATAATATTTATAATGCAAGAGGCTTTCCAGCGGAGCCGCTACAGTGGCATCTGATAAGTGTCTTCTGAAGATTTGCTGGAGTTCTCTTGGTGTTTGTGTCTAGCGAGTGTGTAAATGGGAAAAAAACAATAGGAAAGGTGAAACAAGAGAACAATCACACGCACTCCGTTTTCGAGCACAGCCATACAATTTGTCCCTGGAACGATGGAGGGAAAATGAAGGAGTGTAGAAGCTAGCCCGGTTCAAGTTCTTCGTCGGAACTTCCATGATTTTAGGCGGCCAGTGCAGACACTATGTATACTTAGGCGACTAAAATTATAGATGTGCCGGTGAAAAAGTTGAAACTTGAAAGGTTTCTCCCACCTGGTTACATTTTATTTTATTTTCGAGACGTGTACACGCAAAAATTTATCCGTTTTGTAAACTTAATGAAGTTAAATTAATTGATACATGTTGTAGACTATCTTCAAATAAATTCGAAAAAATGGCATGAAGCGATGAATTCTATCATATAATTTTCGTTTTAGCGAGTTACAATGTTGGTTTATATCAGGTGTGCTTTTGGCTATCGATTTACTATCTTAGTCATAGTGGCAGGTGCTTTGTAACGTTTCTACTTCACGGTTCTTCGCACACAAATTGCATCAGTACCCATTGAAAAATGTACAAGAAAAGGTGAGGTTTGTTCCTTTCGTGTCGGTAACGGTGGCGGTTAATTCAGTTCGTTTGTTTAGTGAATGGGTCTAACTAACGCAACTTTCCTAAGCAAATGGTTCTTTTCCAAATGCTCGCGATAGCCATGTGCTATAGGTTCCGCCGCCGTGCGGCCGGGACCCGGGTTCGAAACTCGGCGCTGGCAGTGGCGATTTTCTCTGTTGGGTATAGGAGAAAAATTCCAAGCACAATACCCCACTCTACCCAGGTGTCTGAAATGGGTACCGGTCTCGACCGGGGGAAAGCGTCATGGCGTCCTGGCGTTAGTTATAAGGCATTTGAAAATCCAATGTACAAGGTGATATGTATCAGGCTTGATTGGAAATAAAGCATCCGTAGATGCCTTCATTATATTTCCCATGAAATGGTGAAGAAATTATCACAGGTAATACTGTATCCAATGTTCACATGCGCGTATAAAGTTGAAACACTACTGTAGTGTCAATAATAGATGCTCTTCTCTCATTAACTCCTTTACTCTTTTGAAAATGCCATATCAATGAATATCTCGATTCGCTAGCACGATAATCCAGCATTTCGTTCAATGGTTTCCTGACTAAGATGGAAAATGCTCGGAAAAAATATACCTGTTACGGAATGTTTCAAATCTGGTAGTTCTTGTTGACTAACGATTTCCCTTTTCTCTTTTGTGTAGTTTCTTCCTATAGCTACATCAAGCACCCCTTCACAATACAATAGGCATAGCAGACTGGTCTTTCAACTTAGTTCACAAACAGGCCCAGCAGTTCTATCTGCTGCAAGACAATCTCAGCTTTTACTGGCCATAGCACTTGTAAATACTGAGAATAAATCAAATTACTGAATTATGCACCGATTAACTATTACATACTCATTAGTCATTAGTACATAATCACTATTACATAATCATATAACAAGCACTCTCCGGCATCCGCCACAAACAATTGCGGAGTGCCTACAAAAAATAGGTTTTCATTGCTGTCCAATGCTGATGAAGAGGATGAAAAGCCCCTCTCAGACACGAGTATAAATCAATATCCAATCACATACTCGGAAGCAGTGAAATCAACAGGAAGAGAGAAATCGCTGCAAAATTGCAGTCGACAATCGATGGAAAATCCACTACCCAACTGTGTGCACAATCATCACCAGAAAAATATAATTGACACGAGCATTTCTCAGTTCTCTGCAAATCCCCATACAAGAAATCACCACAGAACGGGAATTCAGAGCCAGAAAAACGTAAATTCCCCGCACCTCTCAGAACCTCTTAATGATTTAAAAAGTGCGAAAAAAACGTCTCCAGCCGCATTTGTGAACGCATGAATTCCACAATGGATGAATTGAAACGATCATGGAACATAAAACTGATTCCCACCAAAGCCGATGGACACTGCCTCCTTCACGCAGTAGCTCATCTACTTACAAAACAACCAGCATCAAAATGGAATTACAATTCCCTAAAGGCTGCAATCAAAACAGAGAGTAAAGCAAACAACAGCACATATGCTAAGTTTTTTGACAAGAACAGTGGCGACATGCAAAACCTCATAGATAATTACATTGACGAAAAACATTTTGACCAAGCTGCTGTAGACCTTATACCACTAATCATTTCAAATGTGACAGGCCAAAAACTTCTCGTCCTGGATGAACAGGATCATTGTGTTTGGAAAATATCAGTCGTTCCCAATTCAGAATTATCAAATAATAACCCTCCACTACTGCTCCATCGTAAAAACGATCACTACAGTGCTCTTGTCACACAAGGCAAAAATCAGACCGGGGTTACCTCATCTTGACAGAGTGCCGCTGCCCAGCCAAATAGTAGACTTTCTTACATAGCAGATGCTGGGCCAAACACCCTGGGCAACTTAGACAAAATCGATAAATCCCCTGAACGATCCCATCGAGATAGTAACTTCACTACCTTTAAAAAGAGTGCTAATATAGGTAAAATCAACATCAAGCACGTAAATGCTCGAAGCCTGAATGGTAAATTGGATGAAATCAGAGTAATGTTGGTCACTGAAAAAATTGACATTTTGTGTGTCTCAGAAACATGGTTTGATTCACGAACCCAAAGTTCATTTTTTAACATTCCTGATTACGTGTTGTACCGCTACGATGGCGCTAAAACCAGCAGAGGCAGTGGATCTTGTATTTTTGTGAAAGAAATGTACTCAACATCTTCACTACTAGCTAATAAAGTTTGCGAAGGCATTGAAATGGTTTGGTTAGAAGTGCAAATAAATAAACACAAATCAATAATCATTGGCAGCCTTTACCGGCACCCATCGTCTCCCCTAAATCTAACACTAGATTTCATTGAGGAAACCTTCAAAGAAATCCTCCAGGCAAAAAAATCATTCTTTGCTTTCGGAGATTTCAATGTTGACCTAACGGACAAAAATAATCAGCTAAGCAAACTATTGTATAAACTAAGCTTATCACAAATGGTCAAAGAACCGACTCGCATCACTAAAGTCTCTGCAACTCTCCTCGATCTAGCAATCACAAATAATCCCACCGCAATACTTAGTACAGTAATATCTCCTTCTATTTCCGATCACCACTCTATAGAATGTGAAATTAATATTGCGAAGGAAAGACAAAAATACCGCTTTATGACCTATCGCTCGAAAAGGCACTATTCAGCAGAACTATTTCAAGAAAAACTACTCGATAGGTCTACCGAATTCCAGAAAATGATGCAATCTGACGATGTTGACATACAAGTGTCAATCTTCAACGAGAACTTCACAGCAGCTCTCGACGAATGTGCACCTTACGTCACCAAAAAAACCAAGCCAAAACGGACTGTTTGGATTACTGACGAAGTTAAAGAGATGAGCAGAATAAAGAAAGCTAACTTGCGAGAGTACAAAAACAATAGATCAAACAGTACCTTATACAAGAGATATAAAGAACATGAAAAAATTCTTCGAAAGAAAATCACTGAAGCGAAACAAACTCATTTCCACCAGGCACTGATAACGGCTAAAAATAACCCGAAGCGAACTTGGGAAATCATTAGTGAGGTAGCCCCATATAAAAATTTAGATCGCATAAGTAATTTTGAAAATCCCTTGGCAACAGCCACGGATTTCAACACATTCTTTTCAAAAGTAGGGGCTCAAGTTTTCAGTGAGGTGTGCACCAATCCAGATGAAACGACAATTGAAAATTCATGCCCCACTGCACCCTCGAGGACTGATGTCAAGTGGAGACCACGCCCTGTCGATTTACCGGAGTTACGAAACATCTTATACTCACTAAAAAACACAACGGCAGTTGGACATGATGGTATCAGTCTTCAATATATCAAAGACAGTTTCCCTGTTACAGCACCATGGATTCGTCTGATAATTAATACATCAATAGTAACCAACACATTTCCAAACCAATGGAAACACTCCATTATTAGACCGTTGCACAAAAGTGGTGACTTAAATACAGCATCAAACTACAGGCCCATCAGTCTTTTGCCTGTCATGTCCAAACTATTGGAGAAAGTGGTGACAAATCAACTGTCATTTCACCTGGACGAGTCAAATTTACTCCACCAAAATCAATATGCCTATAGAAGAAATACTAGCACTCAAGACGCTCTGCTCAATATATCTGAAAAAATATACAGTGACATTGATCAAAAGAATGTAACACTCTTGCTGCTACTCGATCTCTCTAAGGCGTTCGATAGCGTCCAACATGAAAGACTTCTACGTAAAATACTGAACTTGGGAATAGACACGCAATGGTTTGAAAGTTACTTGTCAAATCGATCTCATGCAGTCCGCATAGAAAACAAATTGTCCCCATTCACTCAAAACAATTTTGGTGTTCCCCAAGGATCCATTCTTGGTCCACTACTGTTTTCTATTTTCATTAATGATTTCCCTCCAATGCCTTCTGACACACGGATCTCAATGTATGCAGATGATGTTCAAATTGCAATAACAAGTTCTGTATCGGAAATACCACAGACGCAAATTAAAGCCGAAACTTTACTGACTAGCCTGAAATCATGGTACGACCGAAATGGTCTGAAATTAAATGCTAATAAAACACAATGCATTATTTTTGGATCCAAAGATGCAATTAAAAAAACTTCAGATCTTACTCTTGCAGTTGGAAATGATAAAATTAATGCATCAGAAAAAGTTAAAAATCTGGGTATCTGGTTCGATAGAAATATGTCCTTCAAATCTCACGTTGAGACAACTTGCAACAAAATCTACGGAACTTTAATGTTTTTTCATCGTATAAAAAGTATGCTAGACGAAAAATCCAGATTATTGGCCATTCAATCCCTTGTGTTATCGCGCATTGACTACTGCAGCCTAGTATGGGGAGACTTACCTCAATACCTTAAAAGGGACTAACAAAAATGCATGAATTTTGCAGCCAAGGTGGTATGCAACGGTAATTTCAAAAGAAGTGATCACGTAACCCCTCTCCTCAATAAACTCGGCTGGATCCCTATCCAAGAAAGGCTCCTCATGCAGAAGGCCCAATACGTATTCTCCTCGTTATATCTTCCTCAGAGCAATGCTGAGATAGTGCGTTTCCATCCACCCACTGTAATCAATCAAAAACCGAACAGAAACAATAATGTCTTAGTCAACTATCGTTCATCTCACTTAGGGCAGAAGGCTCTGTCCATATCAGGCGCCTTACTGTGGAACAAACTTCCCCTGAGTATTAAAGTCCCTCAAAGACCGAGAGAATTTAAAGCCAAAATAACTCGTCATCTTGTGTCTCAATAATAATCCTTAATTACAGAACATACTGAATGAGTACTGACGAATCTCATTTAATAATAATAATAATAATAATGAAGGCATCTACGGATGCTTTATTTCCAATCAAGCCTGATACATATCACCTTGTACATTGGATTTTCAAATGCCTTATAACTAACGCCAGGACGCCATGACGCTTTCCCCCGGTCGAGACCGGTACCCATTTCAGACACCTGGGTAGAGTGGGGTATTGTGCTTGAAATTTTTCTCCTATACCCAACAGAGAAAATCGCCACTGCCAGCGCCGAGTTTCGAACCCGGGTCCCGGCCGCACGGCGGCGGAACCTATAGCACATGGCTATCGCGAGCACTTCCCTGGTATCTCCCTTGCTGAACAATCTCCCTCGCTCATTGTTTTATAATTCAAGACATCACACAACATTTTTGAAGTATTTAAACAATTTAAACAATTTATTTACCACAGGTGATACAGAGGTAGAATTTTACTGAAGTCTAGTACAATGGTCAAATTTGAGTATAGCTACCTGTGGGCCCGAATAAGTTCAGCGACTTCTAGGGCATCCTACCATCACGTTATTCTAGGGTGTAGTATGCGTAGGTATTATGATTTGACCGCCTATACGTTGTCATTTGCAAACATGCTTACTTGTATATGTGTGTACGTATATAGGTGTATGTGCGCATATGGGTGTGTATATGTGCACGTACAACTGTGTGCACTAGAGTAGATCAACCAGTCGAAGGTGCATTTTATGTCATTCCTCTCCGTTTCTGTGCAAGCATCAAACTAGACCGACATGGTACCTATGTGTGTGTGTGTTGATCAATTGCAGACATTCTGCACCATATTAAAAAAAATAATGTGTCTTTTTCTAATATGAAATTGTAAAGCATCCATGTAAAAAAAAAAATTCGTTGTGTGATCATCCATTTATACTGCAGTAATATACTTATTCGGCTTATAGTTATATGCTTATAATAATGTGATACCTATGTTTGTTAATCAACTGCCGACAATTTGCGCCATATTTCAAAGATAATGTGATTTTTTTTCTAATATGAAACCTTTATAGGACATTAATGTTTTCTTTCTTATTCACGTCCCACAATCGTTTTCATGTTTCCGACTTAAGTGGACTGTTTTGTGCCACTATTTTTAGTACGAAATATTATAAAATTCATGCTATAATAAAAGATATTTTCTCCGTTTCCCTCGATTGGAATTCTGGTTTATACGAACTAGTTTACGCTGATATTTGCGCACATGCTTACTTGTGTATATGTGTACGTGTCCACGCTATGCGTATGACACTCTGTAGAATGCGTATGTATTGCCTCGATGCATAGAAATGCATTTGTGTTTGCTTACGAGTTTGGTGTAAGTATGTGCGTGGGTATATGTGTGCATGTGTATGTGTATATATTTACATGTATACGTGCACATATGTGTATACTAGACTGACAACTAGCATTTTACCAGAGAAAATGGTCTTTTTTCTGTGCACACTCAACTTGTAACATTACCTAACTCGTCATCTCTTTATTATTGTAAAGCATTCATGTAAAAACTATACTTTTGTTGTACGATCATCCATTTATATTTATATAAAATGCTTGTCAACTAATGACCGTTATGTTAAAATTGTTGAATCAGTAATAAAAAACTTATAGTCTTCTTGGTCCTCATGCTTATATGTATATATGTATTTGTGTGTGTGTGTATGTGTGTGTGTGTATGGATATGCACACACATGCGTACGTATATTTACATATGTGTGCATATGGATATATATTTATATATTTTTTTTTTCATGCTTCCTTAAAACGACACTTGTGAACATTGACCGAAACAAGCGATTTCATATATTATTTCCTGGCGTCAAGAATTGCGAAGTTTTATGTCATGTACATGTAAACTGTCAAAAGTGTTTTCACCTCACAATGAAAATGCATCGTCCATGAAATTGTGTTATCTCTTATAATTATCATTACATGTATTATCAAATGTAGATTAAGCTAGATTAGGAGTTCATTGCCCTCAATCATTTCTTTTCGACTAGTGACACGAGTTTTTCAATACTCGTGTGTGTGTATCATCTAAGTATATTAATTTTAAGATATTTAAAAACCAATGATTGTAATATTGTACAATCTCTATTGGAATTAAACTGTTTTTCTTTTTTTTTCTTTTTTCTAGTGCTAGCCTTGGTATCCACATTCTACAAAGAACCAATTCACCGGCACTCATGTCCAGAAACACATTGTTGATTCTAAACTCACTTTAGCTCCAGGCCTTAAAACTACTGACTGGCACAATTTACATAGCCTTAACTCATGGATAAAAAATTTAGGTAAAATTTCTAGCTCACCAATGCAGTTACTCGCTGAGAGAGGCACTAGGTGTCAACACTAGCCTGGCTTGCTATAGGTGCTGGGGCAATACATTATAATGGCAAAGCAATACATAACTCATAATAATGGCAAAGCAGGCAAAAATTTTTCTAACACACAGTTTCACTAAGACAGATGAGTACCTTTGGAGAACATCACAGCACAGTCACTTCGGCCAAACAGCCCGCGCTAGCTTTGCGGATGAACGCAGGCAGATCGCAGCAATGTTGTCAAAATGAGAGCTGTAAGTTCTCACATTTGATAAAACGCGAGAAACGGAAAATTTATGTATGCACTATGTCTTCTTCCACAATGTCCAGAAAAACAGCATGGCAGATCAATTGATTATAAATAAGTTTCAGCCTCCTTTATCAAAAGAACGATGTTCAAAGAGAGAAAGGATATGAACCATTCAACACATTGACCGCGATGGATTAAACTCAAGCTCAATATTCAACTCAAATTTAACGGCAATTATTGAGAGCAATTATATAATACAAATAGTTAACATCAACTGGATCGTGTCTTCATTTAGCTTTTAGAATGAATAAAAATTGAGTTTACGACTACTGGCTGATGAGCTGCAACATGAAAATTCCCTCCGTGCACACCGGCGGCTCACACCGCGACCGACGTGTTAATAGAATTAAGCAAAAGTAGAATCTATGCACAAGGCGTGTTCCAATGCAAGATCCCCCAACGCACAGAAACATCAAGTTGAAAAAGAAGGTAATGGAACAAGACCAAAGTTGAAGAAAGTCAAAGTGCTGAAAAACTTGATGGAAGTGACCCAAAAAAGATGGCCCTTAACAAAAAACTCAACAAATGAAGGCCTACTTAACTCTTACCTCTGGACCTCACATTTTTCCAAATGTATGCGCCAATTCCCATAGATTCAATAGTTGTACCCCCTTCAGGGGAAATACAAAAATGAAAACAACATTACGGTTGAAGAACAGTTTTAAGTGGCAAAAAAAAGGACGGAGAATAAAAAAAGGACTGTAAAAAAACAATTTCTTCCACTTCAACAAAAGGCTTACTCAGCTTCAACTCGGATCGTCATATCTTCTCCTAATAGAGCTAATTTCTGCAGACACAATAGATGTATTCTACTCAACAGCAACATTTTAAGTATTATAAATGTCAGCAAAGGGCTATGTCCTGCTATTATAACTGTCAGATCAAATTAAACAAATAAACACAAAAAAGGAAAGAAAGGGAAACAAAAAAAATCATGCATCCTTATAATACTTAATGAACTGAGTGCTTCATCATCTAAATACTCTACTTATTGTATTGAAAGGTTATAAAAACTGAAAAGTATGTTATAAAATACAAAATACCCCAAGTTATTATTTCAGAGAAAAAGAAGTGCTAGAACATTATACATGGACACAAAGAACATAATTTCACACAACTACATGGGCAAAGTAGATGCACTCATCTTCCCACTTGCTCTTAAATAATCCACTGTGATGATCTCCAAGTTCCATTTAAGGAGAACATGTGACCAGTTGCTTGTCAGGTGCTGCAAAGGATCATTTGGTATCTTAATTCAGTGAGTTATAAAGTTGAAAACTTCATTTGGCATCATAATTCAGTAGGATATTACTGAATTAAAAAACTTCATTTAGCATTATAATCCAGTAGGACATTACTAAGTTAAAAAACTTCATTTAGCATTATAATTCAAAAGATACTCGTATTACTGAGTTTTCTAAAAAGTTCATTTGGCATCAAAACTCAGCAAGACTTTATTAGGTTAAAAACTAACATAAAATAACATCATGAATCATTTTATACTCAGACTTGAATTTTCTGAGTATATTTCAAATGGTTGATGTTGGTAAAACAGAAATAACTGCCTTAACATATTGCCTACACATTGAGACATATGTGGATCATGGGATAAATTGTTTACTTACATATTGATATAAATGATCATTTAAGGGAACCATGTTGGGGGAATCTGCAGTCCTCTCCCGATTTTTTGTTATTGCTTTGAATGAGTTTGAGATATGTCCCCGAATGTCTGTAAAAAGATCAGGAACGTATCCCAGAGCTAGCGTCCCCCCCGGGAGGGGGAGAGCATCCCCCTTACGGACCTTTTTTTTTATTTTTGAGCCTAGAGCACTGAAATTTGGTATACTGAGAGGAAATGCAATTTAGAATCATTTATCATTCATGACAAAATGCGATTTTCTTGAAAATAAAATGGGAAATAATAGTAAACGACATTTTTGGGGGGGTTTTCTAAATGCTTCTCCTCCTACAGTTTTTGAGCTACAGTGATGATTTTGGTATCATTGGATGCAGAATAACGTGGACATTCAAAAAAAAAAATTCTCAAATTTTCAATTTTATTTCATTTTTTTATATATATTTCATCATTCATATTCCTCAAGGTAAGCATCCCCCATCCGAATATTTTTTTTATTATTGAATTTAGAGCAATGAAATTTGGTATACTGGTAGGAAATGCAACTTAGAATCATTTATCATTTATGACAAAATGCGATTTTCTTGAAAAGAAAATGGGAAATCATGGAAAACGACATTTTGGGGGGGGGGGGTTCTAAATGCTTCTTCTCTGATAGTTTTTGAGCTACAGTAATGATTTTGGTATCATTGGATGCAGAATAACGTGGAAATTCCAAAAACTTGAATGCTTTTCCTCAAATTTCTAATATAAAAATTAAAAAAAAAATCAAAATATTCTCAAGAAAATTCAAATTTATGACGTCATAACTTTGAAACAAGAATGAATTTTGAAAAACTTCCTAACACATTGTAAAGCCCTTGTTTTTCCGCATCCAATGATACCAAAATCATCACTAAAGCTCAAAAACTGTAGGAGGAGAAGCATTTTTTTCTTAAATCGTCGATATTGAACAATCACGATTTTCAATACATTCGTTATAATGGGGCCGAAGTTTACACAGCTAGAGCAATGTGGTTTGCTGCATTTGGAAGTCACAGGTGTAATCTACAATTGCTGTCTAGTTGATTTTCAAAAATTTTTACGTGAAATTTTTTCCGTAGACTTTTTATCCTAAATTTAAAACTTGACTATGGCTTTTTCAAAAAAATTCTATAAATTCAAAATTACTTCAAATTCAAAAACCGGTAAACAGCATTTTTGAAGCATACGTTGTACTTTTGCATGCAACAAACCGCATTGCTCTAGCTTTCTAAATTTCGGCCCCATTATAACAAATGTTATATATATATTTTTTTTTTATTTATCATGAATAACTTATTTTCTATGTCCTAATGCAAAAAAACTTGTGGAAGAAAAGTTGTTGGGAATCTAGAGATCTAGTAGTCTGCAAATTTTCATAGACGTAAGTCCGATAGAAAAAAATCTACGGATGGAAAATCAAATTTTGGCCGACTCACCGGCATGGTTCCCTTAAATTATTTCATTATATTTTTTAGAATAGATTTTAGCATAGAAGGTGAAACATCATTGTGCTATTACCTTTTTCACAGTTGTCAGATAAAAAATGGATTTGGCCAATGAAGTGAATTTTTTAATCTGCTACTCACAACATAGCTCAACATGTTAAGTGCGGCAGGTTAAACTGAAGTTTAATATTAAACTCAAATTAAAGCTAATTTTAGAGATTAATTTTAAAAATAACAAACATTAATTAAATTGTGCCTTCATTTTTTCATTAAGCATTTATTGAAATTGAGTTAGTGACTGCTGGTTGGTCAGCAGTATTATGAAAATCCCCTCTGTGAGCACTGCTGGGTCACGTTGCACCTAAAGTGTTAATTAACCTTAGCAGCCACACAAACATAGACAACATGCTAAAATAAACACTGTTCTACAGGTCATGTTTGAAGATCACAAAAAATAATTAATGAATAAGTAGATAAAATAGATTGAGTACTGAGATTAGAAAAAATAAGCTATGACTGATGATCACTTTCCAAAATTAAAAAGGAATACCATAACTAAGGCCAAAATTAAGAGGCAACAGCCAAAGCTCACTTCTAAATATATATAAGGAAACCATAACCAATGTCCAAAAAAAGAAGCTGTGAATGAAAAAATATATATAAAAAATGAAAATATTATATAATGCAAAATGAAAATAGATAGAGAGGCTGAATGTCTGCGCAGCCCAGTAACTATACAACTGTTTTTATTTTACTGAAATCACTAACAAAGTAACAATGAAAGGTAAACACAAGCACCACATTAGTTAATGACAGACAAACTCAAATAGATTGCCTGAATCAAATTAGTATTCTCAACACAATAGAAATCATTAACATGTAATACCTAATTTAATAAGAAGCAAATGAAGTAAAATTGAAAATGTCTAGAACTGTGCTCAGTATGCGTAGCATTGATGATAATGCGAAGGACCAAATATTTGACATCTTGCAGTTCAAAGCCACAGTTGAATAAACCAGATTTGAAATAATCATTTGTTATATCGTGGTTTTTCATCACGATACGAGGATTAGTAATTGTAGTTGCAAACTACAGAATCGGTAGCTGTAACGGTAAATCTGAAGGAGATGACAGTTGTCGATTTTCCACTTTTTGGTGCCTGAACCTAATTAATAGAAACAAAATAAACAAGTTTTCTTCTATTCTTTTTTCGTCTCAAATGAGTATTTTACGATTTATAGCGGTAAGTTTAGTTTTGTCATTGATGACGAATGCGCTCGAATAAACAGCTACTCATCGGTTTTCGAATTTTTGTTGCTTGAAACATGGTAATAACATCGAAATAAACAACTTTTATTCTATACACTTTTTTCGTCAAATGAGTATTTAACGAGGTATAGCGGTAGGTTTGGTTTCGTCTTTCAAGACAGAGCGCTGGAAGCAAGACGCCATTGCAGTATTGCCATTCAACTCGATCAAAGAATTTCTTTCCGCTTCAAAGACTGGAGTTGCGGTAAGTCATTTACCGCTATAACTAATAAAATACTCATTTGAGACAAAAAGTGCATAGAAGAAAACTTGTTTATTTCGACCTAATCAACTATGCTAAGGCATCGAAATTTACAAAATCGACAACTGTCATCTCCTTCAGATTTACCGCTGTAACTACCGTATCTGAAGTAAGACTTCAGATACGGTAGTTACAGCTACCGATCCTGTAGTTTGCAACTACAATTACTAATCCTCGTATCGTGATATATAATAGGAACCTAGCTAAGAGTTTCCTTTTCATACTCCTGAAGTTAACGCTTCAGTTACGGTAGTTACAGCTACCGATACTGTAGTTTGCAGCTACAATTACTTATCCTCATATCGTGATGAAAAACCACGATACAACATCATTTCAATCAGCTGCAGTGCAATGATCAAACATACTTCAGGTATTTACTTTGTGATAGATTGCAATATAGCACACACTTTTAATTACATTTAAAAGTGAATAAAAAAATTTGCACTTACCAGAATTTTGATCACAGTAGCAAATTGAATGTTGTACAGCATCACCAAATCTAACACCCATGTTAGAAGCATCCAATGAGTTGGATGGGTAAGAAGAGTTCATGGTGAAGACTTGAATATTCATGGGGTATTCAGCAAATCAGCACTGCTAATTTAGCATCAGTATATAATTATATAAGGACAAGCAAAGTGGTTTTTGAAATTTTAAAAGTATAACACTTTGCCCTTCTGAAAGAATATAATGAAACAATATTTTTATCTTTAGCACCATCTTCATACTGTAAAATTTAGATTTGATACAAAAATCACAAGTAAAACAATTATAAGAATCCCGTATGAAATGAATAAGAGAATCACAGACATAAACAATATACCATCATAGATAAAACAAATATGAAAATCATAGATTAAACAAACATGGAAACCATTAGGAAAACAAAAATCAGAATCACTAGCAAGCCAAAAAAGTAAGATATAAAAAACAAATAAATTTCACTAGGAATCATAGGTAAAAAATACACAAGAATAACAAATTTTATTATTATTATATAAGAAAGTTTTAGCCTCCCTTAACCACAACAAAGATGTTCTAAAAGAGGAAAGAGGAAGGCACCATTTAGTATGGAGTTGAGAGAATGCGGAATCTATGCACAAGGTGCACAGAAACGGTAAGCTAGGAAAGAAGTTCATGAAACAAGAAAAAAGTTGAAGAAGAAAGTAGTAGGTGCTGAAAAACAGGACAGCAGTGAACTGAAAAAAGAGAATAACAAGTAATAAAAACCTGATGATCACAAGTAAAATTAACTCAAGAATCACAAGTAAAACTAACATGAGAATCACAAGTAAAATGAATATGAGAATGACATGTTAAACAAATAAAAGAATCTCAAGTAAAACAAGGGTTAATGTTACTGAGATGCAACTAATCAAATTTCAAAATTTTTTTGCCTAAAACATATCAATTACATCAAAATAAATAACTTTTCTTCCATGGACTTTTTGGGGCAAATGATTATTTACCAAGTAATAGCGGCATGTTAATTTTTGTCTTTGATGACAAATGCGCTTGAATAAACAGCTACTCGTCAATTTTAGAATTTTTGTTGCTTGAATTATGGTAATAACATCAAAATAAACAACTTTTCTTCCATACACGTTTTTTGTCAAATGAGTATTTAACGAGGTAGAGCGGTTGGTTTGGTTTGGTTTTTGACAATCGCGCTGGAAGCGAGTGCGCATTACAGTGTTGCTGTCCGACGTGCTCCTTGAATTACTTGCCGCTTCAAACACTGGAGTTGCGGTAAGTCATTTAGCGCTATAACTAATAAAATACTCTTTTGAGACGGAAAGTGCATAGAAGAAAACTTGTTTATTTCGATCTAATTAACAATGCTTAGGTATCGAAATTTACAAAATCGATAACTGACATACCCTTCAGATTTACCGCAAAAACTAGTGATGCAAAAAACATATTTTTCATAAATAGAGTAGCTACATAATAAAAAGAAGTAACAATTTAATACTTCATTAGCAATGTTTTTACAATGTTTTCAATAAAAAGTGGTTCTAAACTTGATACTAACCATACTAAACACTGTATTGTGAATTTGTGATAATAAAAACTTGAAAATTAATAATAATTGCACTAGGCCCTATCCAATATTTTTTCTTGTTTGGAGGTTGTTAACAGTCACAAAGAGTAATATTATAAAATGATATTTACTGAGAAAAAAAACAGGTAGAAAGACTAAAGGCTAATAGGGTAATTCATCAAATATCGAACTGAACTGATTATCGAACAACTTTGGAAATATGCGCGTAATAAATTTAGTAAGCATCCAAACTTGCTCAGTGCCAGTGATCTTACATCTAAAACTCCTATTTTAGTGATAAAAACTCATTTCTGAGAGCTGCAAACTGCTACCAGCGGTTGCAAACGCATTTTCTGTACGACCCTTACAAATTGGTCAAATTTTTTCACTCGAAAAATCTTACGCACCTCGGGAAAATTGCGACGGTTTAATTGTTGTTGGGTCACCGTCAACCTCCCGTCATAACTAGAGAGTAGCGTTGTCATATGATGTTCTGCTGCTGTATTTTTTTCTTTTCCGCCAAAAACTTGATAATTATTCCATGTTCGACATTCAGTTCCTTTTTCATGTCAGTATTAAATACTGAACAAAGGTGTTCGAATCAAAATTCCTTAAAAATCATGAATTTATACCTCGAACAAGGCTTTTCGATTCTTAATTCTTTTAAATAACTGAATCGATCTATTGAACGCCTGTTTTATTTCATTAAAATATTGTATTAACGCTTGATAATAACATTGAATAGTTGAAGATGGGAATTCTGGTGAGGGGCTACCAATCAGCTGCTGGTGTTCCAAGGCCCTCAAGATCATCAATGATTCGTCTGGCTACATTTACTGATGATCAATCCCTTGCCAAGAAAATTGATGCAAGCATCAATAATAATTCATTGACAAGTGCTTTACACTCTACTCCAAAAAAGGTCACACAGGTTGATGATCACAATGATGGTTCAACAAACACTGCAAATGAAACATCGACATCATATTCAAATTTTGATAACTCTCCATTCAAATGCATCTTGAAAATAAGTAATGAGACAGTTATTTCAAACAAACAAAACAAACATCGGCATCTTTGGGATGCTTTATTTCCAATCAAGCCTGATACAAATGATCTTAAGGATTGGTTTTTCAAATGTCTTATAACTAACACTATATATAGGACACCATGACGGTTCCTCCGTATAGCCGGTACCCATTTCCGACACCTGGGTCGAGTGGGGTATTGTGCTTGTGGGGTATTGTGCTTGTGGGGTATTGTGGGTACCTTATACCCAACGGGGAAAATCGCAGCGCCAGCGCCGGGATACGAACCCGCGACTCCAACATACAAGTCCGATCCCTTAACCGCTGTGCCACCGCAAGCATTTCCAAGAAAATCCAGTGCACCAAAGAAAAAAAAAATGAAAGAAAAACGTTTATTTTCCAAGTGGCCACATGAGATACATGTCAACATATTGGGTTTTAAAAAGTTTCTTAATATAGGACATCCTAAAACAAAAGTTCCATGCGAGGTGTACTAATTGACAAACCATCAGAGGTGTACAAATAGAAAAGCCGTATGAGGCATAATAATTGACAAACTATACGAGGTGTACTAATAGAAAAACTATCAGAGGTGTACAAATAGATAGACCATACGAGGCATATTAATGGACAAAATATACGAGGCGTACTAATAGACAAACTATACGTGGCGTGCTAATAGCTATTAGCACGCCACGTATAGTTTGTCTATTAGTATGCCTCGTCTAACAAATGTTCCATACGAGGAGAACTAATTGACAAACCATCCTGTTCGAATCAAAATTCTTGTTCGATTCATGTTCGATATTGATGAAATTATGTTATTAAAGAATTCGATTTTTAGAACAATAAATCAATTCCAACAATCTACGTTGTCTTTAAAGCGACATCACAGAACAAGAAAGCAATTGTTCAAGAATAATCTTGAGGCCCGCAACAGTTATTCAGAGCAAAAGTTACCGATTTATGAAGGTTGTTTCTAGACACACGAGGTTTCTGTTCGATATTTGATGAATTACCCTAGCCTAATTTTAAAAATTCTATTTTCACCTAAACATTTTCCAACCGAAACAGAACAAATTAAGCTGAACTGAAACTTGCTGAAGATGTTGACTAGGTATATGATAAAACACGACTTTCTTCCAAAAATCCCCTCAGAATTAAAATCACTACCAAGTGATGAATTATACCCTTTTATATTAATTACCTAGTTAAATGTCTTCAAACTACCCTTGTAATGAGTTTCATGAGGATTTACCTCAAGAGTTCGCCTATAGAGTTTCAATATCATTACTCCCAGAATTCCGTATTTTTTGCCAAGCTTATTTAGTCGTTCAAATAATGGATACATTTTTGAGTTTAAAGAAAGTTAAAAATAAATTTTATACAAATATTTTAACAAACTTGGACTTTTGAGTTGTTCTCATTTGCATCCCACAACAATTTTTACGGTTAAAAGCAGCCACATGAGGTTTGTGACGATAATTAAATTGAACTTTGACGTTAATAAATTTTGATTTTTTTCGAAACTACAAAAACGAAAGTTTCCATAGGTTAGGAAGCCTTGCATAAAAACCACGGTGCTCGGGAACATACGTACGGCAGCCGTTTCATCGCTGCCGCAAGATGTCATAAGCACGATATACCGTGTCATGAGTTGGATGGCAATAGATACGTGATCACTCATCAGTCATGACATACACCGTATTTAATTGGCTGGCTATTTCATTGGATGTGAGTGGCTGTCCGTTTTGAAATGACCTTACTTTTTTGTATACTGTGGTATAAACACTGCCTCAAATATCAGCAATTTATCCCAATTTTTGTCTTTGAAACGACCATAATATAAAAAAAATCCAAAATTATACGCAACATTCAAGAATTTTTTTGTCATTAAATGCACCTCCCAAACCTGCAATATCATTTAGAAATATAAAAGATACTTTGCCACGTTCACATTTATTCTAACATTTCTTTAGAAAAATAGGAACAATCTATCCCTACAGTAAGTGGCAAGCGTTGTTAGCGTGTTTTCACATATTTGATCAACAAATCTTGTTTCCCAATGAATGCTAGCACAAGTAAACAGTTTTCAAAATATAGTTTTTGTGGATTATTATAGAAGAAAAACTGAAGGAAAATATTAAAAGCGTATGCCTTAACAAGCTCAGCTGATGAACTGTACAAAATTATATTCATTCAATGCATTCGCAAGATTCTTATACGTAATGTTAAAGAAAACCAGGTAGATACCTAACGAGAACAAAATTCGCTCGTGTAAATAGTACGAGCACCGAGAAAAAAACGCGTAAGCAAAAGCTCGAGTTTTCAAAACCTAACTTACGAGTGACTTAAATATTTAGAGGAAACCCGTCATAAAGAGGTTAAAAAACGCCATCAGCGAATCTATTTTATCAACAAATCATAAGACATACTGCATAAATTCTATGGAAATGCGTAAATTCCTATAAAAAAAGACGTAGTGCTAAAAACGAACATTTTTATACTTTCCTAAATATTTTAATCCTAGACTAGGAAAACCATCTTCAACTCAAACAATATACAAAATGATACACGTCGTCGATATTAAAACACAATACGAGAAATTCATTAACAAAAGTTGTTCATTTCAGTCGATAGAAGAAACAGCAGCTACCGGCATTTATTCACCTTTCTTTTTTATCAAAATAATCTCCAAAAACTTGAAAATCATTAAAAAAAAAAGGTTACGACTATGAAAGTATACTTAAAATGAAAAGGAGAACCAAGGCGTATATAAACATTTTTACTTGTAAACGTTTCGGAAAATCTGGTTTCCATCATCAGTACTGAAAATGAAGTAAGAGATAAAAAATGAAATTAGATGTCTACTACAATAAGAGAACTTCTAGTAACCTCAATAAACATGAAAAATAAAATGCAAGTATAAACAAAAAAAAGGGGGGACTGCTAAAAACTATAATCGCACACCTACAACCACACACCCACACGGACACTAAAAACTATGGGCATACCTAAGCTGTTGGGGCAATGTGTAATTTTGCGGCATTTTTTTTTTTTATTCAGTTTCGGTTTAACTGTATATATGAATAGTAATTCTAAAACTCTCAGATCGTGTTCCCTATTAGTTGTAGCAAGAGTTGAAAAATTTGATCTTTTAAATGGATGGTCGCACTTAAAACAATGGTCTCGGATTGCAGACTGAGAAGGGCAGGCGTATGGACGACCTGTACGGTGAGATATACCTGAGTGTTGGCTGTAGCGAATAAACTGTTGGAGCATTGTGCTACCAACATACGATTGCATGCAACAATCACATTCATACAGATACACACAACCACTTCGTAGGCATTCATTCACACGTTCCTTCCTATGAAAAAATGAGGTTATTTTAAAATTGTTCCTATAAAATACACGGACGTCAATAGAGATAAAATATGTATGCACCAACGACATGAGTTCAACGACATGAGTTCCCCCCCCCCCTTTTTTTGTTTATACTTGCATTTTATTTTTCATGTTTATTGAGGTTACTAGAAGTTCTCTTATTGTAGTAGACATCTAATTTCATTTTTTATCTCTTACTTCATTTTCAGTACTGATGATGGAAACCAGATTTTTCGAAACGTTTACAAGTAAAAATGTTTATATACGCCTTGGTTCTCCTTTTCATTTTAAAAATAAGATTTCCGAAAAATCGACCTATCAGCTCAATGAAAATATACTGTAGCAGACATAAAGTGGCAGTCGGAAATCTATTTAACGAATGCAGCCAAATTAGAATATGAAACTATCAATTCCCAACGGATCCTAACTTACTCAGGAGCATTAACTTGGAAACCACAATGCGAAAAAAAAGGATTCGAATATTTACATCTTCCCTCCGTAGTCTTTGAGGTACGAGAGACGCTGAGTCATTCGTAACACGTTCAGAAGTCATGCATTTTGTCCGAGGAAGGGCTAATGAAAATATCGTAAAGCACCTCAACTCTGTTGAAGATACAAATATAGTACTTAATTTGAAGCTCCATTTCCACCGTCGAGATTTTTCATCGAGGAAAATAGGAAAGGACCATTCAGTACAGGCTAAGGTAAACATAAAATCAATGCACAAAGCGTGTTTCCTCACACAATATTGTGAGCATATAAATAGTCATGAAAAATGAGAAAAATATAAGATAGAGATAACAAAAATCCTGAAAACTTGAAAGAACATGATACGCGCAGGAGATATGTCTTGAAGGACAATATCTAACTGAAGTAACTCAAAGTATCTCTCGTCTGGCCGCCGGTCCCCGTAACATCGGATTGAGAAATCTGACTAGCATAAATCTATTGCTTATCCCGTGCCCCTTGAGGTGGCTGGTCAGGGAATTACGATATGTTTTATTACCATAGCGTAAGTTGGAAATTCGACATGTTTAATTAATCCTAATAGTATCCTCTTGCAACAAAGCTCATCTGCACATCAAGAATTAACAGACAAGCAGAAGAAATACCGCATCATTTTCAGGTTACGACACGTCAGGCATAATTTGGAGTGCGCACGGGGAAAAAAGATATTCAGCAACGAAAACGCACAAAAAAATGCCCTTATACAAAAAAAACCTCGACGGATCCCACAACGTAAGAGGCTGGATCTGTTGGGGGAACCTCAGTAACACTTCAAGCCACCACACTACTATTAAGGTACTGTTTTTTTAATCCATGTCCATATAGCTGTGCAGCCAGCAAAAAAAAATCTTCTTTCACCTTGACTACAAAACACGATACTTTTTCTGTGCCACCTTGACTGCAGAACGCGCTACTTCTTTAGCATAAATCCTTTGATTAGAGCTTTTTCCAAACACAACTTGTGTATCGAGGATGGACAAAATTGCACGTAGCGTAGCCTGTAGAACCTACGTTTCCGACGCATTTTTTATAAATATAGCCCAGAAAAGCCACTCACTCCTACACTAAGCAATAATGCTCGTATCCTACCATTCTCTCCCGCAAAGATCACTCCCCAATTGTAACTGGTGTAACTAATTAAGACACGAGTGCCTTCGCTCGTGAGGACACCATATAACATTTATATTAGTATCTGACACCATGGAACTCCTGCAGCAAGCCGAGAATAAACCATTCGGCTGACTCTAGTAGTCATAATCTTTTAAATTCCTCACTAGCGTTACTAGTGCAGACAGTACGCGTAGCTCACGGCGGAATATTCTAGACTTCAGGACTACTTGCAGGCGCGGATGGGGATGCTAGATTTCTATACTAGTCAAAATTCGTAAGTTTGAGCTTATTGAAATCAAGTCATTAAGTATCTGGCAATTCTACAGAAATTTTACATTGTCATATTCTTGTGAAAAAATGAGAAAAATATTCTAACCTAAGGTTTCAAAACGAGAACGTTTAGACAACCGAACTTGAACTTTTAAAATGAAAACTCGAGAGAAAACAAACTTTAGCTGCTGAAACAAATAATAAAAAATTAAACTTGAGCTCAACAAGTTTAAAAAGTTGTGTGGGACCCTGGGAAAAAAGGTAGTTTCACTGCTATTCGGTCACAGCTCGCTAAGACGACAGAGCTTCTCGAATTGGATGTCATTTTTTTAAGTGTCACAGCACACAGAAACACAGAGAGGGAATAGTTGATTTCTAAAACGCAAAAATTACACGAAAAAGTTGTAATTAGGAGTTTCGTACGGCAGCTGGAATATGTGGCACAACAGCCGGAGACGTGTGGCAGAACAGCTGGAATGTGCTGGAATTAACAATATACACGGTTTTTCTGGGCTACTTCGAATCTCTCCTCAAAATCAACTATCAACTCCCATACTCCAATGGCAGCTCATGCATAAATACTTCAACATATAACACATCAAATACTGTGGCAATAAAGTTAACATAAATAATACTTCCATTAAATATTTTGACAGAAATTTGCTCTGGTAGGTAGAGACAAGTAGCGAAATGACTAAGAAGATTCTCCCATCTTGCCAGTGCACACTAGCCGTTTGATTTAAATGATTTACGATCATTATTTAGCAAAACACATAAAAAGGTCCCCTGAGCATAGAAACACCAAATTAAGGAACATGTTTATGGAACAAGATGCAAGTTCAAGAAAAACGAATAGATGCTAAAACACATGATAGCAGTGAACCAAAAACGATGATTCGCAACAATACAAACCAAAAACTTGTTATGTTTCAACAAAAAGGAAGGTCTACCAGACCTCCAGCTCGGGACCTCATACAACCCTCGATAAGACGGACTACTCACTAAGTCTACTATTGGAGTCAACCCTCGATAAGATGGAGTACTAGGGGGGAAGGGTGGTCCGGATCAGCCGATTGTCCGGAATAACCGATATGCCTATATACGTATTTGCTACAGACGCACCTGCCTCTAATTTTCTTATCATTTCTAGTTTCTGGGTCACAGATAATGTCACTTTTTTCCTAAGAAAAGCGTTAGCGGGACCTCTTGAAGACATGGTGAAAAAAAAGAAGTTTAAATTATGCTTAAACACAGAAATATTCACTCAAAAGTCAGAGCAACAAAGCACTATCATTTGAATATGGTGGAGGTAAACAAACTGAATAATGGCGGGAGCGGTGACAGCCGATGCGCGTGCCATCTATTGGCAACTTTCGTCACTAACGCCAGGAACTCGCACAACCCCCCTTTACCGCGGACGACGTCCGTCTTATCCGATATCAGGATTACCGAGGTTCGTCTTATCGAGGGTTGACTGCGGGGAGGAAGAACAATGAATCAATACGTTAATGGAAGGGAGGCATTTCTGCTTGTGCTGTCGTACATAAAGACTTGCTATCTTCATCGGTTGACACTGGGCATCTTCGTTGGTTGACACTGAGCATCTTCATATCGGTTGACACAAGCAACCAACTAATGCACAAGCAACAAAACAAAATCCTATTTCAACCAAAAGAAGGCCTACCTAACCATAAGTGCAGGACCTCACATTCCACCCTGGGAGCGATAATTCCTCGTGACGCTGGTTGTACCCCCGAGATTCAATAGCAACAGGGGTAATTCCCTGAGATGGAATAGTTTTCCCTGAGATGGAATAGGGCAAAACGCTTCTGTAACAAAAAAAAACAGTCCTATTTCAACAAAAAGCGCAGCACTTAACATTTTACCCCAGGAGCAATAATTCCCCGAGATGCAATAGTCGTACTCCCCCCGAGAAGAGCAAAAAGAAGTCGTTTGTTTACTCCCCGACGGCCGGCACCAGAATGCCCTCCTTGACAGCCTGCTCCTCGAGATGGCGCAGCTGTCGGCGCAGCTTGATGACGTCACAGCGCAGCGCAGTGTGGTGCTCCCGCAGTGACGTCATCAGCTGCTCCCCAGACTCCAGCGGAGACAGGTCCAGCACCCACCGCAGGAACACCTTCCTCCAGATCACCTGCAAAAAATACGGAATAATAATGACGCACACATCTTATAACCCCCACGATCTTATATCAAATTGTGTGAAATAACAATGAAAGATCATGAACAAACATTTCTTAACAGAATAGAACTTCATAAACACACATTTCTTAACAGAATAGAACTTCATAAACACACATTTCTTAACAGAATAGAACTTCATAAACACACATTTCTTAACAGAATAGAACTTCATAAACACACATTTCCTAACAGAATAGAACTTCATAAACACACATTTCTTAACAGAATAGAACTTCATAAATACACATTTCCTAACAGAATAGAACTTCATAAACACACATTTCCTAACAGAATGGAACTTCATAAACACACATTTCCTAACAGAATAGAACTTCATAAACACACATTTCTTAACAGAATAGAACTTCATGAACACACATTTCACGACTTTTCTCTAAGTTGTAGGAATTATTTTTTTACGTTAATTAGTTTAAGACTACCTAGCCACAGCTAAGGCGATCCCAAGAGAGCAAAGAGAAAGAAGCATTTTCTGTAAAAAAAAGGGGGAATCTGTCCATAAGGTGTATTCCTACACAGGATCCTCTGCACATGGAAGCAAAAAACAAAGAAAGATGAGGAAAAAATGACAAAGAAGAGATAATGAAAAAGGCACGAAAACTGACAGAAGTGAACAGGGCATGAAAAACAGATGTTCCAGAGATCTATAGATCCTTGAAGCATATGACACACATACGTAGCTAACAAACCTACTGCCCATCTTATGCCTTCAAACCTAGATTGTAGGAAATTACCGGAGTTAATATATCAGGTGACACAGAATTCCCCTTTCAATGCACTCAACTTCTAGCTGATAAGTGCTCTAGAGTCGCAAAGGAAGGTTAAGAACTTCACACGGTACGGGTATTTGAAATAAACTAAAAAAAGGCCCCTCAACACATTCCAGCTCTCCCATTCTACTTTTTGACAAGGTTACCTCCTCACAACAGACCAAAGGCACAACACAAGAAAATACCCACAACTAACACGGAAGAATCTCCCTTCAGCCCCATTCTATTCAACCAAATTCTTGACCACTCACTTCCCCACAATATGCCGACGGTACAGCAGTGGAAAATCTACACAAAGGACACCAAAAAAACACTTTCCTACCACATTCTATCCTTCAACAAAATCTCTGCCCACTTCCGCGCAACAACATACCAAAACCACAGCAACGGAAAATCCTCAAAATGAAATCCGAAGAATCTCCTTTCAGCCTCAATCTATCCTACATCAATATCACTGATCACCTCCACAAAACACACCAAAACCACAGAACTCGAAAACCCACACTAAGAAACCGACAAACCGGGGACGTCATCACTCAAATGGCGACTGACCAAGCTGCGAGGGAGACACTAGACCAAATGCGACCATTCACACGATGACAATTGCAATGACTGACCAAGCTGATAGGAGCGACACTAGACCAAATGCGACCATTCACACGATGACAATTGCAACGACTGACCAAGCTGATAGGAGCGACACTAGACCAAATGCGACCATTCACACGATGACAATTGCAACGACTGACCAAGCTGATAGGAGCGACACTAGACCAAATGCGACCATTCACACGATGACAATTGCAACGACTGACCAAGCTGATAGGAGCAACACTAGACCAAATGCGACCATTCACACGATGACAATTGCAACGACTGACCAAGCTGATAGGAGCAACACTAGACCAAATGCGACCATTCACACGATGACAATTGCAACGACTGACCAAGCTGATAGGAGCAACACTAGACCAAATGCGACCATTCACACGATGACAATTGCAACGACTGACCAAGCTGATAGGAGCGACACTAGACCAAATGCGACCATTCACACGATGACAATTGCAACGACTGACCAAGCTGATAGGAGCGACACTAGACCAAATGCGACCATTCACACGAAGACAATTGCAACGACTGATCAAGCTGATAGGAGCGACACTAGACCAAATGCGACCATTCACACGAAGACAATTGCAACGACTGATCAAGCTGATAGGAGAGACACTAGACCAAGTGCGACCATTCACACAAAGATAATAATTTCAACGACTGCCAGGAGCAACATTAGACCAAATGCGACCATTCATACAAAGACAATTTCAACAGCAACTGACCAAGCTAAAATTTGAGACTGACCAACCCAACAGGACTGACCAAGCTGACAGGAGCGACACTAGGGCCAAATGGGACCATTCATACAAAGACAATTTCAACAGCAACTGACCAAGCTAAAATTAGAGACTGACCAACCCAACAGGACTGACCAAGCTGACAAGAGCGACACTAGGGCCAAATGGGACCATTCATACAAAGACAATTTCAACAGCAAATGACCAAGCTAAAATTTGAGACTGACCAACCCAACAGGACTGACCAAGCTGACAGGAGCGACACTAGGGCCAAATGGAACCATTCATACAAAGACAATTCCAACAGCAACTGACCAAGCTAAAATTAGAAACTGACCAACCCAACAGGACTGACCAAGCTGACAGGAGCGACACTAGGGCCAAATGGGACCATTCATACAAAGACAATTTCAACAGCAAATGACCAAGCTAAAATTTGAGACTGACCAACCCAACAGGACTGACCAAGCTGACAAGAGCGACACTAGGGCCAAATGGGATCATTCATACAAAGACAATTTCAACAGCAACTGACCAAGCTAAAATTAGAGACTGACCAACCCAACAGGACTGACCAACCCAACAGGACTGACCAAGCTGACAGGAGCAACACTAGGGCCAAATGGGACCATTCATACAAAGACAATTTCAACAGCAACTGAGCAAGCTAACATTAGCGCCTGACCAAGCTAACTTGACAGGACTGACCAGGCTGACGGGCGCGACGCTGGGCCAGATGACGGCGGGGTTGGGCAGGTAGACGGGGTTGAGGTAGCGCGGCAGCAAGGTGGGGCTGTTCACGTGCGACCACAGCGACGTGGTGCGCTGCTTTACGCCCAGCGCTGCTCGCTCGTACTCGTTGTCGCACAGGAACGTGCCTGCGGTGTGGTGGTTGCGTTAGTGTGGTGTGGTGACAACGTACTGTGGTGACAGTACACCATGAGGAACGTACAGGGTGTTGCTGTTGTTGTAGTATCACCGTACCATGATGGCACCATGGTGTTGTTGTAGTGTCACCATACCATGATGGCACCATGGTGATGTGGTGTTGTTGTAGTGTCAGTGTCACCATACCTGATGACAACTGTCGCACAGGAACGTACCTGGGGTGTGGTGGTTATGATGGTGTGGTATGGTGTTACCGTACCGTGATGAACGTACAGGGTGGTGTTGTTGTTCTAGTAGCGTCATCACACTATGGTGAGTAGTAGTAGTACCATGAATTTGCTAGCGCTTCAGTAGGTCCTACTATATCGCGCCGAAGGTCTCGCGTCACAATTATCGACCTATCGGTCACATCACCGCTGTGGTACAAAATAACCATCAATCACCATCACGGAGCTTCATGTAACATATTTAAGAATACGCAAACAGGTTAGACATTGCAGCCACAAACACAACAAAAAGTCAGTCATGATAAGCTCAAATTAAATTCAGTTGCTACAAACACAACTGCTCCACCAGTTCAGTAATAAAATCAAAGTATTAAGTCCCCGGAATTATTCCGAAAAAACAGAAAATCAGGTTACATATGCATTCATTGGGCAGCCGAGCCCCAGGGGGTTTCAGCTGCCCACCCATTTTACGGCCGAGCGCCGTACCCACGCTGAAACCCCCGTTGGGCATCACGTAGGCGCGCTCGGCCGTATTACAGTTTATCATTAAGATAGCAAGGCTTGAAATTTATTTTTCGTCACAAAATTAAATTTTTGAAAGTATATTGCACGATTCAATAAACGCTCTCAGTGCATCAGTATGGAAAGGGGCACGCTCAGGTTCCGCCAGAATGCTGCGCATCATTGTATCCGGATCATTACCGCGCAGACGTGGAAAGCACGCCCGCCGGACACCTGCATGCAACGGGCACACGACAAGGAAGTGTTCAACGGTCAAAGGAACCCTGCATCGCTCACAGAGCGGTTGGGGGAGCCGCTCCATGAGGTAGATGTGCGAAAGTCTCGTATGACCAATCCGCAGACGGCACAAAGCCACCTCCATCCGGCGGCTACGACAGCTGGACGAGGTCCATTCACGCACAGTGTTTTTAATCTTCCAGAGCTTATTGTTATTCTCGGCAGCCCACCGCTGTTGCCATAATTCTCTTACTGCTGCCTTAATTATAGGGTAGTAGTCGCGGCAGGGCACAGATGCATTCAAAGTGTCTCCCTCAGCGGCGGCCACTAATTTTGCTTCGGTGTCCGCTCTCTCATTTCCCGAGACACCCACGTGCCCAGGCACCCAACAAAACCTGACCTGTTTTGAGACGCGTACAAGTCGCATCAACACGTCGTAAATCTCACCAATAACGGGGTGGCTGCTTGCATAGCTTTGAATAGCATCTATGATGCTCTTTGAGTCCGTGAAAATAGTGAAGTGGTAATTTGGATGTTCCTCTATGAGTTGCAGAGCCTGCACGACACCATACAGTTCAGCAGTGAACACAGAGGTCTCCGGGAGAAGTCTTCCAGCTCTTACCATCTCACCCGAGACAGCGGAGCACCCTACAGCGTTGCCAGACTTTGAGCCATCGGTGTAGATCTTCACTGAAGCAGCGTGCTGGTCAACAACATGTTCAAGAAACAGGCCTCTAATGGCGTTAGCCGGCAACGAAAGCTTCTTGGGCAGCCGACACCCAGTGCAGAAAGTCTCAATTGGCAGTCGCCAGGTTGGGGTGCTATCAGGAATACAGGGGCACACTCGCATACCATCCAGCTGCATGGTCTGAACCAGCACATGATAGCTCATGGATGAAGGAAGGAAGTATGGAAAGCGCAGATATCGTCCCAAAGGTGCGTGTACGCTCATCCAAGTTGGGGATAGAGGGAGCTGCTCCAGTCTGGCCAGGTACTGCAGGCTCAGGGTAAGCCGCCGTGCCCAGAGAGGGGGCTCGCCACTCTCCACACACAAACTAGCCACCGGTGAAGTGCGAAAAGCGCCAGTGCACAGTCGGAGGGCGGTATGATGCAGAGGATCTAGTTTTGCCAGGTTAGTTTCCCTGGCATTTTGGTAGACAACACATCCATAATCCATCTTACTTCTAATAAGCGTCCTGTATAGCCTGAGCAGCGTAGCCCTGTCTGCCCCCCATTTCAAACCAGATAGACATTTCAGTATATTCATTCGCCGGGTGCACTCAAGCTTGAGAGAATTCAAGTGAGGTTTCCATGACAGCTTATCGTCCACAATCATTCCCAAGAATTTGGCACTATGAACAAAGCTTACTATCCTTCCTTGCAGTACCAGCCGCGGAGGGTTGCAGCGCTTACGCCCCTGGAAGTGCAGGCCAACAGTCTTATCCGGGGAAAAAACAAAACCATGTTCTGTAGCCCAGTTGTTTACACGGCTGATAGTCATTTGCATCCTGCGGCTCAAGGCTGGCAGGTGTGCAGATGAGGAGTAAAGCATGAAATCATCCACATATAGAGACGCCGACACGTCGGGAGGCAAAACAGATGTAATCTCGTTAAGGCCCACGATGAAGAGTGTGCAGCTCATTACACTGCCCTGTGGTAGGCCCTCGTGTTGCACTTGCAGCGAGGACAACGTTGTGCCAACTCTGACGCGAAAGGTTCTTTCTCTTAGAAATTCCTGCACATACATGGCCAAATTACCGCGGAGTCCGTATCCTAGCAAAGTTCTTAGAATTCCGTATCTCCACGCAGTGTCATAGGCCTTGTGCAGATCAAAGAAGACACACAGAGTCTGGTGGCGCTCGGCGAGATTGGCCACCAGGTAGTTTTGGAGACGAACCAGAGCGTCTGTTGTCCCTCGGCGCGGTCGAAAACCAAACTGAACAGGATTTATCAATTCTTCAGACTCCAACCATCTCATGAGCCGGGTGTTGACGATTCTCTCCATCAATTTGCCAATACAGCTGGTTAAAGCAATAGGGCGGTAACTATTCGGGTTAGAGAGGGGTTTATTTGGTTTTGCAAAGGCCAGGACTGTTGCAATGCGCCACTGGCTTGGGTACATATGCACGTTCCATACTTTGTTATAAATATATAAGAGGTGACAGACTGCTGTAGAGTGCATTCTCTTCAACATCTGGTAGTGGATGCCATCAGGGCCAGGTGCTGTATTTTTTGACTTCTTTAAGGCATAGTATAGTTCAGTAATAGTGAGGGGGTCATTGTAAGACAGCATGGCATTCGTAGAGAAGTCAAGTGCCTGCCGCTCTTGCTGGCGCTTAAGCGCTAGGAAAGCAGGAGGATATGAGCGACCGTTGCTCACACGAGAGAAGTTCCGGGCCAGGGCATCCGCTACCCGTCCTGGATCTGCAGTGAGAGTGCCGTCAATCTCCAAGCACGGTTTCCTGGAGCCATACCTTCCTTTCATCTTATTAACGCGCTGCCACACCTTCGCCATGGGGGTGTCTGTATTCAAGGTTGATACATATCTCTTCCAGGATATCTTCCGAGCTTCATCTTTCACATTTTGGGCTTTGGCCCTCGCTCGATTGTACGCAATCTTATCCGCTACTTCTCCCGTCCGCTGGTATTTTCGCAGGGCTCGCTTCCGTATAGCGTTTGCTGCTGCACACTCACCATTCCACCAAGGTATACAATGTCTTGGTGGCCCTCCTCTTGATTGAGGGATAGCAACATTAGCAGCAGCATGCAGGGTTCTTTCCAACTGATCCACCAAGGCATCCACGTTCTCATTGGGTTTCTCCATCAGCGACAATGCCTCGAAAGTTCTCCAATCTGCCCGCCTCAGTATATAGCGCGGTTCCGTGGAGATAGGGCGGCGTTGCTGCATGTTTATCACAATGGGATAATGGTCACTGCCATACGTGTCTTTAGCGACGGTCCATTGGGCATCTGGGTAGACCTCTGGCGAGCACAGACTAAGGTCTATGGCAGATGAGGTGTTGCTTTGGACATGGAAGTGTGTCGGTGCTCCGCTGTTCAGCAAGCAAAAGTCAGTGGAAGAAAGGAACTCCTCCACCGCCCTGCCATGTCGGTCAGTAGTCTCGTTACCCCAGTACACGTGTTTGGCGTTGAGGTCTCCGAGTATAAATGCCGGCCTATCTAGTTGACTGCTAATATGAGTGATGTCCTGTGAGTTGAGAAGGTCTCCAGGTGGAACGTATACATTGCATACAGACACCATACGTCGTCCGATGCACATGTGAAGGGCTAGAGCCTGCAGCCTAGTGTTCAGGGTCACCCTACTATACCCAACGTCCCCTCGAACCAAAACCGCCAGTCCCATTCCTGGTGTAACGCCCACGAGCCTGATAACGTTTAGTTACTGGAAACCGACCTGTCAGGATGCCGGCCAGACAGGGAATAGCTACTCAGGCTTAAATAGCTAAGGCCAGACACGAGGTCAAAGTACGGCACGGACAAGTCAAGAGTATATATTAAAACAGGGGAATGATAATTCACAGAACAGACTCAGGGCGGGTCTCGCGATAGCCGTCTTTCGTACACGAAACCGTGGCTCTACCGCTGACTGACCACCCTGGCAAAACACCTTAGGCGTTACCCAGTAAAATAGGCACAGGAATAGAGCAAGCACTACATGGGGCACTTACAAACATCAGGCAACCCGCTTTATTAGCCTGCTCGTAGACAAGTGCACACCATGAAGGTTCCGACGCAACTGCCTACTCCAGTCGAGCAGCCGCCCACTTTAGCTGCAGCCAAGCAGCAGTAGGACGGAGCTCCATGTGCACGCCAGCGGTACAGTTGCCGTACACAATACGTAGTGAATTCTCTTCACTACACTACATCCTTCTTAATTTAGTAAGAACTCATCGCTCCAACTAAAGCCTCTAATATCCTCAAATTACCGCACAAGGTTAAAAAGTTATACATTAAGGAAAACATGCATCTAGCACGTGACAACTGGACAACTCCTAAAAGGTTTACTATGTACATCATTGTTCTAAAATTGATAACACTATCCGGTTCTTCTGTCTTCCAAGTTCCCGCCAGTCTCGCAGGTGACGACGAAACGTCCGGCTGCAGATTTTGCCGCGTGCCTGCCGACACGACTGCAGATTGCACACCGGCGACTGCTCCTCCATACTGCAACCGGCGCTGAGCAGGCTTCACTTTAGCAGCCAAACAGGCGGCAGAAGTCCACCTCCCATGGCGTTCCCAGCTCGCAACAGAGACCACGATCTCTGAAGAGTATGCGCCTCCGCCCGTCACCTCCGACCCGGACATCCAAAGGGCTTCACACCAGTCGGGTTGCGATGGCAGGCAACCATCAGCACCAGCCGCGCCTCAGAAGACATCTGCAGGGTCGGGACACGAACAGGCAGCCCAGGTCGGACCATCGCACCCCGTGCTACGTTGGCCCATCGCCTGCAGCAACAGATCCCCGGGCCTGAAACAAAAACAATCCGAGCAGTATCGAAGTAGACACTCAGCATTTATAATCTAACTTCTTTTTTGGTCTTAATCGAGGCAATATTTCATCTTCTGGCTCCGAAGGTTCCGTTCTCCGCCAAGTATTATCACCGGCACTCACCTCTGTTACCTCCAAACACCCTGCGTCGCTACCCCTTTCGTCACCTTCCTCCGCCGGGGTAGAAGTTCGTACATCTGGGCGGGCTCTCTCCAACGGCGACAACCCCCCGAAACCTGAAAAATCGGGGGTGCCTTCTGCTGCAGCTCCGCTTTCACTCGCCTCTCCCCCATTCAAGCCGAGAGGTCCGCGTTCTGCTTCCGGCACCTCCGTTCTCCTCATTCGCAACAGAGGGGGATCCGGGTACTGGCCGATGAACCCCGAAAAGTCAAGGCTCTCCTCGCACGGCGGAAGATCCGGGTATTGTCCGAGAAATTTCGAGAAGTCCCCGCTGGTGTCGTCGCCCGTCACCTCCCCCTGCTGTGTTGCCGGAAATGGTGGCAGCGGATGAATTGGGCGACCCAACCACTCATCCTCCACGGGAGCCACTTGGTCCTCTTGCATCTCTCCTGCTGCCCCAACCCCGTCTTCCTTTGGCCCCACTTCTCGACGGGTTCTCTTGCGTGGCTGCCTTTGCGGCAGACCTTCTGCTTCGTTCCTCCTCTCGAGTTGCGCTGGCTGGTCCTGACCCATGTCGTTTCCATAATATTTCTTCAATTGCCTCACGTGCACCTTGAAGGGAGTTCTTCGCCGCTGCAGGTCCCGTATCTTATAGGTGACCTGGTTCCTGTCAACCTCCAGCACCTCGTAGGGACCCTGGAACTGCGGGGCGAGTTTGTGTCTGTTGTCCTCCCGTGCGTAAGGTACCCGACGCAGGACCCGTTCTCCCACTGTGAACGGTCGGAACTTCGGTCCAGCGGGTCGCCACATCCGGGGTGGCCTTGGCAGATCTGGCACCGCAGCCTCCTTCACGAAGAATTCACTCGGGGCTCGACCGGTCTCACTGTGGGTAAGTCTATTGTACTGGGACATCACTCTTGCTATTTCCAGATCCCAGCTCCCAGGGTTACCAGCGCAGGCCGTGGCGAGTCTCTCCTTGATGGTCCGGTTGAGTCTCTCCACAGCTCCATTGGTATGCGGAGCATAGGCGATCGAGCGCTCATGCCGCACCCCGTACCGGTCTAACAATTGTCCGAACAACCTAGCTCGAAACTCAGGACCATTGTCGGACCGCAAAATTTTAGGGGTTTTAGGGCAACTAGCCAATATACCATACTCCAACGCACGCGCAACTCCCGGCGCAGCTTTTGAACGTATAGGTATTGCGTGTCCGAATTTAGAGCATAAATCAATACCCACCAACAGTCCTATATGTCCTCTGGGTGTACGCGGCAATTGCATCAGATCCACCGCATAAATATCATACGGCGCCGTGCATTTAGTACTCAACCCGTACAGCGGGTAGTCCTTTTGGACTTACTCCTTTATGCAACTGGCACGTCCGACATTCTCTTATCACTTCCTTGATAGTCTTGTATGGGCTGGGATGAAAGTAACACCGCCGGAATGCCTTGCCTTGACTGTCTGGAATCACTGGTAGCAACTTTTCCTCACCCCCTAGCTTATATTTGTAACATATGGCATCGCTATGTAACACTAAGCTATTAAAATGTCGTCGCAAATATCCTAATGCTGGGTCTTTTTCCTTCTTTTCCAGAGCCTCGCGCACCCTCACCAACCTCTGGTCCTGCAGTTGATGCGGCGCGAACATCTGTATTTCCTCTCCTAACCGAAGGTCAGCCAACTGGCAAGCACCCTCCTGGCTACCTTGCCCGTGAGGCGCTGCTACATTGACCCTTTCTGCTGGTATACCTGCTATGATAACATTAAAATGCACGCCTCCTTTGCATTCCAGTTTAACAGTTCCCTTCTCCCCCACAGGATTTGCAACAACCAACCCTCCTGGCTTGCAAACTACCTCCACTCTCAAGTCAAATAACTGCGCAAACGCCACGAGAGCCTCCCATGGAGGGAAAACATCCGGATTTTTCCAACTCGCAATCATCCTACGATCCGCGGCCTTACCAGTCCTACCGAAGGCTTTAGGTTCCCGCAATAATTTGTCTATCGCCTGCTCTCGGAGCGTCAACGCGTCTCCCAGACCCGAGGCTCGGCTCAACGCCACAAACAAAGAATTTGGGCCCCCCTCTACTTCGGCTACTTGGTACTCCCCACATTCTGGCTCGGGAGCATTCTCGTCTCCCTCTGGAACTGACCAAGGAAAATTCACACGGGACAGACAGTCAGCAACTACATTAGTTTTCCCGGGCACATACTCGATGCTATACTGGCCAATAGCCAAGTCAGCCAACGTCCTCATCAGTCGGTCGTCGGTACGTTTCATATTGTGAAGATATATCAGAGGCTGATGGTCCGTTCGGATCACATATTTCCTACCACTCAAGTAAATTCTAAAGTGATTTACTGCAAACCTGATTGCCGCTAGCTCTTTGTCAGTTGCGCTGTATCTCATTTGGGCCTTATTAAAACTGACCCCGGCATAACCGATCACTCTTTCTTGACCGCTTTGCACCTGAGACAGCACCGCGCCAGCTCCCCATCCGCTAGCGTCAGTCGTCAACACGAATGGCTGTCCCGTCACAAAGTCTGGGTACGCTAGAATTGGAGCGGTCACCAATACGGTTTTCGCGTTCTCAAATGCTTGCTGGCACTCGGCAGTCCATTCCCATTTCCCCATGGCTGTCGCCAGGTATAAGGGGTGCAGTAAATTGGCGGAGTCTTTTATAAAACTCTTATAATAGTTCACCATACCCAGGAAGGATCTTAACTGCCGTACCGTTCGTGGCACTGGAAACTCTTGGATCGCCCCTATATTCTTTTCTAGCGGACTCACACCAAGTCTACCGACGGTGTAATGGTACGTCACCTACTAGGATATTTTCTATGAGGGAAAGTTCGCTAGGGTACTTAATACAAGGATAATAATGATGGCCTCCCAACTCCCCTTATAGCCATCCCATGCCTCCAATGATTTTGCTAGGTTAATTATTTATTAAACTTTATTTCAAAATCATAACAGGAGGTTTAAAAACAAAATAGATTAAAATAAGGGATCGTAAGTAACAAGCCACAGTCCACACAACCGGGGTACGGGTACAAGCTCTCGGAGCCCTCTGAAAACAATTAACCTTAATATAATAATCTAATCACTCAATAACACAATTTATACAACAAAGATCGACCACAGTTGGCTAGAACAACTCATAACAGAACGTATACAACAGGCATGTTTAAAAACCATTTTTATTACAATATACCACTTAAGTTTCATATATCATTTAAAATTTCACCTTTCCACAATCCACTCACCATGAAATGAAAACGCCGACGCGATTTAAACCTTTACAATACACTGAGCTTAATACATGGCCTGCTCAATCTGCAAAACACGGAGCACAAGTGATGGAGGGCACTCAATAAATAATTTACTACGAGCTGCTCGATTCAGCAGTCACCAAGGAAAACTCAAGTGTGACGCATTGAAAGCTGCACAGAACTGACTTGGAGCTGGGGGAGCGTCAATTCCCCTATGAGCTAACCTCATTTCCAGCAGCTAGGTTTTGACGTCCTTTTACATACCCCCCCTCCAGTGCACTCCATTACATGCCCAATGCTTTACCACTACAACCAACCAATCAAATAAAGTTCTCTCCAATGAAAAGTGCAGGCTAAGAACTATTTTTGTTTATATTCAATAGGTACATTCATCACATGCGGTAAATCAGGAGCAACTCCTTGTGATCTTGTTCTCCGTGTAAGAGTGCTAGAATTAAATGCTACAGCACCTGGAGCAGAAGTAAAAACGCTATCACTACTCATTTCACAATGATTAACATCACTCTCAATGACCCTATCCGCATCATCAGCATAGGGAGCTGACCGCTGGGTTGAAAATGACGATTCAGCCGACTTCAGAGCAGGAAGAAATCCAGAAAACGAAAGATCCTCTGATGCAAGATGTCCTTGGATACCCTCCGCAACCTTGTCAAGAGCTCCATTCAAAATGTCAATAATGTAGTTCTTCACAAAGTCAGCTATCTGCAAGTAAATCTTTTCTCTTGGTCCAGACTCAGGCTGTTGCGTCCTGTCAGCACACGATACAGAGGACATGTCCCAGGTCTCGCCCTGAACAGGCAAAACAACCCAAGAGGGTAACCCTGGGGACTGACGGTCACTTGAGCCAATTTCATGGCACGCATTGTTGGATGGCTTACTCTTATTCACTGGAGCACCCATGTCAAAGTATGGGACCACATAATTCAGCTGTTCAGGTCCGGTTCCTTCATACTTAGCAGATTTTAGCTCACAAGGTGGGGACTCATCCATGGTCATCGACCGTATTTCAGTAGCCGGAAGAAATCCCGAGAAACTGGACAGTGATGATATTTCAGAACTAGTCGAGCTGCCGTCAGAATATACACTGTCAAACAGAGACCCAACAGATGAAGTTTCCCATTGTGTTGCAGTAACAGGGCATTCCTCATTTGGCACATCCTGTTGAAGATAAGGAGGGGCTTCCTTCCACAATGCAAGTTGGCTATGATGAGCAGGAACTACTTCCTCATCACTTACCCTCTTGATTTTATAAGTGACACGATTCTCGTTCACCACTAAAATCTCGTAAGGCCCATCAAACCGTGGCTGAAACTTATTAGCAACACAGTGATTAGTTCTAACAGCCTTTTTTCGCACCAAATCACCAACTTTGAAGGGCTTAAAACTTGGATGGCCAGCAGACCAGAACAGTGTCTCTTCCGACACCAAAGGCGTATCCAACACCCTATGTTCCTTGGTCAACAGATATTCAGCAGGTGACATGTCAAGGGCCGAATGAAGTGAATTATTGTAAATCATAACACCTCTTGCAAGTTCCTCGTCCCACAGGGCTGAAGTTGACATATTCCGTAGAATCCCAAGCAAGGTACGATTTGCTCTTTCCACACACCCATTACTGGCAGGTTGGTACGGAGTTGTGGTTATATGCTTGATTCCAAAGGACTCCAATTTCTTGGTAAATAAGATACTCCGAAACTCTGGTCCATTATCTGACAAAACCCTGTCAGGTCTCCTTAGGAACGAAGGCAGCATCCGATGAAAGAAAGCTCCATTTACTGAGGAGGCAGTTTTACTCCTCAAGGGCACAACACTTAACCACTTCGAAAAATGGTCAATGGCAACCAGGCATGCCACATTTCCCTGACTAGTTCTCGGCAGCTGGAGCAAATCCACTGCAACCAAATCAAAAGGATGGAGGACTTGCAACTTCAACGTTGGTGGTCTTGTCCGTTGCGCTGACACTTTATAACGCTGGCACTGAGGACACGAAGCACACACGTCCTCCACTACACGATTTAAGCGCGGATGCCACACACTCTGCTTCATTAATGCCAAGAGTTTAGTCCTGCCGATATGCGCCATGCTATCGTGCGTTGCTGTAACAAGCCCAATGAGAGAACCTAGTGGAACAACACAAACAGAAAGTTCCCCTCTATACACCAGGATGTTATTCCTAATGCTTATTGCATCCGAGTACCTGCGAAATTCTGCCAATTTCTGAGGCCAATCATTTACAGGAGTTTTCTCAACCAAGACTCTTCTTAGTTCCCTTATCTTATGGTCAGTTTGAACTGCCTCAATCCATCTTGGATTCTTCTTGGCCATGAAAGGAAACGGCTCATTGCTGTGCTCCAAACCAGAGGTACTGGCGGCGTCATCCAGGTGTACTGTAAGAATCACTGGTATTTTGTTCAGCGTCGTCACCGTGCAGAACTTAGCCGACCTTCCGGCTCCAGATACTTGATGTAGCCGACCAGCAGCAAAATCAACAGCCAACCGATTACGCTCCAAAAAGTCTGCACCAAGCAAGAAACAATGAGGAATAAGACTGTCATCCACGACAGCAAATCGCTGTGACTTTATCTCTAAATCATCAATTGCAACTGTCAAATGCACGATTCCAATCACATAACTACGGTCGCAGGTATATCCTTCAATTCTTCTCAACCCTTCTGGTATTTCCAAGGGAACCTGACAACGTTGGAAAATGGAATAACGCACAAGACTCACTTCTGCACCTGTGTCAATAATAGCGCAGAGAGCATCTCCAGCTATTTGGAGCTTCACTCGCGGATGTTCAGAATTCTCACACTCAGAACACTCGGTGGCAGAAACGTAGTTGGAAATAGGCCCCGAGGAATCCACAACAGTTTCATTTTTCTGATGACGGTCTAGAGAGCGACCACAAGTAGGCTGCCACATATATTCTTCAGGGCACCTGAATCCGCACGTTGCTCGTAGAGGGTTGAAGTGTATACCAGCCAGACATTGTAGGTATATTACTCCGCGACAATTTTCCCTCCCTAGGTCAGCATGTCGGTACACAACCGGTTGATCGTTCCAAAAATACACAAGTACCACAACACGGTACAGAAAACTGAATGCTATCAGAATTTCCATGCATGGAAACTGCCCAGCATGTCTCATCAGCTTTAGTTTTTGGCGAACACCTCCAGTCAACTTGGTATAGCCATAGTCATGAGGATGTCTCAACAACTCATCAACCAATTGCCGGCGTAAATCCTGATGCGATGCTGGCAAGGCGGCATTGGTGTTATGAGCCAAGGCTGTGAGCAATCTCACAAACAGAGAGTTGCCCCCACCAGCCGTAGGAGACCCATCAATCACCAACCCTTTGGGTAAACACCCCTCCTCAGGAACACCCGGTTGTTGTTCCACAGGAAGCCTCGACAATCCATCAGCGATAACATTATTCTCACCAGGCACATATTCGATGATGAAACTAAAATCACTCAAATCCTCCAGAGTACGGGCTAACCGACTATCGACCAGCTTCATATTGTGCAAATATACTAGGGGTTGATGATCTGTCCGGATAATGAATTCCACTCCATAGAGAAAAGCTTTCAAGGACTTGACTGCCCATCGCAGCGCGGACAGTTCCCGCTCGAGGGTCGAATATCTCTGTTCAGCAGCATTAAAGCTCATTGATGCAAATGCAATGGGAATTTTACGACCATCTTGAACCTGTGATAGGCAGGCTCCTGCACCCACTCCAGAAGCATCCACAGACAGAACCAACTTTGCCGCTGAATCAGAATAATCCGGATAGGCTAGCTCAATTTCTTGCTGCATAGCTGCCTTCAAATCTTCAAAAGCCTTCACTCGTTCCTCTGTCCAGTCAATGATTGCATTTTTCTTTCCCCCAGTCAAGCTGGACAAACACTTTTGGATGGAGGAACAGTTCGGGATAAATTTCCGCTGGAAGTTGATCAAGCCGAGGAACTCTTGCAATTGACCCAACTTTTCTGGGCGCGGGAACTGCCGTACTTTCTCAATATATGCTGGAGACTTCCGCAATCCGGTGCCACTTATTATGTGTCCCAGAAACTCAACAGAAGAATGCACCCAATTACACTTACTAGCCTTAATCTTAATACCATGTTGCGCTAATGTTTTGAGTACTTCTCCAAGCAGAGAAAGATGGCGTTCCAAGGTTTCTTCCATTATTAAAATGTCATCAATATATATAACCACTTTTGACCAGGGAAACTCACGCAGCACTGCCTGCATCTCTCGCTGAAAAGAAGCTGGTGCGTTCTTCAGTCCAAAGCTTAATCGCTTGAAATGCCAATGGGAGTGAGGTGTCGAAAATGCCGTGTAGTTTCTTGAGTCTGGATGTATAGGGACCTGGTAATATCCCCGCACCAAATCAAGCGTGGTGAAGAACTTATTCCCCTTGAGGCTGTACACCGCATCCACCAAGTTAGGGAGAGGATACCGATCAGGTTTCGTGACCTTGTTTAGTTGCCTGTAGTCGACACATAGACGAAGCGTACCATCCTTTTTCCTGATGGGCACCACCGGTGAAGACCATTCTGACATGCTAGGCTCAATTACATCTAACCGATGCAATTCCTTACAGTGATCCTCAATTTCTCGGGCAATAGGCTCTGGAAATCTCCTGGGTCGCTGATAAATGGGTGTTTCATCATACAATTTTATTTCATGGGCGCTAACAGCTGCCAATCCAATTTCCTCATGGCCATCACTTAAAACGGAAGGCACTAACTTGATAACGTCAATCACCTGACGAGCAGACGCATCGAGGTGTGCCAGGTCAACCATGGTTTCAACTTGGTTCACCTGAGAGACCGCAGCTGGCTCATCAATCTCCACCTCAGCCACCGATGAGACCTGTCCCAGATGGCATCCTTTCTTTACGGTCACCTTTTTAGGTCCATAATTGGCTACAAGTACACGCATCAAGTTAGGCTCTAACAATCCACTCATTGTAGATACTGCTGCAGAGTGTTGTGTCTGCTCCACCAAAAGAAGGGAAGCCAAATTCACTGAAGACATGGCATCAGCAGGAGCATCAAGAGAAACCGGCACACTTTGCAACTCACCAGGAGAAACATCAACTGAAGAGGTAGCAACACAGCGTACTCCTCGCACTGAGGTTGACAGATTTCCCTCTTGATCTACATGGAAGTCCACAGCTGAACCTCCAGGAAAGTATTTAGTAATTCTCCGCTGCGACACACAAACTTCCAAACGATTTGTTGTCAAAAAATCCGTGCCCAGCAGGATCCCACAACTTGTCTGAACTTCTGAGGGTACCACAACAAATGCCACCATTACCTTCACATGCTTCAGGCTGACTTCAAGCGTAACACATCCAAGAGATGGCACTGAGGTACTACTACCAATTCCCTTGATCAGGAACTTTTTAGTACATTCTTTAATAGACTGAGGAGGAAGCAACCGTTCACTGATAAGGCTTCTTTCCGCTCCCGAGTCAATAAGAGCAAGCTCCCACTTATCGCCAAGTTGTACCTTGATGTGCAGCAGGGGTACTGGCAAGGCGTGAGAAAGATTAATAACCGTTGTGAACCAAACAGGCTCAATCGGATCCACGACAACTGGAACAGGAGAGCTTTCAAAAGATAGAGGTCTTTCATCAAGTTTGCCATCCTCCTCCACCTCAGACGATATATCTGACGGGTTATCACTGCAAATGGACTCGCGGATCACATCATCCCCAGCTGAGTCATGTTCATCTATTGGCCGACAACCTGCACCTGTCAGAAAATTGATACTCCCCTCGATTGCAGAGGACTTGGAACATCTTCTCCCCACCAACTGCACTGAGGACGTCTCATCCTCCTGACCCACTGGTGGGTTGTGAACTTCGGCAGTAACCATGATTGTTTTTAATTGAGGCTGCTCCACCAATTCCGAACCATCGCCTCCATGCCCAGATGGTTCTAGTTTAACGCTGGCGAAGAGCTTTTTCTAGAAGGACACTTCACTCCCAGATGCGGGCCGCCACAATTAGGACACTTGGGCGCGTTTCCCCTGGCCCTTTTCTTATATTTTGGACAAGCTCGTCTGTGGTGATTCGGACTACCACAAATCAAGCACGCTCCATTCTTAAGCCAGCAGTCATCGACTGAATGGCGAGACTTAACACACCAGTCACAAAACTGCATGTCACCTCTGTTAACAGTTACTGCACGCATTGGCCGATTGGGAGACGGTTCCATCCTTTTCCTGAACTCTTTAGGGCACGGATGAGGATCACCTCTACCTTCATATTGGTCACTCCTTTCTCGCCTTTCCACTCCCTCCTCATAACGAGTTAGGGACTCGTCTCGCAACCTAAAAGGTGGGCGTCTGTCCGATTCCCTGGGAACAGCTCCATATCCGATCCACAAATCTTCTTCCTCTTGGACATTGCGTGGGGCCTCATGCTTGAATCTCCGATCCCGAATTGCCTTATCTTCTTTTTCTGCCACGTTCAACACATCACCTCAAGTCAGCTTCCTGCCTAACCCCATCATCTCCTTTATCTCCTGCTTTTGGCGCATCTTTTCATTGAATGCCGCTGGGGTTGCATGGTAGAAGGTTTCCATCATCTTTTTTACACATTCCTGCTCATTATGAGGATAGGCTTTGCGGGCGATTTCTTGTATTCTCATGGCAAAAAGTTTATAGGATTCACCAATGCCAAACTTCATGGCTTTCAATTCGTTTTTCCATCGTCGTGACCCGTGCACTTCCCGAGTACGATACCACTCTAGAAGTTTTTCCTTCAACACCGGGTAACGCTTATCACACCCTCTAAAGGCATGGTAAGCATCCAAAGCCTCGCCATGAAGAAAACGTCCAAGTTCCATGGCACACTCTCGTTCTCCCCCGCGGTATTTTGCCTTGAAGTATCGTTCGTAAATCTCCAAGTACTTGCGAAGACTGTACGAACTTCCCACGTCGAATGTAGGTGGAGTAACAACGCAATAGCGACCAACCTGAGAGAGGGGCACTCCCGAGCAGTCATCATCTTCGGAACTATCCGACGAGTCTATGACCACATCCTCAATGGGGACCCTTAAATTACGACGAACCCTCTGCCTTGGTGATGAACAAGCTGAAGGTTGCAGGCCACTCAAACTGGGAGCAATCAAATCCAACGGTGCAGATCTGGTCTTCTTCACCCGCACAGAGGCACTCTCCACGGATCGCTGCTGCTGGTAGCAAGCTTGCTCATCGTCCGATCGTCGCCGCAATGTCACATTATAGTCTCCTGGACTCTGAAACTGTGACCAATAAGGGCTTAGCATCATGCTCTCCAGAAGTTTACTCCACGTAGCATAAGAGTACTCACCAACCTGAGCCTCAGACGACATCAACGGGAATATTTTCTCAGACTTTGCTCTCAAAAGCAAAACATGACCATGCAAACTCTTGAGCAATGGCATCGCCGTATACATCTTCTGGGTGAAGGTAGGGAAGAACAAACGCGCCATCCTGTCCAAACTGTAGAGTACCATTTCTGGATCACGAAGTTTAACAATACGTTCGTCCAAGAAATCACCGCGAATTTGAGGTTGACTCAACTGAAGGAGAAAAGACTGGAGTCTCACAAAAAATATAACAAGGCTTTCCTCAATATCTGGTCTGGACGATCTGTTCCGCTCCTGGCACGCTGAATCTTCTACATTGCCGTGTTGAGACTCCAACCCACATTCTGCTGGTGCTGCTTTTATCATGTTACGGGCATCCAGAAGTTCATCCAAACTCTCTTCGTAAAGCTCCACTCCACCGGAGTGTCCCAGCGAACGACGACTTGCCACCACACGCCGGCTGTTAATGGTTCCATCAAGAGCTCCTTCCTTGTGCGCTGATTTGTCCCCATCCTGCTGTGACAACTCTGACGGGCGCGCTGCCGCGATAGCTGCAGGAGGACTCTCCTCAGCAGCACCCATACCCCACACCCCGGCCGGTGGACCTGGCATTCTAGAGAATTCTCTAATCCCAAATGAATTTATTGACTCCTGTTTTCGAGTCCCTGTTCGGGCGCCAAAAATGTAATGGTACGTCACCTACTAGGATATTTTCTATGAGGGAAAGTTCGCTAGGGTACTTAATACAAGGATAATAATGATGGCCTCCCAACTCCCCTTATAGCCATCCCATGCCTCCAATGATTTTGCTAGGTTAATTATTTATTAAACTTTATTTCAAAATCATAACAGGAGGTTTAAAAACAAAATAGATTAAAATAAGGGATCGTAAGTAACAAGCCACAGTCCACACAACCGGGGTACGGGTACAAGCTCTCGGAGCCCTCTGAAAACAATTAACCTTAATATAATAATCTAATCACTCAATAACACAATTTATACAACAAAGATCGACCACAGTTGGCTAGAACAACTCATAACAGAACGTATACAACAGGCATGTTTAAAAACCATTTTTATTACAATATACCACTTAAGTTTCATATATCATTTAAAATTTCACCTTTCCACAATACACTCACCATGAAATGAAAACGCCGACGCGATTTAAACCTTTACAATACACTGAGCTTAATACATGGCCTGCTCAATCTGCAAAACACGGAGCACAAGTGATGGAGGGCACTCAATAAATAATTTACTACGAGCTGCTCGATTCAGCAGTCACCAAGGAAAACTCAAGTGTGACGCATTGAAAGCTGCACAGAACTGACTTGGAGCTGGGGGAGCGTCAATTCCCCTATGAGCTAACCTCATTTCCAGCAGCTAGGTTTTGACGTCCTTTTACAACGGAGTGACCCAAGTAATCGACCTGCTCTTGAAACAAACAACATTTTTCCAAGTTCAGCTTGAGCCCGTGAACTCGAAGCCGGCCGAACACCCTCTCCAACGCCTGGACATGTTCAGCAAACGTCCCACTAGCGACCAAAATATCGTCAAGGTACGCCTGCACAGAGTCACTCGGTAGCCCCTTAATTACTAAACTTATTAGCCGTGAGAACGTAGCCGGCCCGTTGCATACGCCAAACGGAAGCCTAGTGAATTGATACAGTTCCGTACCAGTAGAGAAAGCAGTCAGTTCTCGCGAAGATTCAGTCAGAGGCACCTGATAATATCCCGACTTCAAGTCGAGCGTAGAAAAATAATAATTTCCCGAAAGTTTGTTTATCGTATCTCCTATATGAGGCAGCGGAAAACAGTCTGGTTTTGTCAAGCTGTTTAACATTCTAAAGTCCACACAAAGTCTTAGTTTTCCGTTCTTCTTCCTAACTGGCACTAACGGAGACGACCATGGTGACTTAGATGGCTCAATAATACCTTTTTCCGCTAATAGTTTTACCTCTAGGTCGATTTCCTCTTTCATGGGCCCCGGGTAACGTCTATTTCTTTGTTTTACAGGCGCTGCACCCTGAACATCTATATGGTGCCGCACTGTCTCGGTACACCCCACGTCTGCCTCATCTGTCGCAAAAACGTCTTTATGCGCAGTCATCAGTTCAGCAACTATCGTCCTTTGTTCTGCCGTCAGATCCGTACCGTCCAAGCTAAGGTCACCCGGCACCTCGTCCATCTCTTCATCCTGCTCTACTTCTTCCCGACACAAAGCCACCAAAGTACCAAGTCTTGTGTGCTTGGCTAACCTCACATCACTGTCAAATGGGTTCATTACTTCTACTCGAATATGTTCATCGTCTACGACATTTACTGATGAAGCTACCATCAATGAACGAGTCCCATTATCGACTGGCTCTAAATACCCTTCAAATTTATTTGGTGCCCTCTTCACTTGAGCGGACAAACGCAACATCTGCCTAGAAGGTACAGTCACTTCCGCCGCACTGAAAACTGGAAATTCCGCTCTGCGCGAAGTCATCACCTTCAACCGGGCTATTCTTGTGCGATCTTGACTACTTCCTTTCTCCAAAGTCCTATCTGATGCATTCAACGTAAGTTTGAAGCTATCAAGAAATTCCAAGCCCAACACACAACTGAATGACTGTACCGGCTTAGTCATCACCAAAAACCTATGCCTTGGGAACTTAGTTCTGCCAATCGTTACTGCCAAGTATATCTCACCTTCTATTCGAATCTCGTTTCCTGAAATTCCTACAACATTATCAACGGCGGAAGCGCGAAGTTTTCCCTGAGCACCCGGAATTCTATGGAGCAGCTCTTCTGTAATTAAAGAGATCGACGCGCCTGTATCTACTAGGCCATCAACCTGTAACTACCCAACCTCTACAACCACCGCGTACGCCACCGCTACCTCACGCTTCTGCCGCACCATCTCAATATTTTGAGGACTATCATGACACTGCTCCGGCTGTGCCTCTTCCATACCGGAGTCACCTAGTTTCCCGACTGTCGACCTGGTTTGTGCGCACACTGGAAACTACGATGTGTGATTTCCCCACACCATACACAAGCTGCGCATTTCTCCAAAAATCCTTGACAGTCCTTCATCAAATGTCCCTTCTTGCCACAATACGCACATTTCAACCCGCGTTCTGCACTAACAACTTCCCCGAATCTGTCTCTATGTGCTACCTGCTGTGTACAGTCCCGCACAAAATGTCCCTCCTGTCCACAACGAAAACAACGCATTGATCTGGCCGGCCCGCGTTCCTGGTGTTCAATGTTATCATTATTTGTTTCTGGCGCGTATGGCGTCGCTAAGTAAATTTGTTCCGCTCGAGTATTATTCCCCATTCTTTCCTCGGTGGCTGTCATATCGGCCTCCAAACTGGCTGCTAGTCGGGCCACTGCACTGAGTGCAATGGACTCCTGCTGGCCAACGAATAACTTAAGCCGACGTACCAGCTCCGGTGCTAGGGAACTAATAAATTTATTTCGAGCCAAGAGTTCTTTGCCCTCTTTTCCTACACTATCCACTTTTGCTACCAGCCTTTCAAGCCTAATACTATAGCAAGTCAGTGATTCACCCCTATTTCTTTCTGCCCGCAAGAATTCTGTGTACCCATCATCACTTAATTTTTCGTGAAGCTCTAGTTCCTGAATCAACCTATTTTTTACTTCCCCATAGTCAGCTCCCGTTCCGTATGCTTGAACTATCTTCTTGGCTTCCCCCTCAAGAAATTCTGGCAATTCCTGAACCCAAGCCGACTTGTTTTCCTGGTACTTAGAACTTGCATAATTCTCAAATTTAGTCAAGAAAACCGAGACCTGACCGTCGCTAGACTTGCCTGAAAACTTCCCCGGTGGAGGTAATTTGTCTGAACGTAAGCCCTTGATTGCCTCTGTGAGACTAAGCATTACGTCAGCTAACTCAGATTTCGTTTCCATCTTCACTCTTAGCCCAAATTAAGCTACGAAAAAAATGTCTACTACCAGCAAACGATAATAAGTTTTATTTAAAATCCCAATTTATTGCACTACTCCTTATCCTACCGACCGTCCCCGTATCTGAAGCCAAATCCCACTTCTGACACCAAATGTAACGCCCACGAGCGTGATAACGTTTAGTTACTGGAAACCGACCTGTCAGGATGCCGGCCAGACAGGGAATAGCTACTCAGGCTTAAATAGCTAAGGCCAGATACGAGGTCAAAGTACGGCACGGACAAGTCAAGAGTATATATTAAAACAGGGGAATGATAATTCACAGAACAGACTCAGGGCGGGTCTCGCGATAGCCGTCTTTCGTACACGAAACCGTGGCTCTACCGCTGACTGACCACCCTGGCAAAACACCTTAGGCGTTACCCAGTAAAATAGGCACAGGAATAGAGCAAGCACTACATGGGGCACTTACAAACATCAGGCAACCCGCTTTATTAGCCTGCTCGTAGACAAGTGCACACCATGAAGGTTCCGACGCAACTGCCTACTCCAGTCGAGCAGCCGCCCACTTTAGCTGCAGCCAAGCAGCAGTAGGACGGAGCTCCATGTGCACGCCAGCGGTACAGTTGCCGTACACAATACGTAGTGAATTCTCTTCACTACACTGGCACTGGGTCGGGTATTGGCGAGAAAAACTCAACATTGTAGTTTGACGGAGGGGCGAGTTGAAGGCTTCCAAGAATGGTCTCCTGTAGACAGACACAGATAGGCTGATGCATTTCAATGAGCACTCTGAGGTCACCGTAGTTACGGCGGTATCCTCGTATGTTCCACTGGATAAATGTATTCATGGTTTGCTTACTTTGGTTTTACACGGGTATGATTTCCCTTCAAGTTCTTGCTGTGAGGTACATCCCGTATTGGATGATGAAGGGTCGTCAGGTCTGTCGTCCCACGAGTGTATAGGCACTGTAGGAGGAGGTTTGGTTGGAAGGTTTGGCGGGGCGGGGAACTTTCTTAACAAGTGGGATGCAACATCCTCTGGGACGGTCATAACGCGTTCCAGAGATCGCACGCGTTGCGATATCACACGAGGCAAGAGCTCAGTCCCGCTGTCCCCCGACCCGTGGGCACCCGATCGAGGAGCTGAAAGGTCACGTCTGTTTCCCACCTCCACCACACTCGGGCGACCGGGCTCCCGCACAGCAGGGCGGGGCTTCCTAGTCACGACAGGCGGCGGCTCAGGGGCTATCTTGCGGATGCCTGTCGACTCCCGCGCTGGTTCGCGTCTTTCATGGGTGGCCCGACTCAGGGGGACCCCTGCCTTTGGCTGGGTGATTTCAGTGATTTTAAGGATCTTGGTTACAGCACTATTTTGAGGTGGTGAGGCACTGCTTTGCATACGTTTCCGGGAGGTTACAATAGAAGGAATTGCCCTCAATGGTTCTTCCTGCTCACCCGGAGATGGTTCTACCGCAGCTGTGGGAGCACTTGTCTGGCTGCTCCTGGAATCTCTGAGTGGCCGTGGCTCTTCTACGTCTATAATTCTCGTAGGGCCTTCCTGTCCCAGCTGCTGTCTCACAGGATCAACACTACCGCGTCGTCCACCGAGAAGGGCAGGAATGGGGTTTAGCGGTCTTTCTTGGGTTGTTCGCACCGCTCCAGCATATGTTACACGGGGGCGTACAAACCTGCTGCTAACAGTCCGCTTGGCTTCGCCGTAGCTAATCTTTTCTTTTGTTTGTACTGCCAGAATCTCCTCTTCCAACTTATAGTAATAACAGTTTCGGGAGCTAGAAGGGTGCTGCTCATCACAATTTGCACACCTCGGAGAGCCAGTGCAAGGCATTTCGTGTTGCTGTTCAGCACAGTTGGCACACACGCCAGTTTGAGCACGGCAGGACTTTGCTCCGTGTCCAAAGGCCTGACACTTAAAGCAGCGGCGAGGCTTCGGTACATATTGACGCACCAAGCATCGCGTCCATCCAATGTCTACCGCCTGGGGCAGGTTACATCGGTCGAAGGTGAGGATGTATATCGAGGAAGGGACCAACGCACCATATTCCATCCTTCGTATCCGGTAAATCGCCTTCACCTTAAACTGCTTTAGCTCTTCCAAAAGCTGCTCATCGCTGTATTGTGGGTAGTTAGCATACCATATGGTGCCCTTGCACTCATTCAGGCTCTCATGCGGGGTGACCTGAATGTCGGTTCCCGCGAGGGTCCGAATGCCTGCGATAGACGCGCTCTGGTGCTGGTTTCGGACCTCTATGAGGAGGCTACCATTTCGAGCCTCCGTCACCTTTGCTGGTCTGCCACCCAGCCTTCGGCACAGATCACGATTTGCTGCGATTACGTCCACGTGGCTCATCGGTGCTCCATTCTTAGCTTTAAGAGTAAAGAATCTTTTGTATTCCGTTGGTAAGGTCTGATTTTGATTTTCATTTGTGGACACAGGTTTGGCAAGGTGGTGTAGTCGTCGGTTACGGCGATTTTGGCGGCGAGGCTGGCCTCCACCATACAAATCCCCCACCCTCAGAGGGGGCTCATAGGGTTCTACTGTCAGGCTTAGGTTTTCAAGCGGCCTAGTTTCCGCCTCACTGACAGTAGTTTGCGGCAGTTGCTGTATCAGTTGTGCGTTCTTTGAAGTCTCACTTTCCACAGCTGCTTCACCTCCACTCGCAGAGTTCTGCGATGTTGGTGGCACCTGTGTCACTCTTGGGGGGTTCCCTTGAGGTTGAGAGGCGGTCGGATGAAAGTCCTGTGGTTGAATCAAGGTCGTTGCCGGGGAAGGAACAGTAATAAAAGTTTCCTTGGAAGCAAGCACATTGTTTAAGGTCCCCTTTGTCAGAAGGATTGCTCCTCCCTATCCAGGCTGGCTCAGGCCGGAATGGGGACCCCCGGGCGGTCAATTGCACAATTGGTGTGTCTCCACACTTAAGGCGGGCGCACATTCACCAGTAGAGATAAATATCTCTCCCACCGTCGGCCCCCGCCCGTGGCAGTCCCCACGTATGCCCGGGATAACCGGGGACTTTATAACCCGTAACTGCGGGGGCCCGGTTTTATTTACATGGGGGGCCTTCCCATGGCCCCCCATTTTGTCTGGCTGCTCCGAGTGAGCCTGTCTGCCGCGGTTGCACCCACCAGGACCGAGGTCCCGACAGCATAGCCTCACTCCTCCTCACAACACACAAACCCTCCCACCACAATAAGGTAAGGGGGCGTTGGGAGGGACACACACACATGGTGAACGTACTGTGGTGGTGGTGTTATTTTAGTGTCACCATACTGTGATGATGCCACACCATGGTGAAGGTATAGATAAGTGCTGTTCTTGTAGTGTCACCGTACCGTGATGACCCAACACCATGGTGAATGTACAAAATGCTGTTTTTGTAGTTTCAAAGCACCACGATGAGGGTATGGTCTAACCTTAACACTAGTAGCGTTATATAACGCAGGATCATTACGTTAATTGAAAACATAAGATAAAATGACGTCATTATAACACACAAGAACACCAGAAAACTATAATACTATAATATATATATATATACATATAAGCTACACCACACCGTCATACTATACCGCTAGTAAAGTTACTGAACACAACTACGTAACAATTCAAATTCATATAGCTATGGTAAGATAACGCCATTATAACACAACTTCAGAGCATTATAACACTTGAGTATGAATAATAAATACTATAAGACCGTAAAACCATCAAGACGTAAGAGTGCAACAAAACACTATCAAAATACCATATCTCAACACAAAATCGTGATGCTATCACACAACTCCACAATGCCTCAACACAATTTATAATACCTACTAAAACAACACAATAGCTTAACGCAAAACCAAAATACCATATTTGATGGCGCTATACCATGGCACCACAATATTTTAACACGAAACCAACCATCATATACAACACCATAAAACCTTACCTCACAAACACAAGGCACAATACTAGAAAAATCCCAACATTAAAAATGCCCCAACCCTAGAAACACCCCAACAGTTGATACACGCCCAACACTAGAAACACCCCAAAAACAAAATTATCCCAACCCTAGAAACACCCCAAAAACAAAATTATCCCAACACCAGAAACACCTCAAAACTAAAACTAACCCAACACCAAAACTACCCCAAAACCAAAACTACCCCAACACCAGCAACACCCCAAAACCAAAACTACCCTAATACCAGCAACACCCCAAAACCAAAACTCCCAACCCCAAAAACACCTCACACCACACCCTCTGACACCCACACTCACCGAACTGGGAGCTGTAGGAATGTTCGAAGAGCATCACGAGGAAGTCCTGGTTGAACTCGAAGCTGCAGGCGAACTGGTGGTGGATCTGATGGACGGTGTCAAGGAAGAGGAGGAAGGAGGGGGCATTGTGGCGGTGGCGGTGGGTGGGGGGGGAGTAGCACGACCGGGAGTGGCGGGAGGAGAACGGGTGGCCTGCCTGCACCCACTCCCGCTCTATGAGCGCCTCGAACCTGCGGCCGTAATGGGTGGTGGAGTACAGTGATGGTAACTGGAGTGCAGTGATGGTAACTGGAGTGCAGTGATGGTAACTGGAGTGCAGTGATGGTAACTGGAGTGCAGTGATGGTAACTGGAGTGCAGTGATGGTAACTGGAGTGCAGTGATGGTAACTGGAGTACAGTGATGGTAACTGGAGTACAGTGATGGTAACTGGAGTACAGTGATGGTAACTGGAGTGCAGTGATGGTAACTGGAGTGCAGTGGTGGTAACTGGAGTGCAGTGATGGTAACTGGAGTGCAGTGATGGTAACTGGAGTGCAGTGATGGTAACTGGAGTGCAGTGATGGTAAATGGAGTGCAGTGATGGTAACTGGCGTACAGTGATGGTAACTGGAGTGCAGTGATGGTAACTGGCGTACAGTGATGAAAACTGGCGTTCAGCGTTGGAAGCTAGAGAGCGTTAATGGAAACTAGAGGGCAGTAATAGAAGATGAACAGTTATGGAAGCTGATGTAAAGTAATGAAAGTTAGCGTACAGTAATGGAAGCTGGTTATTGATTAAAAAGAAGCATTATTAGGAGGATTGAACATGAAGAACTACAACGATCTGCTCTATAGGGAGGCATCGCAATGTTGAACCGAGCCAAAATTGTACAGAGAATATCCTGAGGAGGAAAAGCTCAGTGAGAAAAAAAATGCATGCACTTAATGAAACCAAACTATAAACTTAACACAAAGACTGACAATTTATAGAACTTGTCATTATTCTCTAACACGCAGCATACGACGCTCTTACCCTGCTTTGTGAAAAAAAAATTTTTTTAGATCACTATGTAAATCAGCTTCAAGAAAAACAAATTATTTTCCAAAATGCATCTTCTATTCAATGTGGTCTCAAGCTGCATTTTTTACTTTGTTTTAACAGAAATAAACATAATATCTAGCAAAGTGGAACACAATAAACAATTGTTAAGGGAAGAATGTGTAAAATTTTATTTATTTGAGAGCAAACTGAACAGTAAGAGAATGAGCACATTTATTGTTTAATGTTACAAACATAATGGCCTAATTATAAACATAATGAACTAATTTTGAACATTTTAACATGATATTGAACCTAATAACCCAAAGATGAACATAATACACATTCACAGCAGAAACAGCAAGCAGGAGGAAGTCAATTGAGTGTTAACACACCACAAAGGAGATTGACACACTAGTGCACACACCAACAGGAAAATAAAACACATTAGAATACACACACACATTGCCACCTAGAAATGAAGACAGGAGAAACCACCGAGATATGAATTCAGAAGAAACAACAAATACCCACATGAACACACACCCTTCTTCTCTACCCCCACGCTCATACACGCATATGAACACACCCACTACCACCCTCCCCCCCCCCCCCCCACACGAGAGAAAGGCGACACAGACCCCCTGACGGTGCGGCAGTCCTGGTTGAGGATGACCTGCGCGAGGGCGGACACCTGGAGGGCGGCGTCCAGGCCGGCCGTGTCGTGCACCAGCACGCTCGCGCCCTCCTGTCGCATCGCATCGATGGTATGGCTGCTTTAACGCTTGAGATATTTGTTATGTCTGCTTCATCACACAACATCATCACATAATTGAAATGACTGTTTCATCACACAGCATCATCACATAATTGAAATAACCGTTTCATCACACAGCATCATCACATGATTGATGCCTGTTTCACTACACAGCATCATCAAAAAACTGCCATGACTGTTTAATCACAATAGTGATGGGTCTGTTTCACCACACATCACAAGACTGCTATGGCTGTTCATCGCAATACTGATGGGTCTGCTTCACCCCACAGCATCATCACAAAACTAATGAATCACTACACATCATAGAACTGCTATGGTTGCTTCCCCACACAACATCATCACTGAAATAGTATGTCTGCTTCACCACACAGTATTTCAATCGTTCATAACTCCCCCGATATGCATCAGAATAGGCCGAGTGCTGATATATCCATAAATATTATAATTTTACTTCATTTCTTTTGTATCTGCTTTACCTCTAAAATCACAAATGTGGCGTCCCCTAGTGGTGATATATTCATCAACATTACCATTTTATTCCATTTGAGTTTTATCCACTCTATACCTAAAATCACTGATGTGTGACGACGCACACCCGAGTGTGTAGGAAGCCAAATGAAACTACACCCATAACTATAAATGGGTGGAGAAACACTCGGGGTTACACTGACAGATTACTGGTACTCTCATTCAAAGAAATAATACATTTCAGTGCAATGCAATACAGCGGGGAGCTAACTTTTACGGTCGAACCTGCCCCCGGCGTTAGTGTGGATGTACAGAAAGTGAAAAAGTTATCATTATTCACATTCAAAACTAGTGATAACACGCAACAGATAAAATAGAAATGTTTCTTCTCACATACAACAAACACGCAGGCCAGTGTTAATCCACACAATCAAGTTTATTTCTGTGATAGCCTTTCCCATTCATATTAGGCTTGCATTTCTTCAAGCCTGACGCTTGATTACTTCAGGTGACACAAAGTAGTCACAGACACACCTGATGCAGGCACTGTGCCACAAGACAGGCACAGTCGAGCGTGTCTTTGATGTTTGCCATCCAGCCGCTCCCCTCCACCCTGCTCAGCCACTTGTCCTGCGTGCTGGAGGTGTCGTTCACTCCTGAAAGGGAAGCATGAGTTAGCTATATAGTATACAATGTAGTTGCATGCTTGGCTTATCAAGGAATGAGTGCGCACAAAATTTTATGTTCAAGTTTACGGCAATAGTTAACATTACAATGTTAGGTGATACCCACAACAATAGTTAACATTACAATGTTAGGTGATACCCACAACAATAGTTAACATTGCTATGTTAGTGGAGACCTACATGTATGCATTGTTTTTTCTCAGATGATGCTCAATACGTAGTGCAATCAGAAGAGCTCACTATAATTACTATTATTATACCTATTATTGCTATTATTATATATAACCAGAAGAGTTCATCAAACAGACCAATGATGACATATAGATCAGCAGGTTTACCTTCAGTAGTTTAGGTTACAGGTTTACCTTTGATGGGTTGTTTGTTTCTCATCAGCATCCCTCATGGTATAACTCACCACACATTAGCACAGCTCACCATCCATCAGCACAACTCACCACCCACCATCACAACTCACCACCCACCATCACAATTCACCCCCCACCATCACAATTCACCCCCCACCATCACAACTCACCATCCGTCAGCACAACTCACCATCCATCAGCACAACTCACCATCCATCAGCACAACTCACCATCCATCAGCACAACTCACCACCCACCATCACAACTCACCACCCACCATCACAATTCACCCCCCACCATCACAACTCACCACCCACCATCACAACTCACCATCCGTCAGCACAACTCACCATCCGTCAGCACAACTCACCATCCATCAGCACAACTCACCATCCATCAGCACAACTCACCATCCATCAGCACAACTCACCATCCATCAGCACAACTCACCATCCATCAGCACAACTCACCATCCATCAGCACAACTCACCATCCATCAGCACAACTCACCATCCATCAGCACAACTCACCATCCATCAGCACAACTCACCATCCATCAGAACAACTCACCATCCATCAGCACAACTCACCATCCATCAGCACAACTCACCATCCATCATCACAACTCACCATCCATCATCACAACTCACCATCCATCAGCACAACTCACCATCCATCATCACAACTCACCATCCATCATCACAGCTCACCATCCATCAGCACAGCTCACCATCCATCAGCACAAATCACCATCCATCAGCACAACTCACCATCCATCAGCACAACTCGCCATCCATCAGCACAACTCACCATCCATCAGCACAACTCACCATCCATCAGCACAACTCACCATCCATCAGCACAACTCACCATCCATCAGCACAACTCACCATCCATCAGCACAACTCACCATCCATCAGCACAACTCACCATCCATCAGCACAACTCACCATCCATCAGCACAACTCACCATCCATCAGCACAACTCACCATCCATCAGCACAACTCACCATCCATCAGCACAACTCACCATCCATCAGCACAACTCACCATCCATCAGCACAACTCACCATCCATCAGCACAACTCACCATCCATCAGCACAACTCACCATCCATCAGCACAACTCACCATCCATCAGCACAACTCACCATCCATCAGCACAACTCACCATCCATCAGCACAACTCACCATCCATCAGCACAACTCATCATCCATCAGCACAACTCACCACACATCAGCACAGCTCAGGTATAGAGGAGTAGGTATGGTATATCATCACAACTCACCACCCACCACCACAACTCACCATCCATCAGCTTGGCCAGGGACTCGAGGAGAGTGTGGCGGCGGTCGATAGGCTTGTGCACTCGCCGCCAGTTGGGATAGTGCAACTCTCCTTCCTGCGCCCCAAGTCCACTGCCTCCACGTAGCTGTTGTTAATTAAATACACATTAATGCTGTGATATTCGGCCTGTAGGTTTATTTTTGAATAATACAGACAAGAAATATTGTGCCTTGGCCTATCAGTATGTGTTGGTTCATCAGTATTTTAAGGTTCCTCAGTACAAGGTTCATCAGTATGTTATGGTTTGTCAGTATGTTAAGGTTCATAAGTTCACTATTCACCCTTTGTTCCAGTTCATCAGTTGCATTGATAGAGTTCTAAGTAATGCACTGAGTAACTTACAATTACCAGCCTACCATCACACTCTCAATTAAAGTCGTACCTTTATAGGAAAAGGCGTAACTTAGCTATCTCTGAGTCAGTTCCGAGGGGGAAAAGACGAAGAGGAACAAAAAAGCAAGGCAAACCCATCCAAACCCACAACAGATTCAAGCCAGAAGCTTTGTAGGCAGCACTGTGAATTAAAACCAATTTTACTGACTTTATGTTAGTTTCAGATTCTCTTACCACAACAAAGATGTTCAAAGAGAGGCAGGATGAAGGTACCATTTAGTATAGAATTAAGGGAACATGGAATCTATGCACAAGTTGTGTTTCCAAACAAGATCCCATACATATAGAAACAGTAAGTTGAGAATGAAGGTTATGAAACAAATTAAAAGTTGAAGAAGAAAAGTCAGAGGTCCTGAAAATCAAGACAGCAGTGAACGGAGAAAAGATGGCCTTAACATGACAAAAAAATTGGATTTCGAAAAAAGAAAGCCAACCTAACGCTCAGCTCGGGAATCTCACATCGAAAAAAGAAAGCCAACCTAACGCTCAGCTCGGGAATCTCACACTTTCCCCCTGGGAATGCTAATGCCCATGAATACAATAGTTGAACCACCCAGACAAAAACTATAATAAAAATACAATAGTTGTACCACCCTGAGGGAAACTGCAATAAAAATACAAAAGACATAAAATACCTAAGGTTCATTGATAAGTGAAGACACTTTTTGTGCCATAATGATGAATTCCTTAACAGAATATGTGCCTCAAGGAGCGCTCTGTCTTCTAAGTACTGAACGTAGACATCATTTTCCCCACAGTGAAATTGTCCACGTAAACTCCTATGAAAGATTTTCTAACAAGATACCACCACATTCACAAATTCACCAGAAAATAGAATATATTAAGGCAATTTTTACTAAGAGGACCGTTTAGCCTTGTGAGGCATTGAAGGGTTAATGAAAAATATAAGGACAAAACCAACACCAACGTGGAATAACAGATTCGCCAAATTTGGCAAAAAACCGCCTTGTTTAAACATCAAAAGTTAAGAATATTTTTGGACAGAAATACTTGAAACAGAAGTAAATAAATATACATAAAGAAAGAGCGTATAACAGAGAGAGTGCTCGAGTACCAGGTGACAAATATTTAAAAGTGCACAATGTAAAAAAGAAAAAATAATTAGGCCCAATTAAGTTGAAGCATATTACAGCAGGTTGGGTTGAAAATAACACTAGTTTTACAGGAAAGACTGATGTGACATTCAAATATGGCACTAGAACAGAAGACTCAAGAATGTGGGACTGGATAAGAAGAATATGGGACTAGAGAAGAAGAATTAAGAATGTGAGACAAGAGAAAAAGAATAAAGAAGAATGTGAGGCTAGAGAAAAAGAATAAAGAAGAATATGGGACTGGAGAAGAAGAACAAAAAAGAATGTAGGACTGGAGAAAAAGAATAAAGAAGAATGTGGGACTAGAGAAGATGAACAAGCCAAATACCAAAGCCAAATTAGTGGTAGAACAGAATGCTACACTGCAACTCCCCTCAGCTTGGGCATCTGATAATATTTAGGTGAAGCAAGATAGGATTTCCTACTCAAAATAATGAAAATAGAACTTGTCATGAAAACAAAACTTATATTATCCTTTCAATGCTACTAAAATTAACTATAAAACTTTCACTGCAAATGAAACTGGATACATAACCTCCAGAAATTGAATAAAACCTACTAAATTAAAACTTTCAAGCAAATAAAAGCAAGCGTGCAGCATCCAACTTACATAAAGCAAATGCATATCTTCTTTCAATGTAGATAAAACTATGTATTAAATAATTCTCAACATGACTAAAGCAGAAAAAACAGCACCTCATTTGAGACGAAGAAATTTACAGCAAAACATCATAGATTAAATAATTAATTTGAGTATCGTCCCTATGTCCTCAGCTGGTGACTGCAGAGTGCTAGTATAATTAATAATTGATGTAATGTCACTTTTATTGATGAAAATATTACATAATTGAAATACATAGTAATTAATGTATGGTAATTGATGCTATGTATGGTAATTGATGTTATGTATGGTAATTGATGTTATGTATGGTAATTGATGCTTTGTATGGTAATTGATGCTATGTATGGTAATTGATGTTTTGTATGGTAATTGATGCTATGTATGTTAATTGATGTTATGTATGGTAATTGATGTTTTGTATGGTAATTGATGCTATGTATGGTAATTGATGTTATGTATGGTAATTGATGTTTTGTATGGTAATTGATGCTATGTATGGAAATTGATGTTATGTATGGAAATTGATGTTGTGTATGGTAATTGATGCTATGTATGGTAATTGATGCTATGTATGGTAATTGATGTTTTGTATGGTAATTGATGTTTTGTATGGTAATTGATGTTATGTATGGAAATTGATGTTATGCATGGAAATTGATGTTATGTATGGAAATTGATGTTATGTATGGTAATTGATGCAATGTATGGTAATTGATGCTATGTATGGTAATTGATGTTTTGTATGGTAATTGATGCTGTGTATGGTAATTGATATTATGTATGGTAATTGATGTTTTGCATGGTAATTGATGCTATGTATGGAAATTGATGTTATGTATGGTAATTGATGCTGTGTATGGAAATTGATGTTATGTATGGAAATTGATGTTATGTATGGAAATTGATGTTATGTATGGTAATTGATGTTATGTATGGTAATTGATGCTATGTATGGTAATTGATGCTATGTATGGTAATTGATGTTATGTATGGTAATTGATGTTATGTATGGTAATTGATGTTATGTATGGAAATTGATGCAATACATGGGAATTACTATAACACATCGTTTTTGATGGGAATTTTTGTTGATTAAATAAATTTACCACAATTGATGGCAATTTCAAAAATCTATTATCACATTAGTAAGCCTGTGGCTACATAGTCACACTAAAAGCAATCTCAAGAGTGTAAAGCAAAGGAAGCATTTGGTATGGACTGACTCAAGTTCATTGAGAAATAATGTTAGTGTCAAAAGTAAAACAAACTTATGAATAATAGAAAAATGTGCTATGGCATCAAGACAAACAGCACAAAGTACTGTGGCATTAAGGCATACATAAAACAGCACAATGTACAGTGGCATTAAGGCATACATAAAACAGCACAATGTACAGTGGCATTAAGGCGTACATAAAACAGCACAATGTACAGTGGCATTAAGGCATACATAAAACAGCACAATGTACAGTGGCATTAAGGCATTCATAAAACAGCACAATGTACAGTGGTATTAAGGCATACATAAAACAGCACAATGTACAGTGGCATTAAGGCATACATAAAACAGCACAATGTACAGTGGCATTAAGGCATACAGTAAATAAAAAGCCCAATGTACTATAGCATCAAGATCTATATATAAAACAGCACAACGTACTACAGCATCAAACTTGGATAAATGACGCAATAGATCTTCCGCAGGCAGAAGCTGATCCATATCAGCTTAACTGAATGGCTAGACTTAATTTCAAGGAAGGATTGTAAATAAGCTTAAGGATGAGCAAACAAGGTGGAGGAACACACTTGTGCAAGCAAGCAATGCCAAGTCAGAAGGTGTACTCATCTACACTCAGATTGACACAAGCAAAAAAATAGGTAATAAAATAGGAGCAAAAAGGGGAATAGATTAGATTAGTCGTTAGTTTTAGCCTCCCTACCCAGCAACAATTGTGATCCAAAGAGAGGAAGGCACCATTTAGTATGGAGTTAAGGAAACGCGGAATCTACGCAGAAAGGCATAGAAACAGTTAGTTGTGAAAGAAGATTATGAAACAAGACCAAAGTTGAAGAAGACAGTAGTAGGTGCTGAAAAACAGGACAGCAGTGAACCGAAAAAAAGTGGTCCTCAACATAACAAAAACATTTTATTTCAACAAAAAGAAGGCCTACCTAACTCATAGCTCAGGCCCTCACATTGTCCCCCTGGGAGTGCTAGTTCCCATAGATACAATAGTTGTTTCCCCCTGAGGGGAAAAGGGGAATAACATATGATATTTTATAAATAAACACAGGCATCAATTGAAACATCAACGACATCAATTGAACCCAAAATTGTCTTCAGAATCAAAAAGTCTCCAGAACCCAAAATTATCTCCACAATCCAAAATTGTCTCCTGAACCTAAAATTGTCTCCAGAACCTAAAATTGTCTCCACAATCCAAAATTGTCTCCAGAACCCAAAATTGTCTCCAGAACCCAAAATTGTCTCCAGAACCCAAAATTGTCTCCAGAACCCAAAATTGTCTCCAGAACCCAAAATTGTCTCCAGGACCCAAAATTGTCTCCAGAACCCAAAATTGTCTCCAGAACCCAAAATTGTCTCCAGAACCCAAAATTGTCTCCAGAACCCAAAATTGTCTCCAGAACCCAAAATTGTCTCCAGAACCCAAAATTGTCTCCAGAACCCAAAATTGTCTCCAGAACCCAAAATTGTCTCCAGAACCCAAAATTGTCTCCAGAACCCAAAATTGTCTCCAGAACCCAAAATTGTCTCCAGAACCCAAAATTGTCTCCAGAACGCAAAATTGTCTCCATAACCCAAAATTGTCTCCAGAACCCAAAATTGTCTGTAGGACCCAATGTCTCCAGAACCCAAAATTGTCTCCAGAACCCAAAATTGTCTCCAGAACCCAAAGTCTCCAGAACCTAAAATTGTCTCCAGAACCCAATGTCTCCAGAACCCAAAGTTGTCTCCAGGACCCAATGCCTCCAGAACCCAAAATTGTCTATAGGACCCAATGTCTCCAGAACCCAAAATTGTCTCCAGAACCCAATGTCTCCAGAACCCAAAATTGTCTCCAGAACCCAATGCCTCCAGAACCCAATGTCTCCAGAACCCAATGTCTCCAGAACCCAATGTCTCCAGAACCCAATGTCTCCAGAACCCAATGTCTCCAGAACCCAAGATTGTCTCCACAACCCAATGTCTCCAGAACAAAATGTCTCCAGAACCCAAAATTGTCTCCAGAACCCAAAATTATCTTCAAAATGAAAAATTATTTCCAAAACCCAACAGGAGCAACATTACAATTTTTTTGTATTGATTTTCAGACATACAAGGATAAATAAAATTTTTTAAAGTTTATTATTGGTTTCCCTTTTTCTTGAACCAGGAAATATCATAAATTGGAAACTGATGTAAAGAATTTAGCAGAAATAGAAAAAAAATGCCAGCTCATTCTAATGAGCTTGGATTGACTCAGATGCTCAAATATTATACTTGCAACATTGAGAAAAAAAAGCAAATTTAAAAACTATTCATTAGTGCTTCCTTAGAAACATGTCTTAATATGATATGTAATTCATGACATTCTAAAACTCTGGTCAGAATACACGTGTATTGTCTATTTGTACTCAAACACGTCCATGCATTACACAAGTAACAGAAAGGTTAATGTATGCCCTGTGAAAAGATAAGTTTTCACAGAAGAAAAATATGCATGACCAATTCCGTACAAACAACTCAATGATCTCTTTGAAGATGCAGCTGAAAATTTTATTGAGAAAATACCCATTGAAGAAATTCAGTTGAATTCAATCAAAAGGGAACATCAATTTTGGGTTAGAAAACAACAATTTCTTCTCTGAAGAGAATGTCAACTTCATTTTATTGAATTGAAAGTAACAAAATGAAGAAGATAATCTATGTGTTAGTCAGCAAAGCATAAATGTATTAGTAAGAATAATTAAGTATTAATGAAAACGATTAAAACCTCAAGAAATATTATTGATGTATTAGTAATTAAGGAAAAATGTCTTTGAGGATCATCCATATAGTTTTAAAAAATGGAATAAGTTCAGTAATAATTGCACGGAAGAACAATGGAGGGCAGCAAGTGTACAGCAGAGAGAGCAGCAAGTGTACAGCAGAGAGAGGAGAAAATGTACAGCAGAGAGAAGAGCAAGTGTACAGCAGAGAGAAGAGCAAGTGTACAGCAGAGAGAGGAGCAAGTGTACAGCAGAGAGAGCAGCAAGTGTACAACAGAGAGAGCAGCAAGTGTACAGCAGAGAGAAGAGCAAGTGTACAGCAGAGAGAGGAGCAAGTGTACAGCAGAGAGAGCAGCAAGTGTACAACAGAGAGAGCAGCAAGTGTACAGCAGAAAGAGCAGCAAGTGTACAGCAGAGAGAGCAGCAAGTGTACAGCAGAGAAAGCAGCAAGTGTACAGCAGAGAGAGCAGCAAGTGTACAGCAGAGAGAGCAGCAAGTGTACAGCAGAGAAAGCAGCAAGTGTACAGCAGAGAGAGCAGCAAGTGTACAGCAGAGAAAGCAGCAAGTGTACAGCAGAAAGAGCAGCAAGTGTACAGCAGAGAGAGCAGCAAGTGTACAGCAGAGAAAGCAGCAAGTGTACAGCAGAGAGAGCAGCAAGTGTCCAGCAGAGAGAAGAGCAAGTGTACAGCAGAGAGAGGAGCAAGTGTACAGCAGAGAGAGCAGCAAGTGTACAGCAGAGAGGGCAGCAAGTGTACAGCAGAGAGAGCAGCAAGTGTACAGCAGAGAGAGCAGCAAGTGTACAGCAGAGAGGGCAGCAAGTGTACAGCAGAGAGAGCAGCAAGTGTACAGCAGAGAGGGCAGCAAGTGTACAGCAGAGAGAGCAGCAAGTGTACAGCAGAGAGAGCAGCAAGTGTACAGCAGAGAGGGCAGCAAGTGTACAGCAGAGAGAGCAGCAAGTGTACAGCAGAGAGAGCAGCAAGTGTACAGCAGAGAGGGCAGCAAGTGTACAGCAGAGAGGGCAGCAAGTGTACAGCAGAGAGAGCAGCAAGTGTACAGCAGAGAGAGCAGCAAGTGTCCAGCAGAGAGAAGAGCAAGTGTACAGCAGAGAGAAGAGCAAGTGTACAGCAGAGAGAGGAGCAAGTGTACAGCAGAGAGGGCAGCAAGTGTACAGCAGAGAGGGCAGCAAGTGTACAGCAGAGAGGGCAGCAAGTGTACAGCAGAGAGAGCAGCAAGTGTACAGCAGAGAGAAGAGCAAGTGTACAGCAGAGAGAGCAGCAAGTGTACAGCAGAGAGAAGAGCAAGTGTACAGCAGAGAGGGCAGCAAGTGTACAGCAGAGAGAGGAGAAAATGTACAGCAGAGAGAAGAGCAAGTGTACAGCAGAGAGAAGAGCAAGTGTACAGCAGAGAGAAGAGCAAGCATACAGCAGAGGAGGGTGCAGAGGGTACAGCAGAGGGTACAGCAAGAGTACAGCAAGAGTACAGCAGAGGGTACAGCAAGAGTACAGCAGAGAGAGGAGGGTACAGCCAGGGTACAGGAAGTACCTGAAGTTTGGCGCTGTGTGCCAGGCCCTGTATGGGAGAGGGAGGGGAAGGGGAGGAGGGATGTGTGAGAGCACACAGGGGGCGTCAGGGCAGTGTTTTCAGGCTGAGGTTTTTGCAATAATTATGAGCATAGGCTTATTTATGATCAACATTATCAACTGGAACCTATTTTGCAGGCTAAATGATCAAATTTGGTACCTTTCTTACAGAGAATTGCAAAATTTAGCTTTAGTTTTTGGAAAAATATCAAATTTTGTTCATATTTGGAGAAAATCTCAAATTTTGCTAATATTTGGAGGAAAAATCTCAAATGTAGTTTTGATTCTAAGGATAACTAAATTTTACCCATTCAACCGATCAAAAATCTCAAACTTGGTCTTTTTAAAACCAAAGTTTGGCCATAAACTTGGGTTGCCATAGTGATAACTATTTTTATTAACTATGACCAAACTCTCTATATGTATGAAAGTCAAAAATGGAAACTTTTCTAAAGAAAAATTTCAACCTGTCAACCCTGCACAAAGTGGTGGTGGTGGTGGTGGTGGTTGGTGGAGGTTGGTTTGGGGGTTTCATCTCCCAACCATCCCCAATGCCACTTTATTCTTTATAAAGGGACAAGCTCCCCTGGGTCATGTTACAGAAATGCTCCCCTCGAACTACCAACTTGTACTGCGTGCTATAACTGAGGCTTGTTCAAGGTTTTTTAACTACAAATAAAATGCATTTGCCAGTATACAGTATCAACTACAAATAAATTGTACTTGAGAAAACAGAGTATCGAATAGACGAAAAAATATCTTCACAAATAAAAGTGCCTCTTTCAAGATTTTAAACTACAAATAAACTGTAATTGTGAAGGTATCATATAAAGTGAATAAACAAAGGCCAAAGTATATTTATAAAAACCTACGGCTCGTTAAAGATTTGAAATTATGAATAAGTCACAACTGTGAACAAGTGAACAAACAGAAAGTTAAAAACATTTTCACAAGGAATATGAGTAAGCACTAAACCCACAAGTGCACGAGTTTGGACAGTTCTTTTCTAATTCTCTAAGGTAACTTTTCACTGCCATTTCAGGTGGATGCTGCCACCATTGCGATGCTGTTACCATTGAATCTTTATATGCCTTTTTTGTAGTAGGGTTGTTAGAAACTCACAATTGGTTAAAGACTCATAAAATTGAAACTCACAACACTGGAATTTATACTTTTGATGAATGGTCTTACAAACTCTGCAACTGTAAACATGCCTGCATTACAAGCAAACGAGGGATTAAAATCATCAAGGTCTCTGTAAAAAATTACTCTTGCATAATCAAGTAATTAATAAAATTGCGATCACTAACGCAAAATCTACGCCAGATTTTCCAGCAATTTACATCATCGTAGCGGTACAGCTGGGAGCGCAAGTTCTTCCAAATGAACTTACGTTGCCACCAGCTCCGCTACGACATTCTAAATTACCAAATCTGGCCCCAGATACTAAAGTCTAATGTGAGGTAAATGGCAGTGAAGCATTACAAAGGTTATCCTTAATACTAATAATCACCTATTGTAAAAACAGGGCTAGGCTCTCTGGCATGTACGAAGTGTGTGCACTATTTAGCAAATGTACGACTTGGCATGTTACGTTCAAGCAAACCGAGATGTCATCTATGAAATAAAGTCAGCACTACCATAACAAAGCTACCACAGCATAAACCAACTTAATGGAAAACTTTTCTACAGCACAAACTTGCTGAAGTTACACGCAACAAAAGTTATAATACGATACTATCAAAACATTTCATCTATCTAATTATGGATTAAGTCTCACAACAAAGCCATGAGATGTAACCACAGCAAAAAAATGCACAACACACTTAACACAATAACAATTATCACCAAGTCCAAACAACGTTAAAACTGAAACAATACTTCCACAACTGTCATACGCAAGCATGAAGTAAGAGGCATTGGTATCACCTCAATGTACACAAGCTCTGCCATTGCAATGCAAATCAAAACAAACACTTCACATAAATTCTTGGTTCTTACAGAATATCACAAGGCGCTTGAAAATTTCAACGCACGATCAGCAAAAAATCAACAAACGCTTCTAAAAGCTTGCACACAAACAGAACCAAACATAGCAGAAAATAAGGAACACAAAATAATTATTTAGGAATAGAGATATGATGTATAATTATCAATGGGAACCGAAGGGCTATTCATTCAAATGTTGCTAAAGAAATCAACTTGAAGGCAAGCTCAACTGGGGCAAGCATAGCTTCTGTCATTAGTGATTGAATTTATTCATTCATTTAGCTAGCTTATGTCAAGTAAATTTTGCATATTATTTACTACTTTTACTTTGTCCTGATCTTGGAGGCAATATACAAGAACACAAGGAAAAATTAGATAAAAGCTGCCAGGGTGAACACGAATTTTGTGTTGATGTTGCTGTTTTAGGGACGCAAATCTACGGCATGGCACATCCTGTACCATGAATTTCGTGTGCCGTGTATTTTGTATGTCGTGCCAGGTAGTTTGTGTGCCGTGCCTTATGTCAATGAAGTCACAGCAGCAACCCAACCAGAAAAACATGGACTGTTGACATATATAACTTATGGTTTCTCATGGATGAACATGTGGTATAACGTTTGGTTCTACATGGATAAAAACAAAAAGGTTAGAATTTAATCCATAAAAACTTATTTCTTACTGACATGCAGTGTCCCAAAAGGGCATCGGAATGTTGCATGATGAGAAAGTTACTGTTGGAAGAAGAGAGACTTAGTATTGAAAGGAAAGAATGTTAGTGTTGGAAGAAGGAGAGAACATTAATGTTGGAGGAAGAAGAGAAAGTTAGCGGTTCCAAGATAGGAGAGTACATGTTCCAGGAGGAGAAAATCAGTTCACTACATATAGATCAACAAAATAGGAAGGTAGTGTTTCATAAAGAACAAGGTAATGTTCTACGGGTGGGAGGTTAATGTTCCATAAAGATAAAGCTAGTGTTTCATAAAGAAACAACTAGTGTTTCATAAAGATAAAGCTAGTGTTCCACAAACAAAGCTGCTAGTGTTTCATAGAGATACAGCTAGTGTTTCATAAAGATACAGCTAGTGTTTCATATAGATAAAGCTAGTGTTTCATATAGATACAGCTAGTGTTTCATATAGATACAGCTAGTGTTTCATATAGATACAGCTAGTGTTTCATATAGATAAAGCTAGTGTTTCATATAGATACAGCTAGTGTTTCATAAAGATACAGCTAGTGTTTCATAAAGATACAGCTAGTGTTTCATATAGATACAGCTAGTGTTTCATAAAGATCAAGCTAGTGTTTCACAAACATAGCTGCTAGTGTTTCATAGAGATACAGCTAGTGTTTCATAAAGATACAGCTAGTGTTTCATATAGATAAAGCTAGTGTTCCACAAAAATAGCTGCTAGTGTTTCATAAAGATACAGCTAGTGTTTCATAAAGATACAGCTAGTGTTTCATATAGATCAAGCTAGTGTTCCAGAAAACATAGCTGCTAGTGTTCCAGAAAACATAGCTGCTAGTGTTTCATAAAGATACAGCTAGTGTTTCATGAAGATAAAGCTAGTGTTTCATATAGATAAAGCTAGTGTTTCATATAGATAAAGCTAGTGTTTCATATAGATAAAGCTAGTGTTTCATATAGATAAAGCTAGTGTTTCATAAAGATACAGCTAGTGTTTCATATAGATACAGCTAGTGTTTCATAAAGATACAGCTAGTGTTTCATGAAGATAAAGCTAGTGTTTCATATAGATACAGTTAGTGCTCCATAAAGATACAGCTAGTGTTTCATAAAGATACAGCTAGTGTTTCATATAGATACAGCTAGTGTTTCATAAAGATACAGCTAGTGTTTCATATAGATACAGCTAGTGCTCCATAAAGATACAGCTAGTGTTTCATAAAGATACAGCTAGTGCTCCATAAAGATAAAACTGTTGTTCCGAAACGATAAATTTAATGCTTAACAAAGATTCAGTTAGCTTTCCCTAACGTAAGGTTAGTATACCATAAAGAGTTAGGTAATGAACAACGGGGAGAAATGTCGAGTTCCATGAAGATAAAAATAGTGCAAACTCAACAGAAAATATCATTTATAAACATACAACTGTGTAAGGTGCAATCATCAGAATAATTTCAAACAGCACATCGGCAAACTTCAAAACCACCAAAACAAAAGAACAAAAGACGTCAGTCTGGATAAGTTCTATCATTCAAATAGCACACGAACACTTCTAATTTCTAAACCATTATAAGGACAGACTTCACTGGTTCACATTGCACTGGAGTGTAAGTGGGTGGTGGAGTTGCCTAAGCTGTGGTGGTGTTACCTAAGCAGTGGTGGTGGAGCTACCTAAGCAGTGGTGGTGGAGCTACCTAAGCTGTTGTGGTGGAGCTACCTAAGCTGTGGTGGTGGAGCTACCTAAGCAGAGGTGGTGGAGGTACCTAAGCAGTGATGGTAGAGCGACCTAAGCAGTGGTGGTAGAGCTACCTAAGCTGTGGTGGTGGAGCTACCTAAGCAGTGGTGGTGGAGCTACCTAAGCAGTGGTGGTGGAGCTACCTAAGCTGTGGTGGTGGAGCTACCTAAGCAGAGGTGGTGGAGGTACCTAAGCTGTGGTGGTGGAGCTACCTAAGCAGTGGTGGTGGAGCTACCTAAGCAGTGGTGGTAGAGCTACCTAAGCAGTGATGGTAGAGCGACCTAAGCAGTGGTGGTAGAGCTACCTAAGCTGTGGTGGTGGAGCTACCTAAGCAGTGGTGGTGGAGCTACCTAAGCAGTGGTGGTGGAGCTACCTAAGCTGTGGTGGTGGAGCTACCTAAGCAGTGGTGGTGGAGCTACCAAAGCTGTGGTGGTGGAACTACCTAAGCAGTGGTGTTGGAGCTACCTAAGCAGTGGTGGTGGAGCTACCTAAGCAGTGGTGGTGGAGCTACCTAAGCAGTGGTGGTGAAGCTACCTAAGCAGTGGTGGTGGAGCTACCTAAGCAGTGGTGGTGGAGCTACCTAAGCAGTGGTGGTGGAGCTACCTAAGCAGTGGTGGTGGAGCTACCTAAGCAGTGGTGGTGGAGCTACCTAAGCAGTGGTGGTGGAGCTACCTAAGCAGTGGTGGTGGAGCTACCTAAGCAGTGGTGGTGGAGCTACCTAAGCAGTGGTGGTGGAGCTACCTAAGCAGTGGTGGTGGAGCTACCTAAGCAGTGGTGGTGGAGCTACCTAAGCAGTGGTGGTGGAGCTACCTAAGCAGTGGTGGTGGAGCTACCTAAGCAGTGGTGGTGGAGCTACCTAAGCAGTGGTGGTGGAGCTACCTAAGCAGTGGTGGTGGAGCTACCTAAGCAGTGGTGGTGGAGTTACCTAAGCAGTGGTGGTGGAGCTACCTAAGCAGTGGTGGTGGAGCTACCTAAGCAGTGGTGGTGGAGCTACCTAAGCAGTGGTGGTGGAGCTACCTAAGCAGTGGTGGTGAAGCTACCTAAGCAGTGGTGGTGGAGCTACCTAAGCAGTGGTGGTGGAGCTACCTAAGCAGTGGTGGTGGAGCTACCTAAGCAGTGGTGGTGGAGCTACCTAAGCAGTGGTGGTGGAGCTACCTAAGCAGTGGTGGTGGAGCTACCTAAGCAGTGGTGGTGGAGCTACCTAAGCAGTGGTGGTGGAGCTACCTAAGCAGTGGTGGTGGAGTTACCTAAGCAGTGGTGGTGGAGCTACCTAAGCAGTGGTGGTGGAGCTACCTAAGCAGTGGTGGTGGAGCTACCTAAGCAGTGGTGGTGGAGCTACCTAAGCAGAGGTGGTGGAGCTACCTAAGCAGTGGTGGTGGAGCTACCTAAGCAGTGGTGGTGGAGCTACCTAAGCAGTGGTGGTGGAGTTACCTAAGCAGTGGTGGTGGAGCTATCTAAGCAGTGGCGGGGTTACCTAATCAGAGTTACCTTGGCGGTGGTGGCGGTGTGGTGGGTGCGGGTGTCGACGATGTAGCCGCGCTTATCACTGCCCAGGATGCAGGCGAGCAGCTTCTCGTCCTCCTTACACCGCCGAACCGCGGCCGCCGCTCCGCCGCTGTTTGTGTTGTGCGTCGCGGCGGTCTGGCCACTGCGCACAAGCACCGCCTGCACATACACATTTACTTAGCCATAAGAACCAGATGTATAATAAAATTAAAAGGGCGAATTTTAGGAAATCTAATACGTAAATGGAATTTGATGATGGAATCAGAGATTCTGAAACGTTTACTATTAAAAGAATGTTCCCTTTTATATTGGTTCTTCTTTTCATTTAAAGTACCAGATGTTAGCCGTATGCATCAGGTGTGGTTTCTAAGTCATTGAATACTTCTTCCAAAGTACACACATTTTAGTTTTGATTTTATAGGTGTCGAATGAGTCTTTCTAACCTCACGTATTAGGTCTATTTTTGGAGGCATTGAATGCTTATTTCAAACTTCACGTTTCAGGTCTATTTCAAAAGAGGTCACATGCTCACATCAAAACTCACGTGTTTGCTCTTATTCAAAAAAGTCACATCCAAGGCTTCTTTCAAAGCACAAGCGTCAAGGATATTAATTCAAAAAGTATTAAACAGTTACTCAAATGAATTACACATGACACATTGCATTTTTACTTAATTGTATTTCATTGAGACGAATGAAATATTAATTCAAATGAACTCAATTCAGAACACAAAAATGCTCATTCTAACACATTCAATAAAAGCTCTTTAAATAATATTTGAATACATTCAATTAAAGCGTACGCAATATTCTCAACAAGAAAGTTATAGAGGCAGAGCAGAGGCAACCACACAACCACAAGTTGTCGAAATCTTTTGGTTAAAATTGAAAAATGTTGAGGTGGACAATATACAACTAATTTGAAATGATGTAAAACATCTTACCGTCACCCTCACCACACCTCACCACAATCGTCACCCTCACCACAATCGTCACCCTCACCACAATCGTCACCCTCACCACACCTCACCACAATCGTCACCCTCACCACAATCGTCACCCTCACCACAATCGTCACCCTCACCACAATCGTCACCCTCACCACAATCGTCACCCTCACCACAATCGTCACCCTCACCACAATCGTCACCCTCACCACAATCGTCACCCTCACCACAATCGTCACCCTCACCACAATCGTCACCCTCACCACAATCGTCACCCTCACCACAATCGTCACCCTCACCACAATCGTCACCCTCACCACAATCGTCACCCTCACCACAATCGTCACCCTCACCACAATCGTCACCCTCACCACAATCGTCACCCTCACCACAATCGTCACCCTCACCACAATCGTCACCCTCACCACAATCGTCACCCTCACCACAATCGTCACCCTCACCACAATCGTCACCCTCACCACAATCGTCACCCTCACCACAATCGTCACCCTCACCACAATCGTCACCCTCACCACAATCGTCACCCTCACCACAATCGTCACCCTCACCACAATCGTCACCCTCACCACAATCGTCACCCTCACCACAATCGTCACCCTCACCACAATCGTCACCCTCACCACAATCGTCACCCTCACCACAATCGTCAGCCTCACCACAACCGTCAGCCTCACCACAACCGTCAGCCTCACCACAACCGTCAGCCTCACCACAACCGTCAGCCTCACCACAACCGTCACCCTCACCACAACCGTCACCCTCACCACAACCGTCACCCTCACCACAACCGTCACCCTCACCACAACCGTCACCCTCACCACAATCGTCACCCTAACCACAATCGTCACCCTCACCACAATCGTCACCCTCACCACAATCGTCACCCTCACCACAATCGTCACCCTCACCACAATCGTCACCCTCACCACAATCGTCACCCTCACCACAACCGTCACCCTCACCACAACCGTCACCCTCACCACAATCGTCACCCTCACCACAATCGTCACCCTCACCACAATCGTCACCCTCACCACAATCGTCACCCTCACCACAATCGTCACCCTCACCACAATCGTCACCCTCACCACAATCGTCACCCTCACCACAATCGTCACCCTCACCACAATCGTCACCCTCACCACAATCGTCACCCTCACCACAATCGTCACCCTCACCACAATCGTCACCCTCACCACAATCGTCACCCTCACCACAATCGTCACCCTCACCACAATCGTCACCCTCACCACAATCGTCACCCTCACCACAATCGTCACCCTCACCACAATCGTCACCCTCACCACAATCGTCACCCTCACCACAATCGTCACCCTCACCACAATCGTCACCCTCACCACAACCGTCACCCTCACCACAATCGTCACCCTCACCACAATCGTCAACCTCACCACAATCGTCAACCTCACCACAACCGTCACCCTCACCACAATCGTCAACCTCACCACAATCGTCAACCTCACCACAATCGTCAACCTCACCACAATCGTCAACCTCACCACAATCGTCAACCTCACCACAATCGTCAACCTCACCACAATCGTCAACCTCACCACAATCGTCAACCTCACCACAATCGTCAACCTCACCACAATCGTCAACCTCACCACACAATCGTCAACCTCACCACACAATCGTCAACCTCACCACACAATCGTCACCCTCACCACACAATCGTCACCCTCACCACACAATCGTCACCCTCACCACACAATCGTCACCCTCACCACACAATCGTCACCCTCACCACACAATCGTCACCCTCACCACACAATCGTCACCCTCACCACACAATCGTCACCCTCACCACACAATCGTCACCCTCACCACACAATCGTCACCCTCACCACACAATCGTCACCCTCACCACACAATCGTCACCCTCACCACAATCGTCACCCTCACCACAATCGTCACCCTCACCACAATCGTCACCCTCACCACAATCGTCACCCTCACCACAATCGTCACCCTCACCACAATCGTCACCCTCACCACAATCGTCACCCTCACCACAATCGTCAACCTCACCACAATCGTCAACCTCACCACAGTCGTCAACCTCACCACAATCGTCAACCTCACCACAATCGTCAACCTCACCACAATCGTCAACCTCACCACAATCGTCAACCTCACCACAATCGTCAACCTCACCACAATCGTCAACCTCACCACAATCGTCAACCTCACCACAATCGTCAACCTCACCACAATCGTCAACCTCACCACAATCGTCACCCTCACCACAATCGTCACCCTCACCACAACCGTCACCCTCACCACAATCGTCACCTTCACCACACCTCACCACAATCGTCACCTTCACCACACCTCACCACAATCGTCACCTTCACCACACCTCACCACAATCGTCACCTTCGCCACACCTCACCACAATCGTCACCTTCGCCACACCTCACCACAATCGTCACCCTCACCACACCTCACCACAATCGTCACCTTCACCACAATCGTCACCTTCACCACAATCGTCACCTTCACCACACCTCACCACAATCGTCACCCTCACCACACCTCACCACAATCGTCACCCTCACCACACCTCACCACAATCATCACCCTCACCACTATCATCACCTTCACCACACCTCACCTAAATCACCCTCACCACAATCGTCACAGCCCCACGTCGGCCACGCGTATACGCTAACACACACCTACAATACGTGTCAATTACACTCCGATCACACACAAACACCACACACCAAACGCACACACCAACACAATCACACAGAAAGAAACATACACCAGGGACACACATACACGCCAGACACACAAGAAGCCCGAAAGAAAACATAAAAAACACACGTCCAGCACACAACACACCACAGCAGATGGAAGGAAGCAACAGACGCGTTTGGGGTGACACCATAGAGATATAACACACCTCGTCACATCACACAACCTGACACACCACACACACACCACCCCAACACACAGTACTACGCCCCACACACCCCCAGCAACATCCCACACCCAACTAGGCAACTGACGCTGGTGGAGAGACACCACACAGGTATAACACAACCCAACACACCACACACCCCAGCAACACACCCTAAATGGGTGGGTAGCGGAAGCCCCCTACGGGGTTTGGCTGCCCAGGGTGTTTGAATGTACTGTATGTAGTATGTACAAAACTTCAATGGGGAAACAATTATAATCTTCAGTTGTAATTAAAATCATGATCATATAATATTTGATGCTCAAATAATGTTGATGTTCATCTTACGTGGTAAATCAGGAAAGCCTGATACTGATTAAATTATGTGACCTTCGGTGCAATATAGTTTGAATAACTGAAGCGCTAGCAAACCCATGTTACTACTACTACTACTACTAGTACTACTACTACTACTACCAACAACACACCACACCACACACTCCAGACACTCCACAACAACACCCCACACCCCGCGGAAGCAACTGACGCCGGTGGGGAGGTGACGGTAGGCCATGACAGGGAAGCGCCCCTCCTGACGGTGCTGTGCTGCCACCGCCAACTCACTGTCCTCCAGCGCACGGGGCACCAGCAGCAGCTCGGGGTAGCTGCGGCACACCTGGCACACCGTGTTAGTCCGTTATACCTCATGTTGCTCAATGTATTTGTTTTCTAACCTATTGGACTAGTACTCTATTGTACATATGCTCTGGCTAATTTGACTATAACTCTATTCTATATGTTCTCTGACCAATTTAATTATCATCTGACCAAATTGATTGTTATCTGACCAATTCTCTATTGTACATGTTCTCTGATCAATTTAACTACTACTCATTAAAGTATATCCTAAGCAGCAGCTGTGGGTTGCTGCGGCACATCTAACATAGTGTTGTTTAGTTAAACATTATATTTATATTCATTGCCACAGTGTTTTGTCCCACCTTATTTTGGTGTTCACTGTATATTTTCTTGTCTCTTATTAATTATCCTAGGTATTTAGCTGACTACTCCCCATTTCACCCTTTCGGTAAGATAATTCAAATGGTTTGGGTAAAAACTTCCAGGGGAAAAAGTTGTCATTACCCTGAATTGTCAGTGAAATTGTCCTAGTGCGGGTGCTTGTAGCTTAAACAAGTGCCTTCTTCTTTATTTTAATTTAAAATTTTTTTCAATCTTTAAAGCTCTATGCTTGGCGACAGGTATCTGTTCGACGTTGATAGAAAAGTTTTTGTACTTACAAAGGAATTATTCATACGTTTTTGCCCAAATTTATCAAAAACAAAGTTCAGAAAAAACTTAGTCAAGTTAAATAGAAAGGTTATTGAATGTGTTGCATGGACCCTGTGGCATGAACTTAGAGGTAGCCTATGGTGATTTACGCGTGCAGGCTTCTGGAATTGTTTAAAAACTAGTTTCATGAATGCTTGTAGTTTCCCTAATTTTTTTATTTACTCCAAAATTTCCCCTCACTAGTAAGTTAAATTACTTTAAAATTAGGTTAGATGACCTAAACTGGAAGCACTAGCCAACTTGGCACTGGAGTAGCCGTCAGTACCCAAAGGGTTAAGTGTATCCTGAACTGTTCAAAGACCCTTATATAGAAAAAGATAAGGATATAAATATAAAAAATACCTCATATATTTATATTTAGGTTACTTCTACTCATTAAAGTATATCCTGAACTGTCACAAGCCCCTCGTATATTTTGGTAACTAAAACCCGTTATTTTTCCTTAGCATTATGAACCACTCACGCATACTTAGGTCACAACTTCATGAAGAATATTCATAAAGAACTGCTAGCATACTTAGGTCACAACTCCTCACTAATTACCCTTATTCATAAAGAACTGCTAACATACTTAGGTCACAACTCCTCACTAATTACCCTAATTCATAAAGAACTGCTAACATACTTAGGTCAGAACACTTCACTAATTAATCTCATCTGTTATAACTCATTTAATGCAGGCAACAGTTCCTCACTATTTCACCATGCAGTTCCTATTTCATAACCTACTTAGGTGTTGAGACTGCAGCCAGCTATTCCCTTTCCTTGACACCGATCTGTTACAACTCAGTTAGAAATTACGATATAGTCTAGCCCCTTTCTCATTCCAAAACTAATGCTTAGCGTTGGACCATTTCAGTCTCATAAGAATAGCGCAAAATCACCAACTCTTCAGGAAAAAAAATTATGCTTATGTACACACATTTATGAGTTCTCCCTGGTCACTGAGAAGCAAACACAGCATTTTGTCTTACGAATTCCATGGCTAAGATTACGTGTTATTCTCTTACTTGGCGCTGCCTTTGTCAAAACAAGTCAAACGATACAGCAAACTTCAACACTTACTATGATACAGAAAACAATAACGCTCTTTTCAGTCATGACCCTTTAATGGTAAAACTAAGCATGACATCAAAAGAAGCTCTACACAGGGAAGACATACGAGTCATAGTGTACGAGCGTAGTCAAGTAAATCATATAGGCATGCGTGAAATGAAAGGATGATTCACACACAAGAGAATTATAAAATCAGACAAACTGTAGAACCCTGATGTTCATTTCATACCTCTTATACGCAGTGCTACCTCAGTTCTTCCACATTATAAATAGGGCTCCCACACTCTTAACAGTTTCACATCACAGCAGGCACTACACACCCCACTCTGTAGCCAGCACTACACACCCCACCCTGTAGCCAGCACTACACACCCCCACCCTGTAGCCAGCACTATACACCCCACCCTGTAGCCAGCACTACACACCCCCACCCTGTAGCCAGCACTACACACCCCCACCAGCACTACACACCCCACCCTGTAGCCAGCACTACACACCCCACCCCGTAGCCAGCACTACACACCCCACCCCGTAGCCAGTACTACTCACCCCCACCAGCACTACACACCCCACACTATAGCCAGCACTACACACCCCACCCCGTAGCCAGCACTACACACCCCCACCAGCACTACACACCCCACCTTGTAGCCAGCATTAACATAAGACAGGCGCCACACGTCTCCAGGCAGTAACATGCGGTTCAGTTCAGTCTCTGGAGCAAACGCTCCCCAGCCGTCCTCCAGTACGGGCATCTGGGGCTGGTAGAAAGAAAGGGTACTGCAGTGCTGGCTCGTCTGAAAAACAGTTGTGATTTAACGTGCTGAGGTTAGCTTGTGGGAAAAATCATTGCGATTCAATGTGTTGGAGGGATTTGTGGATCTGTACGTTTTGAATTGCAATGTGTAGGAGGTTCGTGCGATTCTGTACCTTTTGAACCTAGGGTTGTGTTCAAACTTTTTGAATCTGTATCTTTTGAACCGGAATGTGTTAAAAGTGTGTGTCAATCTATAGCTTTTTAACCTAGGATTCCATCACAATTTTTTGAATCTATAGCTTTAGAACCTCAATATGTTGGAAATTTGTGTGAATCTACATCTTCTGAAACTCAACATGTTGAAGGTATGTGAATCTGTACTGTTTGAACCCCAACATGTTGAAGGTTCCTGTGAATCCGCACTTTTTGAACCCCAACATGTTAGAGGTTTGCATTAAAACTTTCTGAATCTGTAACCTTAATGTAATCTCTTTAACCCTTTAACACCCAAGTGGACTGTACGGTCCTCTTTCAAAAATAACAATAATAAATTTTATTTCTGATTCAATTTGTTCACTAATGTGTCCTTTGAACTTCACTGCCGAGTAGCAGTTCCTTCCACATCTTGATAACAGTGACTACCTAATGCCAGTATCGGTTTAGTGATAGTGGTTGAGATAACGGTAATATGAGTATAAAAATGTGGGCGTTAAAGGGTTAAGGAAGTTTAATTATCTTCAATTTATAACTAAAATTCACAGTAAATATTTAATCTACACAATTCTTAACTACACATCATGATCAACATTTAAAGTCATTAGCCATTTGAACTCCTTAGTTTAAAACTACAACTCATAATTTGCATTTAGCCTCTTCAATGTAAAACTATAGTTTATTTTTCACTATTTTCTCCTTTACTTTAAACAATTTAAACAATTTATTTACCACAGGAGATACAGAGATAAAATGTTTCTTAAGTCTAGTACAATGGTCAAATTTGAGTATAGCTACCTGTGGGCCCGAATAAGTTCAGTGACTTCTAGGGCATCCTACCATCAAGGTTAGTCTTAGGAGTACAATAATGTTTAACCTAATTCACTTAAACTAGAGACGCATTAGACTGATCAATGAGATAAGTAACTCGAAATTAGATACTTCATTTCACAATATAGTTCATTTGGACTAGATTTAACAGTATATTCGACAAACGATTCAAGAACAGACTGAAGATCGGCGAAATTAATCAAGGCGAATTACATTATTAGGACCAGTTATGTAGGGGACAAGGTTTGACTCTGTGATCTTACACGACTAGTAATCTGATAGGAAGTGAGACTCAAGACTTTTTTTGAATACCTTATAAGAATTACTTTCACGGATCTCCGCAGGTATTGAGTTCCAAGTTTTAGTTCCAACGAAGAGGATACTGTGTTGTCAAGTGCAATTCACTTAACCACTGCTACAGATTAGTTTTTAACTCACATTTAATACTGAATCAAATTATACCTGTTTCAAAGTCCAAAATTTAGGGCATAAATTTTATAATGGCAGGAACCCAAACCTGTCAAATTCAAAACACAACTAGAAACTAACATTAAAACTGATTACATATCTTTACTGCAATTCATTCTCACAGCTTCTTTAGTTGAATTACTAACATGAAGATTCAAACAACAATGCAAGGAAAACTCTATCTTCTATTACTATCCCACTTGATTGCCCCACTCAAGACACACCTGCCACTAGACCATCCCACTCAAACCCCACCTGCCACCTGACTGCCCCACTCGAGCCACACCTGCCACTCGACTGCCCAACTGAAAGCATACTTCCTACACTGAACACCCTCTCAACTGTCCCATTCAACTCACACTCTGAACATATCTCCCACTCAACAAACACACGTGCAGCGCAACTGACCCACTCTAGAGAGGTCCTCGAGGGTGTCGGCAACTTTAGTGAAGAGGTCGGTGCCAAGGATGTCGAGCTGGAGGCGGCGCAGGTCCTTGCAAAGCAGGAACAGCGACCCGCCAGTCACGCCCTGGCTGCGACGGTCAACGTGGTCCACGTTGCTGTGCACCACCTGCCCCCACACACACCGAGTGTTGGTGGTGTGATGTGTTGTTGTGGCGTGTTGTTTGTAGTGTGGTGTATTGTTGGTAGCGTGGTGCGGTGTGTTGTTTTTGGTGTGCTCTTCATGGTGATATGAGCTGTTGTGATGTTGTGGTGTTGTTTGGGGCGTGTCATTTGTGGTGCAGGGGCTTGACATTTGTGGTGCTGCGGCGTGTCATTTGTGGTGTAGGGTAGTGGCATTTGTGATAGTGCAATGTATTTTTAACTGGTGTGTTGCAACATGTTCCTTGAGGGTTGAAACATGTAACTTGGTGTGTTGCAATGTGTAGACTGGGTGCAGCGTATAACATGTTATAATTTTTGATGTTGCGACATGTTACTTGCAGTTTGTTCCAACAGGATACTTGACGTGTATTGCAATATGTTATTTGCACCATGTTGCAACACAATACTTGCAATGCGTTGCAAATCATTTCTTGCAGCATGTTGCAATTAATTACTCATAGACAAGCATTATATAAAAACAAAAATTGTTTAAAAAATTATTAAAATTCAGTAAAATAGAGCTAAATGTCCTAACACAATAGGACTTTTCTTGACAATTTTTCACAATTTTTTCTTCACAATAGGGCCTTGTCAGGTGTGAGGGTAACAAGAGTAACAAGAGTAATATGAGTAACAAGAGCCGCAGGCCACCTAGAGCACCGCAGAGCAGTAACAAGCCACACACACACCCTCACCCAGAGCACCGCAGAGCAGTAACAAGCCACACACACCCTCACCCAGAGCCCCACAGAGCAGTAACGAGCAACACACCCTCACCCAGAGCTTGGTGTCCTGCAGGGTAGTCATGGGACCACAATAGATGAAACAAGGTAGGTTCAAACCAGTCTTTCTTTCGTTGATGGTGTGGGTTTGATGACGTCATTGCAACAAACTAATAGCAGTGCTCATATTGCATCTGGTAGCACTGCTACCCCCAAATCTGGCTCCACTATTGGCGTAACGACATGGCGTTTTGGTGATGTCATGAAATTTGTTTGAAACAAAGCCTTTCTATTGGCTAGCCAAACAGGGGAGGTGTATTTTCTCCCATTGAAATGACCCTACCTTGTTTCCTCTACCATGCATGGGACACAGTAACAAGACACGCACACACCCTCACCCAGAGTAACAAGACACACACAAACACCCTCACCCAGAGCCCCGGAGGACAGTAACAAGACACCCACATCCTCACCCAGAGCTTGGCACCCTGCAGGGTAGTCATGGGGCACAGTAATAAGACACACACCCACACCCCTCACCCAGAGCTCAGCACCCTGCAGAGGCGCCACAATGAGGTGGTGGGAGGTGATGGCCAGTGTGGCCTCCACCTTGGGGGCGTGTGGCCGGTGCAGCATCACTCGCTCGCATCGCGCCACTCTGATCACGTCTGCAAACTCCATCTTTGCTGCTATGAGCTTAGGCTTTGCTACAATTCTATGATCAATACACCATCAATGTAATCTATGGATGTGCAAAACAGTGCATAAGTCAATCATTTAGCTACATATAGTTGTTGTGAGCTTGTGCTTTGCTAAACTTCAGTTCTACTATCAATGCTTATAGTAATAGTAAAACAAGGTTCCTAGTGCTTCAGTAGTAATTATCAATGCTTATGCTGTGCTAAACACCTATCATCAATAAAGCATCAATGTAATCTCTAGGGATGTGTAAAATATTGCACAAGTCAACCATTTTAGCAATGTATAGTAGTTGCAGGCTTGTGCTTTGCTAAATTATTCCATCAATGTAATCTAGGGATGTGTAAAATATTGCACTTGAGCTATGTTAAACGCCTATTCAATTATCAATAGACCATCAATGTAATCTATGGATGTGTGAAACAATGCTCTAGTCGACAATTATAGCTATGTATAGTTGTTGCAAGCTTATGCTTTGCTAAACTCCTATTATCAATAAAGCATTAATGTAATCTATGGATGTCTAAAATATTGCACAACAATTATTGCTTGTGAGGTTACATTCTAAAAACTAGGAGTATAGTGAAATTAACATAGAAAATTTAACATCTACCAAATCTCATAAACGGATTACAGTGAATTGAATTTAGCTTTTTTCAATTTTATGCAGTAAACATGCACAAAGGCACAATGGCATGTTTTCCAAAACATGCAGGAAGCTACAGCACTATATCATACTGAAAAGGAACTTAAGAGAAAGTGAAAATGGAGTGTAACACAAAAATTAAAGCACAAACCCCCCCCCCCCCCCCTCACCACCACCAAAAAAAACAAAAATAGCCCAGATATTGAGGAAAAGATAGGGTGTTTTCCAGCTAAATAAGGCGGAAAGGCGACACTAGGGCGTTTTTTGGTAGATTTTCAAGAACCAGTTGAGGGAAGTAAAACGGAAGTGATGGAGGATAGCAGCAAAGTTATGAATGCCAACTGAGGGCCGTAAGAAGGAAGTGATGGGGAAGGGCCAACTTAACCAGCAAAATTAACTGATGGGGCAGGGCAAAGTTACCCAGCAAAATTAACTGATGGGGCAGGGCAAAGTTAACAAGTAAAATTAACTGATGAGGCAGGGTAAAGTTAACAAGCAAAATTAACTGATGGGGCAGGGCAAAGTTAACAAGTAAAATTAACTGATGAGGCAGGGTAAAGTTAACAAGCAAAATTAACTGATGGGGCAGGGCAAAGTTAACAAGTAAAATTAACTGATGGGGCAGGGCAAAGTTAACAAGCAAAATTAACTGATGGGCAGGGCAAAGTTAACAAGTAAAATTAACTGATGAGGCAGGGTAAAGTTAACAAGCAAAATTAACTGATGGGGCAAAGTAAAGTTAATCAGCAAAATGAATTTATGGGGCATAGTAAAGTTAACCAGAAAAATTAATCAATGGGAAACAGCAAAGTTAAATCAGGCACAGTAAAGTTACCCAGCAAAATTAACCAAAGCACAGCAAAGATTAAGGTTAAGATTATAAGTTAGTTTAAGCCTCCCTAACCACTGCAAAAATAGAGCGTATCGAAGCGAGGAAGGAGGAAGGCACCATTCAGTATGGAGATAAGAAAATGAGGAATCTATGCAAAAAGGGCATAGAAACAGTAAGATGGGAAAGAAGTTCATGAAATGAGATAAAAGTTGAAGAAGAAAGTCAGAGGTGCTGAAAAACAGGACAGTAGTGAACCGAAAAAAGTTGGTCCTTAACATAACAAAAAAACATTTTATTTCAACAAAAAGAAGGCCCACCTAACTCTCAGCTTGGGCCCTCAAATTTTTCCCCTGGGAGCGCTAATTCCCATAGATACAATAGTTGTATCCCCCTGAGGGGCCCAGGCACAGCAAAGTTACCCAGCAAAATTAACTCAGGCACAGCAAAGTTACCCAGCAAAATTAACTCAGGCACAGCAAAGTTACCCAGTAAAATTAACCCAGGCACAGCAAAGTTTCCCAGAAAAATTAACCCAGGCACAGCAAAGTTACCCAATAAAATTAACCCAGGCACAGAAAAGTTACCCCAGGCACAGCAGTCACCCAGCAAAATTAAACTAGGGACAGCAAAGTTACCCAGCAAAATTAACCTAGGCACAGCAAAGTTACCCAATAAAATTAACCCAGGCACAGCAAAGTTACCCAATAAAATTAACCCAGGCACAGAAAAGTTACCCCAGGCACAGCAGTCACCCAGCCAAATTAAACCAGGGATAGCAAAGTTACACAGCAAAATTAACCCAGGCACAACAAAGTTACCCAGCAAAATTAACCCAGGCACAGCAGTCACCTAGCAAAATTAAACCAGGGACAGCAAAGTTACCCAGCAAAATTAACCTAGGCACAGCAAAGTTACACAGCACAATTAACCCAGGCACAGCAAAGTTACCCAGCAAAATTAATCCAGGCACAGCAAAGTTACCCAGAAAATTAACTCAGGATCACGGGGGAGCGTTAATCCCCAGGCAGAAGCCAGTCACTGAAATGAGTGTTAAAATATAACAAAATTCTCAGGGCTGATGACCACGAGTTGGCCATATTCACAATTGCTATTTTAGCATCAATTTTTGTACTTCTGCCCCCTTGCGTTTTAAGACCAAAAAGCTGTTACATCATGTTTCAGTTCCATATTTTTTATTTTTTTTTTATATAAGAAAGTTTCAGCCTCCCTTAACCCCGACAAAGATGTTCCAAGAGAGGAAAGAGGAAGGCACCATTTAGTATGGAGTTGAGGGAACGCGGAATCTATGCACAAAGTACACAGAAACAGTAAGCTAGGAAAGAAGTTCATGAAACAAGAAAAAAGTTGAAGAAGAAAGTCGTAGGTGCTGAAAAACAGGACAGCAGTGAACCGAAAAAAGATGGTCCGTAACAAAAAAAAACCTATTTTATTACAACAAAAAGGAAGCCTACCTAACCTTTAGCTCGGGCCCTCACATAGTTCCCCTGGGAGCGCTAATTCCCATAGATACAATAGTTGTATCCCCCTGAGGGGTGTTTCAGTTCCATAATTCTTTTTCTGTATGAAGGTAATGTTGGCAGTCATTATGAGAATGCAGAAACACTAATTGTGCATTACTTACTCCATAAATTCAAGCTACTCAGGACTACCTCTCATCATTTTGTGCAAGTAGGTACAGAATTATATAAATTAGGAACCTGCAAATAGACACAAAGAAAAGCGGCATCAAATGTACATAAATATTTTACTTTCAAACAAAGATTAACAGCAATACATGTATGTCAGAGAGCATCAAAGCATTCACCAATCACTCGAATTTGCGTTCTATATTTAATATTCTGAAGCACCAAAAGAATCGATCAGTCAGCTATAGAGCTTACACCAGTATAGATCATCTTACACTGCGCTTTTGTGAAGCTGAAAAACATTTTACAATTAAACTTATGATCAATTCTCATCCTTCTGAAGGAACGAGAAGTAATTCGTTGTTTACATCAGATTAGTTAGTTCAAGTCTTCCTAACCACAATAAAGACATTCCAAAGAAAGAAAGAAGGAAGGCACCTTTCAGTATGGTTGAATATTGAATCTAAGCACAAAGTGCACACATAGAAACAGAAAGTTTAGAAAGATCAGATTAGTCGTTAGTTTTAGCCTCCCTACCCGCAACAACAAATGCGATCCAAAGAGAGGAAGAAAGAAGGCACCATTTAGAATGGAGTTAAGGAAACGCGGAATCTACGCAGAAAGGGCATAGAAACAGTAAGTTGGGAAAGAAGATTATGAAACAAGAACAAAATTGAAGAAGGAGGTAGTCGGTGTTGAAAAACAGGACAGCAGTGAACCGAAGAAAGGTGGTCCGTAACAAAACAAAAACCTATTCTATTTTAACAAAAAAGAAAGCCTACCTAACCTTTAGCTCGGGCCCACACATAGTCCCCCCTGGGAGCGCCAATTCCCAATGATACAATAGTTGTATCCCCCTGAGGGGAAGTTTAGAAAGAAGTTTATGAAACAAGATAAAAGTTGAAGAAGAAAGTAATAAGGGCTGAAAAACAGGACAGCAGTGAACCTTAAAAAAAGATTCATAACTAAACAAAAAATCACTCTTATTTAGCTTGAGACCTCACATATTCTTTCTGGGAGCTTTAATTCCCATATATAAAATAGCTGTATTCCCCTGAGGGGTCTTATTTATTAATATGATTTGAAAACATGATTCTTACAGTTAAGTATATATGATAAGCAATTTTCTTCATCTTCCCACACATGATAAACTAGAAGAAAAAATAATGATTATCATCATAGTTGAATAAGCTGCAAATATTGTAATGCTACAAGTTAAACTCATTATCTGTAAATTCTCTCTTGAATACAATGATATATTACCTGCATTACTTTGCACAACCTCATTATATTTTACTTTACAAAATTACCTTAGAAGATAATATGCGTTCACAAACATGGAATTGCCTTTATAAGTGGATTAAAATCACACAAAATATGACTAAATATTTAAAAACACACTTAAACCTCAAATTGAATCACAAGTCAAATTAGACAAGCATAGACTGAAGACATTTTGGAGCACTAAAATTTGATCAAAAATCTGAATTAAATATTATTTCTAACAAAAATTTTAAAACATATCTGTTATGAGCAGACACCCACACCTCATTTCATTACTTCATTAACCCTGTAATGACCAAATTTTTAAAAGCTTTAATGAAATAGTAGAGAAATTTCTCTTAAATTACCTTACATGAAACCCAGTAAATGTGGACTTTCCATCAAAGCATTCAGAAAATAAGAACAATGTCAGTGATTTCCTAACGAGAATGAATGGTGGTCGATATAGGATTAACTGAACCATGCCTGCATTCCAACACTTAGTCTTTGCATTACTATTTGAAATGCATTCCAGCACATGAAGCAAAAGTAGATATTCAAACAGGAGGCAAAAAACAGTAACAACGTAGAAGTTGCTATGAATACATCGTGCACAGAATTCACACTAGAGAACACATTAAAGATTATTAATTACAAGTTAGTTTAAGCCTCCCTTACTACTACAAAGGTGATCCAAAGAGAGCTAGGATGGAGTCACTCTTTAGAATGGAGTTGAAGGAATAGGGAATCTAAGCACAAGGTGTGTTCCCACACCCTGCGCATAGAAACAGTAAGTTAGGAAGGACATTTATGAAATAAGAAGAAGGTTGAAGTCAAAAACAGGAGATTGCTGAAAAACAGGACAGCAGTGAATCAAAAAAGCCAGCTTGTAAGAATGCAAAAACTTTTCCGATTTCAACAAAAAGTAGACCTACCTAACTGTAAGCGCGAGACCTCACATTTGTTACCCTGGGAGTGCTAATTTCAAAAAACATAACATTTGTATCTCCCTGAGGGTTCTTAATAAAAGAAAAAATCCATTTTAGAATAATCAGAAGAAAAAAGTCTACCAGCAGTGCACCTCTGTTTATTACACAAATGCTAACTACTGGAAGAACCAAACGCAGAGTGAATTTAAGCATTGCATTTGGTCACAAAATACACAACTGATGTGGTCATCACAACCCAAGCACTGAGAATCAAATACCAGCAGTTTTTCTCTTTTTCATGCGGGTTCATTATTCAAATTTAAAATTAAACTTTCCCCAAAATACTTAAGATTTAAACCCACAAGCTCCCACTGAAAAACTCAACCCTACTAACACGTTGTACTAATTTTTTCTCTCTTCAGACTTACACCAAAAGCAGTAAGGTTCAAATACTGTAGCATAAATGTACATCTGCTATCAAATATTTACTGAATATTGACATTAAGAAAACAATTAAACCTGTCACATGAACTTGAAGGTGAGGGCCGACAGCATAGGCCTTTGTAACGGCCTAAAATTCCCTCCGCAATACTCACAATATTCACGCAAAGAATTTAGCATCTGTGTACCAGACTTGTCCCACAAACTACTCAGGATCTACCACATGGTTAAGCAACAAGAGGTGGCAGGATAGATTACAGAGTTACAAAAAACATTTTCTGTAACTCAAGAAACTTTTCCCTTTACAGTGAAGAGAAAAATTGGGTAAATGCTTCATTAGCAACAAACCCAATCACAAATGAAGGGGTGTTATATTAGGGTACTTTCCATGCAGTCTATAATGTAGTTGTGTAAATGATACTCACACAGATTAATTTGAGGTTAAAAAAGTTAGACGACTTGAGCACAAATGAAAATAGAACGCACACTCAAACCACCGCAACAAATGGAATCTTATCGGCATTTGAAATGCAACAAATATATAAATGAAGAAATTAAGAAAGCTTCAAGATACTAGGAATTAATTAAGGAAAGAATAAAATGAATGCATATACAGAGGGCAAAACTACACAATATAGCATACAAGAAAACGGAGGAAAACTAAACAATCCATTAAAAACAGCGGAATTGGAACTTTGTACACAAAAGTGAGGGAGAAAAATATGTCTACATAACTCTTACAAACCTAATTATTGTACAAGGGTAACTCAATATACCTCTGAGGGATGGCAATTATTGACCATTTACTGTCCGTAACTGCTATTTACCGACTAATCAGTAGTTTCAAACAGGGACACAAATAGCACTCCGACTATTTGAGCAGAGCTCAGATATTCTCCAGTTTACCCCAAGGAACGTCAAGTCAAAAAGCTATATGAAGTTACAAAATGGCCAAAAAACGTTGTAGGCATGGCCCCAAATGTGGTTCTTGTTTATTTGTAATGTCCAGCATGCATTAGCCTGAACGCATTTTGTTCTCTTCCATCTTTTCCAATGATTTTTAATGTTAAGTATAGAGATAAGAGTTAAATGTGTGTTTTTAAGTGCACATTGGTTGTTTCGCGTTCTTGATTTTGCTGTGCTTTTTGTGTCTGAATTGTCTCTTAATGCACTGTCTTTCAGTCACTCAGGTTCACATTAAAACTAGTGTAATTGTTTCTTGGCAGAGCTATTCCTTTACCTCATAAAATTAAGTGTTGATCTGGTGAGTGTTACTTCATTGTACAGTTTGCTTTGCTTGTATATATTTTTTGTTGCTTTAGGCTAAGATTTACTTTATGTTGAGCATGATGTTTTCTTTTGGCATATTGGTTCTTTCATTTCTTTTTGTTGAAAGATTAAGTTTTTCAGTTTTGCTAGATTTCTAGACCATTTTTTGTAATGATATTTTTTTCCTGAGTTACTCCTTTGAGTTTGTTGTTGATTGATCTGATTTGAGTTTAATTTCATTCATATTCATTTCATAGCCCATTTTTGGTTGCTTTTTCATTTTTAGTTAGTGCATTTACTTTATTTAGCATGAATTTATTTTCAGCATGGTTTATTTTGTTCTGCTTCTTACTTTATTTTGAAGTTTAATTTTAAGGAATCCAGAAGGACTGGTATGGTTTGTTTTCTTTTTTTCCTGCATTTTTATTTTTGTTTTATTTCTGTTTTCAGGGCTTTTTTTGGTTATACTGGCTTCTGATTTATCTTCACTGTTTCTGAGCCCTGTCACTTGTTGTTGCATGTACAATCATCTGTTCCACAATAAACTATCAATTGTCAAAACCAGTTTCATTACTCCCTCACTATGTGGTTCACAAACAGCTACGTGTGACGATGGGTAAACGTTAGTACCCCTAGTACCCCATCCTCTTACAACGTCTGCAAATATTACAATAGCCATGAAACAGTAAGCTAAGAAAGAAGATCATGAAACAAGAAAAAGGTGAAGAAGAAAGTTGTAGGTGCTGAAAAACAAGACAGCAGTGAACCGAAAAAAGGTCCGTAACAAAACAAAAAACCTACTCTATTTCAACAAAAAGAATACCTACCTAACGGTTAGCTTGGGCCCTCACATAGTCCCCCTGGAAGCGCTATTTCCCATAGATACAATAGTTGTATCCCCCTGAGGGGCTATTATACTCCATCACAGAATTTCTTCTCACACTGTCATTGAAGAACTTAAAGAAATAATGGTCAGCAATATTCAGAAGCAGCTCACACCACAGAACAAATTAAGACTATTTGAACTATTTCTAATGTTAGTAAATACATCACACTTAGAAACAGTATAACTTGCCTTCCATCAAAACTGGCTATAAAATAAGCTTTGCTGATATGCATTGTAAATGTCATGAGATTCATGCAAAGATTCGTTGTTGCATCGTAATAAAAAGCACACAATACAAATAGGTGAGGGCCTTAGGTGTTTTAGCATACTGGAAGACACATAATACAGAGTTACAAGGTTAACTCAACGGTTATAAAACGGGATTAAATATACTATGTATAAAAAATTAATAACATGTGCAGAGTGCGGGTAATCAATCACTCAGCACTAGCAGGTTATATAGCTTTGCTAATTTAAAATATATGAAGATTAACTTGCAAGTTATTTTAGAGATCTGTGACTACAAAAAAGGGGTTCCCAACGAAGGAAGGTGGGAAGCACTATTTAGTGTAGAGTTTGGGGAAAAGGGATTTATGCATAAGATGTGTACCTACACACTCTTCATAAAAACGACCAGATTGTAAGAATTTTACAAAAGAAGATAAACATCGAAATTAAAAATAATATGTGCTAGAAAAACGACAGCAGTAAACCATAAAAAAGATAGTCAGTGATATGAAAAAGTAAGCATTCAACTTCAACATTTCAACAAAAAGAAGGCCATCATAACCTTCAGCTCGGGACCTCACATCTTACCTCTCGCAATGCTAATATATATCGATAGAATGCCTGTATGCCTCAGTGTGGTTGTAGCTCACATAACTCCACTAATTTTAATCACAGGAATTTTTTAATCATTAGGCTAATGCAAGATGAAGCTTACCAGAGTGAAGAATTTTGTATATCCCCATGTGATGATTTTCTAACTGATTTAGTTAGAAAAAGGATAAGCAAGTTTTTGCTCTCTATATGACAATCAAATCAATCACATCATCCGATAATTACTAACATCATACAATAACCACTCATATCATTCAATAATCTCTTAAATTATTGAGTAAATAATATCATCCAATAATCACTCATATCATAGATCATTCATTAACCACTCACTTCATTCAACAACCACTCACTTCATTCAAAAACCCCTCACTTCATTCAACAACCACTCACTTCATTCAACAACCACTCACTTCATTCAACAACCACTCACTTCATTCAACAACCACTCCATTCAATAAGCCCTAACACCATTCAACAACCACTCACTTCATTTAATAACGTCATCCAAGTGTCGTTCAGCATTTGGACGCTTACCATGCACAAACCCCGTGGATGGCAACAATGTACTTCATTGGTTACCCAGGAATTCTTAAATTTAGATGTGACAGACAAGCAAGAAATTCATTTTGCCTTGCAATTAATTGATTATCAACTAGTTTTAGCCTCCCTCACCACAACACAGATGTTCAATGAAAGGAAGGATGAAAGCATCATTTAGTATGAAGTTAAGGGAATGCGGAATCTACGCACAAGGAGTGTTCACACACATGATCCAGTGCACACAGAAACAGTAAGATAAAAAAGAAGGTTATGAAAAAAATCAAATCTAAGGAAATTGTTAGAAGTGTTAAAATACAGAACAACAGTTCCCCAAAAAAGATGGTGCTAAACAATACAGAAAACATTTCATTTCAACAAAAAGAAGGCCTACCTAACTCTCAGCTCAGGACCTCACATTTCTTCTCCTGGGAATGCTTATTTCCATAGATACAATGGATGTATCCACAAAGGGGATTTTGACTAGCAATACCACTCAATTTTTGAAAGCGTGTTTCAAGTTAAACTTTCTCTCGGCTCTCACAAACAAATCCTTTCAACTGTTTCAGGTTCCTTGTATACATAATCTGAAGGGCGGAGCTTAAAACTCTTGATCGCATTCAGTGTTTTTTGTTGCAATTACGAGGCATGATATAGAAAATACCGTGTTTTGTGTCGAGTGTTGGTGCGCAGTGAAACATTTTCACCAATGGCAATGAAATCAATACTATACAATAAAATAAAAAATATTCAGTTAGATTAGATTATTGGTTAGTTTAAGCCTCCTTATCTGCAACAAAGGCTATCCAAAGAGAGGAAGGAAGAAGGTACCATTTAGTATGGAGTTAAGGAAATGCGGAATCTATGCGGAAAAGGCACAGAAACAGAAAGCTAAGAAAGATGATCATGAAACAAGAAAAATTTGAAGAAGAAAGTAGTAGGTGCTGAAAAACAGGACAACAGTGAACCAAAAAAAAATGGTCCGTAACAAAACAGAAACCTATTTTATTTCAACAAAAAGAAAGCGTACCTAATCTTTAGCTCAGGCCCTTACATAGTCCCCCTGGGAGCGCTAATTCACATAGACACAATAGTTGTATTCCCCTGAGGGGAAATATTCAGCTATATACCTTATGAATAGCATTGAAATACTCAGCAGTATAATGAATACCTCACAATGAAATAACCAGCAGTATAATGAATACAGTGTAATAAAATACTCAGCAGTATAATGAACACATCACAATGAAATACTCAGCAGTATAATCAATACATCACAATGAAATACTCAGCAGAGATAGATCACCCAACAACACTCATACCATCAGTGCAAAACCTAGATTTCAACTTCACACACCAGACCGCTTTACATTTTACGTTCCTTACACGTACATCAGTAGTACACAACACTACAAAAGTACAACTACACACATCAATATTTAGTAAAACTGCAATAGTAAAATGGCATAGGCACTTTGGTATTGGCACACAGGCGCATTTCATTTGTCATTTACGATCATGGACACGAATGCATCATTGATACAACTTGTTTCTATTTGCTATGGGTTAATGGCTGTAGGAGTAACAGAGGTTTGCTAGCTCAGCGGTAACTCAGACTTAATTGCACTGAAAGTCTCATAGTTTAAATACAGATCTTCACATCACCTCAAGTAAAAGTACAATATCGTCATCAATACGGTGATTATTGAAATTACAATTACGGATCATGTTGTCAGTTTTACACTACTGTAGAAGGGACATTTAAAATAGAACGTAAAAAAGGGGAATTTATGCACTAGGTGTGTTCCAACACAAGATACCCAGTATATAGAAACAAGTTAGAAAGGAAGAGGAAGAAAAGACAAAGGAGAGAGGAGAGACAGCAAAGAAGGTAAGAAATATATTTCACAGAGGGAAGAATTTCTAATTTCGATCACCAACATAATCATACCGTGCCACAAGGTAGGCACAAACGCACTGCAATTCGAGCAGAAAACGATTAGAAAACTAAAACTCTCTCTCTGCAGGACTAAGACAGAAAACGCAATGGTCCTGCCATGTAGTCAAAGGATGCATCTAAGCCTCTATGTAGATCTCTGCGGCTTAGCAGTTTAGAGCATTTGCTCTTTGTGTAGAAGGTTTGACAGTTTGAAGCCTCTCAAAGCCAGTGTTTTGTTTGATTGGGAAGAAGAAAGAAAGATAGGCCCAATACAAAACCCTGAAAAGGTATTTGAAATACGTAGGTACAACACAGCTAGGCATATCTGTCCCTGCAATCTGGCGTTGGTTATATATCATTCGAAAAACAAATATACAAGGAGATCCGTATCAACTTGATTCCAATGGAATATCCTTTCTACATTTCACTGCCCATGCTAACAACTTGGAAACTCAAAAAGGCAAAAGCTCGCTGTACTGAACCCGGTGCTCTAGCAAAAAATCCGGCACATCTTGAAGCAGACTTTTCCTTTTAGAACTTTGAGACTGATCTGCCTTTGCAGCAAGCTCAGACAGGCCATTTTGTTTAAGATGTTCAATCTTGTCAATCATATCATCCCTTTGAGCTGGAAGGTCATTGAACCAAGGAGGGCGATCTCTACCAGGCAGCGTCTTTCTAAGTTTGTCGTAAATTTCATAGGAAGAAGAAAGGCAAAAGTGGCATCGCCAACCAGCGTTGGTAAAGTTCCAGGGAAATATGGGATGATTTAAAGAGTTGAAGAATTCTAAGTGTTGGTCTTTAAGTAAAAGGTTTTCATGGTGCAAACGGTTGACCTTATTTTCAAATACACTACTGAATATGTGCACTGAAATGGCACAGATGCTAGGCAAGCTATCTTTACTAGGCACAATATCTGCCTGATCAGAGTATAAGCGAGAAAAGAGCGCATTATCAAATTTCAATTCCTGTGTATTGTTTACGACAGCTGAACTTTGCTTTGGGTCATCTATGGAGGAGTCTCCTGTAGATTCTCTTTTGAATGTTACTTTCTCTTCCCCACCACTAGGCAAATTCCAAGCAAAACTGTAGATGTATTGTTTGAAACCACACTGCACTGGTTCAGGGTAGTTATGAAACAGCTTTAAAAATAGTACAAAATCTCGACTAAGGATATGCTCAGCTGAAATAAATAGAAACAAGTCATCTATCCTTAAATCGGACAGTAGCGTTAATCCTCTCTCCACGGTAAAATGGAGCTTATCAATAGGCAACAACGATGGCTCGGTGATGTTAACATACACTAACTTATCATGGAAGTTCTGCAAAAAGCCATTTTGCAACATCTGAACCAAGCTCTCATTTCTACGCTCATATCTTGCCTCCTCTTCTCCAACTACAAAAACGTCGACAAGATCTCCGAGCATTTTGGTGTTGAGCTCGAGCATCCTGGAGTCGTGAAAATAATCACTGATGAAAACGATAATTCTTCTGGGTCTTTTCCGGACCTGGAGACCAGCCACAAGCTTGGGTTCCGTCATCCAGTTCCTTCCAATAACGGACTGCGGTAAACCACACCTGCGACCTCCCCACCCTGCCTTGCACACGCACTTGTCACCAGAGCTTGCCGTCGTGTTACTCCCTTCTTTGATGCACACTTCGGCGCCATACCATCTGCACCAAGTACGAAAAGCTGCATTTTAAATTTGAATCACAAAATATTGGCAACATGTCATATGCATGCTGTAACTCATCAATCACAGAATTTCTACACCATACTATCTGTACTCACTAAAAAAAGCTATTTTTTAAATATTAATCACAAAATCTAGGCAACATGCTATATGCATGCTGTAAATCATCAATCACAGAATATCTGCACCAAGTCCAAGAAGCTATTTTTAAATATGAATATTGGCAACATATAAGCATGCAGTGGATGATCAATGTCTGAATATCAGCGCCATACCATCTGCACTGAGTATGAAAAGCTGTTTTTAAATAAGAATATTGGCAACATATAAGCATGCAGTGAATGATCAATTTCTGAATATCAGCATCATACCATCTACACTGAGTATGAGAAGCTGTTTTTAAATATGAATCACAAAATATCAGCAACATGCCATAAGCACACAGTAAATCCTTAATCACAGAATATGGGCACCATGCCTACCATCTGAACCAAGCATGAAAAGCTGCTTTTGATTGTAAATTACGCAGTATTTGTGCCATATCAACTTTTCCAAGCATAAACAGCGTCTTTTAATCATAGATCACTGAATATTGATGTTATACCATCTGGTGAATGAATGGAAAGCTTGAAATTTGAATTAAAAAATATAGTCTTACAGCAGTTATCTCATGGCAGCACATCAATGAGTGTTTTGCAGTTGCCAACAATGGTACAACACTTATAAATTTTGGATAATTATTTCAAGTGAAGGTACTGCACACACATCCTGATAAGTTCCAGCAAAGACATTCAATAATTGATAGTTATATCATACTTAGATGGAATAATTGGTCTCTTAGGTCAACACCAAAGATTATCATGACATCTATTTTTGTGTAGTGCTAATTGAAACAATGCTCAACAGTCATCATCTTGAAACAACAGCTTTGCAATACAAGCATCAACACCTTTTTGAAGCTAGCCTCTCATTGGCAACTCAAAGGCATGTACCATTAACCCTATACTGACCACCATCCTTTCTGAAGGATATAAAGAAATCACTCATATTGTTCTTATATTCTAAATGATTTGACAAGAAGTTCACATTTACTTGGTTTCATTTATAATTTGAGAGAACTTACCAAAATATTTTGTGCAAGAGCCAAAAAATTGATCATTGTAGGGTTAACACAAACTCTTTGCAACATAAGAGAATAAAAATGACCAAAATGAGGTTCTCTATTGCAGCTACTTTTGTACAAGAGAAGTATAGAGAATAATATGACAGATACATTTTATCTGAATTTGATCAAATTGTTTCGGTTTTATGCTATTTCTTATTTCTGTAGGGTGTTTGCTTAGGAAGGTGATGCCATTTCATTTTGCCTTATGTACCATTTAATTCTGCAACCCTACTAATTGCCATGTTATCTTGCCATCTTTTATGTCTTGTGATTCTCAATTCATATAATTAAGCAGCCTTCTGAATGTTTGATTGTGAGTGGCCATTATACTTTTAAATTTTGCTGC